>CM031243.1:432611984-432616645 GCA_018340775.1 Taxus wallichiana var. yunnanensis
AAGTAAACATACATTATTCACTGAATTTTAGCATCAACAACAATATGAAAAGCAACTAAAAGAGAAGGTTTCTACCTCTCCATTGGAGAATCCTAAACCAGAAGCTTTGCTCAAAGCTCCTCCAAAATCAATCCCAAGCATGCGAGTCAGAAGCTCCTTATTTTTTTTTCCTTCACCCTTTGATTCTTTTTCTCTCCCAGAAATAACAAAAAGAACTTTCAACAAAAAAAAACCTCAGCCCCCTCGGCAAGAGAGGAAGTTTGATAAATAGACAAAAAGGAAGGGGAGTGAGGGTGATGTGGCTCCATGTAGCCAGGATGCCACATCACACATCCTCAATCCACCTCCCAAAGTCAACTCAAATCCCAAAAACACCATAAATGGGTGGTTGGGTTGATTCAGCAAATTCTTTTCCACATCCATCCCTTCCCATGTGTCTTAAAGGTGCAAAAATAAATGCAAATGAAGAGAAAGTGCACTCCAAAGTCATATTTCTCTTCCCAAAACAATAAATAATCCCCTTTTTGGCTTTGACCCCATAGATATGGTTGGTAAGGGGTTTTGGGAAGTGTGGGACAAGTTGACTTGTCCCACAGAGTCTAAAATTACCCTAGATCCCAAATTCGAGTTTGAAGGGTTTGGAGTGGTGACACCTCAAAGCAAGCATTGATCAGAGGCCAACACAAGGCTCGAGGAGCTGACAATCAAAATTAATTACACCCACTAGACTTCGCTCCAAAACGTAAAATTAAAGCAAGATGTTAAATTAATTTAAACATACTTAGGCAAAGAAATTTAAAAAATATATATCATAAATAAAATCACCCTACTAAAGTAAGTTAAAACAAAGTAAATAAAATTCTTACTCCTTAGTCACATTAGAGAAAATTTCCCCTACATAGGGGAAATTTTCTCACACCTAAAAAAACAAGGTAACCTTTCAATACCACAATTTACTAGTTGCCTTGCGACCAATTATTGTAACCACGAGCATCCTGTTGTGTTTGGTTCCCAATCCCCCTCATGGTTGTGATCATGTTGTGTTTCTACCGCGAAAATATAAAATACCTCCTTGACCTTGACGGCCATGTTAAAATATCCAAAATAACCATATGCATGAAATTTACTAACATCTATCGTGAATTCGATCAATCATTATTTCCTCAGGTCTAAATCACAGCAATTATGCATTTCATCATTATCCCGAAATTACCGATAATGTAAATTCAACATGACTTCATTCTACTCATCGCCGTAGAAGAAATCAATGTCAGAACCCATGCAAGTATATCCATATAAAATAATTCATACGATTATCCGATGATACATGGCAAGAATTCGATTGTAAATCATCACGAAAACAAAATCCAATCATATCCCAAATGCATCTACTCACAAAACATCATGCTAATCAGCGTAAAGTATAAGTCATATCCATATCAAAAATCTGCATAACTCAAAATGATAATCAACTAAATGTAACCATGAAATGGGCATTACACCTTTGATGGAAATTTACCCATAACATGCCTACCTAATTTCTTGCAAAGGAACATACAAAGTAAGTTTTAAAAGAAAATTTCAAACATAAGATCATCTTGCCATATTGCTATATCTGATAATCAAAAGAAATCCTGATAAAAGAAATAACCCATACTTAGTAAATCAAAAAAACAAAATAAATCTAACCTCATTGTTTTACCAAGATTTAGATTCATGACCTAATCAATTTAATTACCCTTAAACCTATATCCAATAAAATTTAAGCAAGGCTGTCCTGAAGGGAACTAGTTTATGATGATGTTACGCCATGAACTACGCACTTAGCCATATCTCGACGATAGGTAACAAAAAATCCTAAGCTTGGCAATATATTTCCAACACCCTTGTTTGAGCCAAAATCGTTAAACAGACTACACACAAAACTTTAAAAAACAAATAAAACTCTCTCTCTTATTTCATTTGAGCAGGAAGAATATTATTTTATCTTGCCACTCCTAAGGACCTCCATCTCTCGATCAAAAAAATTAATAAATAACAAAAGTCTTAAACAAAGGAGAAATTGTCATTAGTCATGTTAGATAATAATAATTATAAATAGTAAATAACCAAGTCATCTCAAAATTAATCTGCCCTCTATAATCACAAATAAAACATGATTATTCTTATGCGTAATAGGCGGAGGTATACCACTATCAGACCTACTAGGTAAAGAATTGCCTTAAGTTATCACAGATGCAGAAACAATGATTCCAAACTATTATAACAAACAAAACAAGATAATAAACCAAACTCCTTTCATAATAGATAAGACTTTACCATTATCCATATTTTTTCTTATTTTATCACAAAAGGGTAAGGCATACGAGTACAATGACATCCTACTCATTAAGATTCAACCAACCAAGATAGGGAGACCCCCCTGTTTTGAAGATATCAAATCATCTAAATCACTAGCTATAACCCAAGCCCCATTTACCATGTTGTCCTCATAAATCATTGACTTTTCCACCCAGTCAGGAGAGTATAGTGAGCGTACACCACACTAAACCTTGTTTATAAATTACCAAAATTTTGTGTAACTCGAATAGGCTTACCCCTCAGTCACATATAAACTCAAAATAACAATAAAGAAAACCAGATGTAGACTACAACACATAAACCCTAAAATTGCCAATGCAGATTCACATAACCTATTATCCCTCCTAAGTGGAACTTATAAATGCCCGATGAAGTCAAGGATGATATTATCTCTCATGTGTATGAAGAAAAATTAAACACAATATTAGAGTATCCGATCCATTTAAAAATCCACGATCGACAAAACAAATACTCATTCTTATAAATCAGATAAACCAAACTTATAATACACTCTCTATTATTTGTATCGAAATTTGCGTATAGTTCAAATCATCATTAAGGGGTGTTTATTTCTAAAAATATAATGCACTATATTATATTATTATCCTTCTGAACTTAGGGTAAGGTTTATCAAACTGTATTTTCATATAAAGAAAACATCCTCAAAAGAGAGATATGATGATCAAACGGTGAGCATCTAAGTGATGCGACTAGAGTTTAAAGTTTCCATCCCAATGACAAATCATGGAGAGTCTAAAATACATTAGATCATAAATTTCGGTCTCAAAAGTAAGGAGCAAGTAATCGTTCATCACATATTCATGAAAAAGAACCTTAGCGCAGAGATAGTCGCTTAATATTTTAGTACTACTTAAAATCCGCAACAACTTGAAGAAGGATTAAGTTTCCATGCAACCAATTATCTATCTGATGAACAAGAAGAACAAGACATAATCATGAGTAACCCCCTTGACATGCGATCTTTGCAATCGAAAGTGCATTCCATTTTAGATCTAGGTAATCATTGGAAGCGGGAGAGGTAACATTCGAGGTAAAATGAGTTATAAAACATACATATAACTCAAGCAATTTTACCATTTTTAACAAAGAAAACAATTTGTTTCATGAAATTGTTAATGTTGGCATATAAATCAAAGGGGTATTATTCTTAGCATGTCCATAAAAGAATCGCACTACTACACATTTGACAGGGGCCTTGACCTTACGACAACCTTGGTAAGAATCATCCATATGCTGCTTGGTGGATCTCTACAAGCAGTCCAAAAATTGTACTGCACAAGCATAGGTGGCTCCAGGCCACAGAGTTGCATCCGAAAAAAGAATGTAGTCTCGAAGTGCGCCGCAGGCACGCCAACATACTACACAAAAATGGGTTTGCCGGAGAGAAGGCTGGGAACCCAAAGGAAACACATTGTGCCGGGAAGATCTAGAATCCACACCCTTGTGAACATATCTCCATCACCTTGTAATACTATTCCACTTACTGCAGCATATAGCCTTCAGCAGTGATTCCCAAGTACAGCAGTTCCACGATCTTCTAGCGAGGCTTTACAGTGCTAGCACTAGGGGGCGTTTCGACTTTTAAGCACACGGCAAGAGCGAAAAGAAAACTAATAAGGAGATAATTAGTCCCAACACTGTATACAAATATGACTTACAGAATATAGAATTAGGCGTAAAAAAATAGAACCCGGGGAACCCATGACATACTGGAATTGTTAATGTCCTTTCCATCGACCTCCCAGCTGTAGATCCCTTGTTAGAGAAGCCCACACAGGCCTAAGCGGAAGCTTGTTTCCCGGCTTGATGTAAAATATCTAGACTAGTATTTCAATAAAAGCTACAAAATAATGACAGCTTGGACATGGCGATTGGAGTGTTTATTCCCCACTAAACATGAGCTAAAAATATGAATTGTGAATAAAAGCCGAGAGAGCGGCGTAGTGTGTGTAGCGTTAAAGACATGAGTCGGATATGATTTGAAGAAAATAACTTGGAAGCAAGTGTGCCAACATCCCTTGGAATTCAGAGCCAAAGAAATGACAGCCAACGTATGTTTAACATTAAAGAATAAATGATGGAATGGAAGAGTGATTCCACCTCTAAATGCATATCGATAATGACCGAGTATTTTAATGAAATAAAAAAAAATTATGCTGACGGCGGGCACCCATGAATAAATGGTAAGGTTAGTGGATGCCCTCCCACATGAAACAAAAAAACATTTTATCAACAAATTTTGTATATTTACAAAACATCAAGACTTTGGATGGCGAGGC
>CM031243.1:432616745-432681745 GCA_018340775.1 Taxus wallichiana var. yunnanensis
GTAACTCTAAGCTGCCAAAAAAAGATGCAGTGTCCCACGTAAAAGGAATCGGCAAACCCGAAATAGACAAGGATATCTAAAAGATGCGCCAAAAGGCAAGATTCGCCTTACGCAACCAATGATCGGATAGATAAGTAAGCCAAGTATCAACACTATGGCAAACAGACATGAAAAATCGGCGGCGATCAAACTAATCGGCGCCCGACCTTAAGACATGATCGGCGTCGACCCAAAAAATCGGTGCCGAGCCCGATCCAAAGCGCATAAATATGCGAGCGAAAGAAAACGTAAAGCGATTTATTTGCAACGTGACGATTGATTCGAGGAGAGAGATAGATTTGAGATTTGAACACAATGGAAGCCTCGGGAGGCGGACGAAGCGCGAGGAGGACACGACACTGGGGTAAGTGATCATTTGGAACCCACCTTTGTTATTATTATATTTTTTTTGTGTGATTTTTTAGTGCATGGAAGGCCGTGGTGTGGTTCACATCCGTGCGAGCGATCGCGCCCGATAGGTTTAATCGGCGTCGATTTTGTTTTGGATCGGCGTCGATTGGTATTGATCGGCGCGACTAGAATGAATGACGCCGATTTTAGCAAATCGATGCCGTTGAGAGATATCCATTTTTATGGTTTTGGAAGATGAGATTTGGGAAATAAGAGACTAATTATGTTTTTGATGTTGTGGATGCGGGCACGAGAGGCTCTTCATATGAGGGATGCCATCCACATGAGCTATGGAGGCGATCCTTCCTGATGTGACTTGCGGTCTGGGCAAAGCATTTAGAGCTAGCCGGCCTCTCGGGGTTTAGATATTACGAGGCGAGTGCCACGGGATGTGGAGCTCATGCGGGCATTAGTGCGGCGATCGGACGCCACACGTGCACATTTTGGTTTAGGGCGGGTGAGATGACTATCACCCGTGAGGATGTATCTGAGATCCTCCGATTACTGGAATTCTGAGGGGACCCGATTGGGAATCACACCGAGAGCGAAGCGGCGAAGGAGCCTGAGTGCGATTATACGAGAGACAGCAAGCGAATGACTTCGGAGAATAGTACTAGAAGCGTGAGATAGCCTCACGAAGTCTGAGCGAGATAGCCCTCGGCAAGCGGCGGATAGCCTTAATTGAGATGGCTATATCTTATTTGCCTTGCAGAGACTCGGGAGGTGGGAGATTCCCATTCTTCTACTACTAGGCTTTGTGTTTGCGACATCTTGCAGTATAGGCGAGTTTTTGCCTTTGCCGATGCCACGATAGCTCGAGGGTATATTGCCAGAGCTATGGATGTACACCACTAGTAGGAGGACAGATTGGACGTTAGTTTTGTGCTCCATTATTGAGCATATGAGCACATAGCCGCGTGATCGAGCCATCAAGCTTCCTTGGATGCCGCGGCGGCGTGAAATGGGGTGTTGACTATGGATTTGGAGATGGCGGCGGCGACATGGCCGCGGGAGATACTGAGTAGATCACCGAGTGGTACTCGGAGCGTTTGGGGCCTTACACCGATCGAGTTATCTGGAAACCATATCGGGCATTTCCGATATGGGTTGGTCGATGATACTGCGAAGTAGCATTGAGGCGGAGTCGGGTGGTCGGAGGCCGTAGGCCGGATATGTGGGAGCGGGTCCCATTCATGCAGAGATCTTGAGGCGTTTGGCCTATAAGACGCATGTACAGCCACCCCTACACACCGTATAGGCGGGATAACAGGAGGACGGATTTACCGATTTTGATCCCAGACCCGGTGAGAAGGCCCCACCCTCCACGGACATTCGATGATGGCGGGGGTGGATGAGGGCTCACGCGGCATGGTACGATACGAGTTGCACGACATCTCCGCCCTCATAGATGCGATGAGGAGGACATAGGCCACTGGCCGGGACAAGCGGGGTAGAGGAGAACATGCCACACCGATACTGGACACATCGGGTAGCTGCAGGAGGAGATCGGAGGCCTTGGACGAGAGAGAGAGATTCCCGGTGTGGAGAGACACCGCTCGGAGGCGAGATATAGCGATTCAGCGAGAGGATCGCTATCTTCGGCACTGAGGAGGCCCTTAGGGCCAAATACGGAGAAGGCCGGTGCCACATCGTCGAGTGGGACATAGGGCACGGCTCTTGGAGGGGCACCACCGGCCTGATACAGCGGCTCACCGGCCAGGCACCTTTTACGAGCAGGTATGGTGAGCACGAGCACATACCGTCTCTCTTGCTTGAGGTGAGATATTATGAGGATGCCCTAGCGCGATGCCATACCAGAGATGTGCCTCGGTATGGGCAAAGGAGGAGAGCGAGGGATGGCTACGGCGAGTGGAGCCTCGGGCGGAGGAGCACTGGGGAGAGATCGAGGTGGGCGATACCTCCGGCGACGGAGTGCATCGAGCTCGGTGGCGGCGGCCGGGAGAGGCGGCCGGGTGTAGAGGAGGGTGGAGGAGATAGTGTCCTCCACGCTTCCGATTTTACCATATAGAAATTTGATAGATTGTGTATTTGTATAGTGATGTAGCCTCGATTGGAAGGCATTGTATAGATGGCTTGATTGGAAGCCACCCATTTTTTTGTAAAAACACACATGTATATATAGATTGATCACGTTATTTGTCGTATAATTGTACTCTATGCTTTTAATTTTGATATACATGGGTAGATGGATATAGATAGAGGACAAAATAGATGAGATTGGATAGATATAGATGATAGATGATAGAAATAGATGTGATTAGATAGATTGAAATGTGGATAAAATAGATGTGATTGGATAGATATGGCTGATATATGATAGAAATAGATGTGATTAGATAGATTGAAATGTGGATAAAATAGATGTGATGGATAGAACTTTGATAGATGGATATGATGTAACTTGGATGTACATGTGTTTAAATATTTTGATGAATAAATAGATAGATGTGTTTGATGTATGGATTAGATATAGATAGATGTAATGTATCTTGGATGTATTTTTGATATTTTGATGGATAAATAGATAAATGTGTTGGATATATGGATGTAATTGTAATGAGAGATGAATACGAGATAGGTGTTTTGATAGATAAGATGAACCTAGATAGAAGATAAACTTTGATTGAATTAACATGTGAAATGCCAATTTAACAGGGTTGCAAGACAAAGAAATGGAGAATACTCCTTGCAAGAGTCAAAGATGAAAGTGGAAACAACCGTGACTTAGAAGAGAAGGTACTCGGAGAAGAAGAAAAATGATAAGTTGGACTTCCAACCGAACATAGATAAAATCCAGAAAGGGAACCAAAAAGACCAAGCATACTGAGGCCCTATATAAGATTAAAATAAATCGACACTAACTAGTCAAAAACCAGATCTAGGATAGAAACGGAAAGAAAAGTAAGTAAGTATCTTTGTCGGAACTTATAAGGGACGAGAATACATGTCCATAGTGGGGGAAATAGGATTCTCCATATGATCGACAAAGGTCTAAATCTCAGCTTCATGACTTTGTGAGATAAGCAAGCGATCAATGCGGGAAGTTTGCTTGATATGGAAAGAAGCGATCGATGCGGAAGTCTTTCAAGTGATCTAAAAAGTGTATAAACTAGTGGAAGGCTGATTGATTACAAGAAGCCTTGAATTTTTCTTTGAGAAAACAAGCCATCCTTGAGGAGCTGTCAGTATTTTGAATTTTAATGATATCCATCCTTCGAGGGTGTGGTCTATTTTCTTTTTTTGATTCACTTGATAATGTATGGATAGCTGTCCTTCAAGGGATCAGTCTGTCTTTTGGATAGCATCTTTTTTTTTTTTTTTTGAAACTTTTTGGAAGAAGCTGAGTTTAGACCTAGATAGATCAGATGGAGGGGAAGAGAACATAGAAGAACATGCACTCATGACCCGAGTAGATCCGATTAAGATATGTACTTGGGACAGATGGAGTGGTGATTAAGGTATTCCTACCATGAGGAGGAACATATCCAAAAGAAAGCGTCTGATGAGTAGAGCTGCGATACTCGTATTTAAGGTAAACGAGGCAATAGGCGGAGAACCACACAATTTCAAATCACCACGAAAGTAGATGGTAGTTATTAGGACGGATGGAAGATCCGAGTTGCGACTAGATTTGTGTAAGATAGATTTTAACAATAGAAGGGCCGTAAATGCAAAGCATTAAGAGGTTAAAACTCGAGGATACCATCCATGGAAGATAAGCGATAAGCCCAGGACCCATATTTATGAGTGATAATGTAGGGGCCCATCGATTGGGAGCAAACTTACCACGTTGACTCCTTCGAGTGTAGTGACATTTTGATTTTCCTTAAGAACAAGATCACCAATTTTGAAGTCCGCGATGTTGCGGAAAGTGCTTGTTATAAGCACGTTTGACACGCTTCGAGATAGACGATGATGCTCAAGAGCGTTAAGGCGTCGCTCATCTAATAATTCAAGTTGTGTGCAGGCGATTTTGGCGATAATCCTCGCCGGAGACAAATTCTCTACGAGAGAAACACGGAGAGATGGGATTTGGACCTCCAAAGGAAGGACAGCCTCGAGACCCATAGAGAGAGAAGGGAGTAGCACGGTAGGGAGTACGAATGCTAGTCGATAAGCCCAAGGAGAGCAAAAGGGATATGTAAATGCCAATCCCTACCAGCTCGACTAGTTACCTGCGAGGATATTACGCAAAGTTTTATTGGACGCTTCAGCTTGACTAAAACGACCATTAGGCTTGAGGATAGTATGGAGAAGAAAAATTGAGCTTGATATTGAAAGCATTGCGAGAGATTGCGCAAATCAGCGTTCTTGAAAGACTTACCATTATACGTGATTAGCTTGTGTGGAACGCAAGCGAAAAATGATGTGTTGATAGATGAAATCAACTATGGGCTTAGCCTTTGTTGAAGAAAGGGGGATAGCTTCTACCCACTTAGTAAAGTACTCAGTGGCGGTAATGATAGAATGATGAGCGTTGTGAAGAACAAGGATTGATGAGACCAATAAGATCGAGACCCCACTGCGAAAAAGGCCACAAATCCGCCGAGGTTCAAAGCGACTAGGGATGTGCGTGAGATTGGAATATTGCTTGACACTTGACGCACTTCTTGGTGTATTCACAACAATCTCGATTAAGAGAAGGCCAATAATATCCCAAACGTAAGATGCACTTAGCTACATGCTAAGCCACTAAAATGTCCACCACAGAATCCGTCATGGACCTCCTGAATAGCTTTAGATGATTCATGGGTTTTGAGACATCGAAGAAAAATACCATCAAAGCCTCGTTTGTAAAGAAGGCCGCCTAGAATAGTATAGCGGTTGGCGCGTTGGACAAAGACCTTTACCATTGGGAGTCGAGATCACGGAGGAAGGACCGAATGAGATAGATAATCAACTATCTCATTGATACCATTCATCCCCAGTATGGGTTGTGACAACATTGATTGGCGTTAGTTGCCCAAGATGAGATGGTTGATCTAATCATTGCGACAGCCACATAAAGGCGTGAGTCTTCGGTAAAAAAGCGGGATAAAAGGAGGCTAAAGAGGCCATGGTATCTGCGAATCGATTTGCGAGTGTGAGGAATGGCTTGGATAGTGAAGTTATCGAAAGATTGGAGTTGGGCAAGAACGATGTCGCGATATTTTGAAGGATATCATTCTTGCATTGATAGACACCGTGACACGGTTAAGCGATGAGTTCGAGAATCACCAAAGATGTCGATATGACAATAAGCGCGTAGAGATTAATGGCATTTGAAGACCTAAGACAAGAGCTTCGTACTTTCGGCCATATTATTGGTGCATTCAAAGTTTAATTTGTGTGCAGCTTGGATAGGCATACCCCGAGGAGGAATCATCACAAAACCGCACCTCCCCTTGCTTGGCATTTGGATCCGTCAAAGAAGAGCTTTACTTTAAATGGAGATAGACCAAAATCGATTTGTTGGATAAATTCATCGGGAATTGAGCAAGGGGGTCTTGAGTGTCTGGAAGAGGAGCATCGGCTAATTGATGCACAATACCCGACCCTTGATAGCCTTTTGCGGGATAAACTCGAGGTCAAAATCAGTCATGAGCATAAGCCAATGAGTGATGCGATCATTGTGATAAGGTTTAGCATGGATTGTCTTAAGTGGATTGACACTTGTGATAATGTAAGTTTTATGATTAAGGAGATAATGTGAAGCTTAGAAGTTGCAAAAAGAAGAGAGTGCAACATATTTTTCAGCTTGAGTAACGTGTCTCATACTCATGGAGGGTGCGATTGATGTAATAGATAGCTTGTTCTTTACCACAAGTGTCCGTCATGAGATCATGGCTCCCGAGCATGGTCGATCACGAGAGATATAAAGATAGAAAGGCTCCCCCTCGCGTGGAGGTGTAAGCACTGTAGAGAAAGAAGATAAGCTTTGAGATCATCAAAGGCCTTTTGGCAATGCTCATCCCATTCAAAATGGACATTCTTACGGAGAAGATGGTGAAAAGGTTGACAACGGTCCAACATGATTGGGAGATAAAAGCAGCTACCGATGGGTGAAGGCGTCTTTGAAGACTGCCGAGTTGCTTCCAAGTTAGAAGGGGAGGCATCTCAAGAATAGATTTTATTTTTGCGGGTCTACTTCAATACCCCACGATGGAAATGATAAAACCTAAAAAGTTTACCGGTGAGAAGCAAACACGCACTTAGATGGATTTAGGCGAAGACGAGAAGCGGATAAGCCTCTCAAAGAGAGGTGCAAGGATGAAAAGATGATCCTGACGGCGTTTGGACTTGCCGAGGAGGTCGTCAACATAATCCTCTACAGTTTTGTGTAAGAGGTCATGGAAGATGTATGTCATTGCTCGTTGATAGGTTGCTCTGCGTTCTTAAGGCCAAAAGGCATGACACGATAGCAAAAGGTCCCCCAAGGGGTTATGAAGGAGGTCTTATGTTGGTCTTCTGGTGCGATGAGGATTTGATTATATCCAGAGAAACCATCCATAAGAGAAAGCATCTCATGACCCGCAGTTAAATCTACGAGTTGGTCGATATTAGGAAGAGGAAAATCATCCTTTGGGCCAAGAAGATTAAGATCCGGAAGTGGTACAATTCAAATCTTCCCGGTAGCCTTAGTTTCTTGGTACTTACATTAGACACCCATTGCGGATAATTGATGGGTTGGATGAAGCTAAGCGAGAGCAAGCGTTGTAATTCGTCTTTATGAAGAAGGGCTACTCTAGGGTGCATTTTTCGTAATTTTTGCTTGGCCAGGCTTGATGTTAGGAAGGGTAACGATATTGTGGACCACAATATCGGGATCGAGCTCTGGCATATCTCATATGACCAAGCAAAGGCAGCGATGGTTGGAAAGAAAAGTGGTAAAGTCCCCTAATTCCTGTGGATTAAGGGATTGGCCGACCTTAATGATGCGAGGGTCTTCAGAAGTCCCTATATTAAGGTCGATAGTGGCTTCGTTGAGAAGGGTAGACGTGTCAGAAGGAATAGTCTTGGGAAGATATGAATCCTCTGCCCCTAGATAGGTGAGGACAGAATCATCATCCGCACAGTGGATAGTATTGATAGTAGGAGAGTCGTCTCCAACTATTTCAGGGAAGATTAATGGTATAGAAGCGGACCGATTGTTAGTCTCATAGACCAACGGCCCTAAGGAAATGGTATTGATCAAAAAAAAAAGTTAGGTGGGATGGAAATGTCATCATCCACATCAAGTGATGCTTCTGATTTAGTGGGAGAAGATGGTTCCTTAGTAGGAAGAGGTTCATCAAGAATAGTGACGGTGGCCTCTGAAAGGGGTTTAAATCCTAACCCAAATTTTTGATGTGGCATGAGAGTCGGAATGGATTTGAGGTCATGTATACCTTGTTCATATTTTCCCAGGCCAAAACCTTTCCACGCGCATCGATGTAGATAAGTCTTTGCAAACGTGGGATTCTGTAGATGATCAAACCCTGTTAGGTAAGGTTTGGCTCTAGGAGGAGAATCCGGGCGATAATGAAGGCGTATCAAGACCACTAGTAGATGAAATTGGTCTTTTGATTGGCGAGACCAATGGTGAGCGATGCGGCAAAGAGACACTGGTTGATATTCGGAGTTGTTTCTGCAGTCTACCATACTCATTAGGTTTGAGATGGGCATTGAAAAAAAGAGGAAGCTCTCCTAGTGAGAAAGCGCCGCAATGTCTCTTCCGATTTTGTAAATCCAGTAGTTTGGTTGCTGAGCTATGGAAGAAGATGAGGCCCCATCTGGAGAAGATGTATTTTCTTTTAAAGGGCATCTACCTAGTGGTCATGTCGCGTTGTGCGGAAGGAAAAGGATTTTACGGATGAGTATATATTTTGCCCTCATATTGATATTTTAGGCATCGATGGAGGGTGGATGGGACACAATGCATTGCGCGAATCCGAGAGCGTCGAGGATCATGTTATAGTGAAATTTTCCTTTGACAATATAGAAGAGTTCATGGAGCGGCTTCTTACCTACTCGGATAGGTAAGACCACAATTCCCAGTAGGACTCACCTAGGCGATCGTTAAATGATCGAAGGGCGAAGGTGGGGTGACACCACATTCTTTAGTAACTTAAGTTGTTCGAATTTGTGCGAGGAGATGACGTTGAGTGCAGCTCACTATCGATCATAACACGTTTTAAGGTAGTGTTATTGATTTGGAATTTGTGATGAAGAGGGAGCCTCAAATCCTCGAAGAAAGAGGAGGAATTTCGAATCCTCGAAAGAAATGGCGGTTGATGGTCCATTCAGTCCAACAACCAACTCGAAGGGCTGGGGCTCATCGGAATTTACTGCGATGCGACGTAGATTATCGATTAGAGCCTGGCGATGTTGTGGGGAGGATTGGATGAGGTCAAAAAGAGACATTTTGACCGGAGCTGGGTGAGTTGTTTCATAACACTCTCCTCAACGGATACGGGAACTTGAGCCCGAGGTGCAGCACGAATAGAGACCCTGGGTCGTGGTGCTGATGAGGAAGGAGAAACGCCTTTAGGGGCTGCAGAAATGACAACCCGTGGTCGAGATGCTGAAGATGAAGATGGGTTATCATAGTGTTGGGTTCTAGTGGCGATATGGATCGTGTCAATTTGAGAAGGTGGAAGATCAGGCGGCGTGGAACCACTAGAGGTCTGAGTGGATGGTTGAGGTTTGGATGGGGCTAAGGTGACAGGAGGTACTTGTTCCTCCTCCTCCGAAAAAAGGTCACTTTCTTCTAGAAGGTTCTTGATAACGGCTTGAAGAGCTTTACATCCCTCGATATCGTGACCGAGTACGGTGGTAAGCACAATCGAGATCGAGTTAAACCAAGTAGGTTTAACTCCTTTAGGGTTATAAGGTTTAATCGGAGGAAGGGTTATGGATGAAGATTGGATAAGTTGATGAAGGATTTCGGTGTAGAATCCGGTAGACGAAGATGAGGATGGAGATGATGAAGATGGTTCTTTTACATTAACCGACTGCCGAGGTAAAAGAACTTGCATGTTAGGTTTAACAGTTTTATTAGGGATCCTCTTATTTGTTTGGACATTTGGAGGAGCAGTCTTGGGTGCTTGGGATGGGAGTAAATGAGACATGATTGACTTTGGTGGAGGGGGAGCCCCTAAGATAGATTTTGAGGAGGATGGAGATGTGACAGATTTTGCGGTCTTTGGAGACAAAGGGGATTGCTTAGTCGGATTTACGGATGATTTAGATAATGTTGATTTAGACGGGAAGTTTCCCCAGGTGGTGTAGTCGGAGGAACATAGGGTGCCTTGGTTTTAGTAACGAAGATGAGGATCTTAATAGAAGAGGTGCCGATCATTTTAGTAGGTAAGTCTACTTTTAGGGGTATTGATGAAGAATGTGTTGTGGAAGAAGATGATGGCCTTGATGGATGTGTAGAAGAAGACACCTTCTCGGCGGGAAAATCCAATCGTTTATGAGGCGTGGAGAGAGATTTTTGTGGAAGAGCACCAAGAGTTTTGATGGTCGAAATATGGGCTTTCCTTTTCGGGGATGGTGGCAACTTCAACGGCATAAGGTGATTGTAACCTTTTGGGGGAAGTAAGTGGGGAGATCTTAATGGTGTAATGTTAGATTTTGGTTGTCTCGGTTTAGGTTCGAGAATCGAGTGTATAGGTGTTGTGTTACTTCTTTTGATTTTTCCTGAATAGGTGAAGTAACATTGGTGATGGAAGAAGGGGGTGATGACGAAGCGGTGCACTAGCGAAGGGACTACTTCGATGTAGTAATCATGGGTGAAACTATTTGCGGGGAAAAGAGATAGGAAGGGTCAAAATTGAAGATGCTTCCGTTGAAGTCTGCACGATGATGAGGTACGTTTACAAGAGGCATAGTTGCAGCGGGAATGGGAGCAGCGAAGTGGATGTGTCCGTAGTGGAAACTCGGAGGGATGTGATTGCCTCGAGCATTGAAAGAATGTCAATGATGAGGACAGATGAGGATGACACTATGTCTTAAAAGCGGAGAGAGATAACTCCGTGCTTGGTAATGTAGGGATATTTAAAGATGGACTATCTCGAAGATATTGGAACTCCCGTGATTGATGAAGAGGAAGGAGGATCTGATTCGATTGATGTGTTCGTAGATGGCTTGGTTTCAGAAGATTCTTCAGTGGAGATGAAATTGATGGTGTGGGTGTTTGGTTTTTGAGATTCTGAAGAATTATGATTTGGGGCATGATTGGGAAAGGGTTGTTTAAAAACATCGAGTGCTTGATTTGGGGGAGCATTTGGGTTATCCAAAATAAGTTCGCCTTTATCAATGAATTTTTGGACAAGATTTTTGAAAGTCTGACATCGTTCGATGTCATGACCTTTGGTTCTATGATAATGACAGAAATTGTTTCTCTATACCACAATGGGCGTTCTCGGCCTTCGTCAATATTCTTAATGGGGGGAAGTTCGATCATGCGAACTTCCAACATTTTTTCTAAGATGGAGGCATATGATTCCCCCAATGGAGCGAAGGATCGAGAAGATGAAGGCCCTTTTCGAGAAGATGAGGGATCTCTTCGTGGTGTTTGATTAGGAGTATTGTCAGCTCGTGATGTTCTTAATACGATGGCATTGGTGGATCCTTGATTTTTGTCTTTAGAGGGGGAAGAATTTGGTTTGGTGAATCGAGAAAAATCGGGTTTCGATTTAGAGCGAAGTTTTAACTTCCCTTGTTCAATGGCGCGAGATTCAAGTTTGCGTGCCATCGTAAAGGCCTCTTCAAAGGTATGAAAAGTTTGGATCCTTAGAGTGGAAGAAATGTGATTAGCACAAGATCGGGTGAACAACTCGATTTGTTGGGATTGGGGAAGGGAGAAAGACAATTGGTTGATTATCCCTCTCCAACGAGTGACAAAGTCTGCTATAGACTCATCGTCGAATTGGCGAATGTTATAAAGATCTGTGATTGAGATCTTATGCGCGATATTTATTGAGAAGTTTTCAACAAACATCTGGGCCAATTGAGAGAAGGAAAACAAAGAATGTTGAGGGATGTTATTGTACTAGTCCAAAGCGGGACCCGCTAGAGACATAGGAAAGGTACGGAGCATGAGTTCCTGATCCTGGATGATAAGGTAGCAAGCATGTTTGAATGCTCGCAGATGTTGTTGGGGGTCTTCCCGGCTATGAAATTTTGAGAATTTGGGAAGTTCCCATTGGGGAGGATAAGGCTTAAAAGCCACCGAAGGATGAATGGGTTCATTGCACACTTCTTCAAAGGAGTATGAAGGACGGGTTCCTTTTGTGGAGGCTTCCAAGTCTGTAATTTTCTTGAAGAGAATTTGAACTACGTCGGATTGGGGAGGAGGTACATTGGTATGTCCTACATAAGAAGCAAGTGGTGGATGTTGTTGAGATGTCAATGGGGGATTCATCTGTTGTTGGATAGGATGATAAGAGGAATAACCAGGTGTTCTGGGTGACACCGGGTGGGGTATTTGCTGTGAGGCAGCTTGCGTATAGGCAGGCTGTGAGATAATAAGTGGTTGAGAAAATATAGGTTGGGTGACGGATGGAACCTGTGATTGGTGGACTCCTATGTTTGTTGATTGAATAGGGACAGATTGAGGAACATGGGTGTTGGTTAGATTGGACATGTTGGGGAACAAGACACGAAAAGGGACCTTCTACGCCGGATTTGGTACGAGGTGCCGATACTAGGATGGGCGAAGGTCGCGATTCTTGCTGGAATATTGGAAGAAAGATTCACTTTGGAGGACGAGAAGTAGGAACCAAGCGACTAAGCCCGGAGGGTTGGCTCATGAAGAGTACCGACCTTGAGACACAATGGAGGCATAGGCGATTGGCGGCAATGTGCGGGTGTGCGACGCATTCATTATAGCCGAGGCGAGAAGACCTCTCGAGAGATGGGTTGTGGAATATTCGAGATAACTTCGGTGTTAGGGATAGGTAAGACTAATTGAGAACTAGTCGACATGGTAGGTGGAAGAGAAAAGGGAGGCATAGGGGCTTCGCCCTTCTCGTGGCTTGAGGCAAGAGAGATGGTGCAAAGCGCTCTCTGAGGGCACAGGATGATCCACGAGGATAATTGTACACTTGTCGGATTGGTGGGTCTTGGTGAGATATTTGGATCGACTTGTGTACTTAGGTAGTCCATGAGGGCTATTGGATTGCGATCGAGAAAGCACGAAATTCGGGATCCCGCGAGGACATACTCCGAGCCAGATGATATCTCGGAGGGACTAGGAGAAGCTGGACGTGATGGAGGCGCTTTGGTTTGATAGAAGGGATTATACGACCATGAGGGGGAACCAACTAACAGCGGTCCCGAGGAAGATTGGAGGGGTGCCGAAACATCCACGCTGGTGGTGATTTCGGAGGAAGAAGGAACCTGTTGGGCCATTTTCCTAGATTGTGACCGGGTGATAACCGTCATAAGCAAGCAAGAAAGAAGATTGTCCTAGCTAATGCACAAACAATTCAAGCAGCGCAAGTGATTATCTCCTTTAAATTTTGATGCTCTTAAGAAAAGAAAAAAATGTTAGGGAAGGCTTTTTAGAACAGGAACTACTCAGATAGCCAAACTAAGGATGGTTTGGGTAATGTGTGGTGAGGAGTCCCGAAGGCACTTGATAAAAGATCGTCACGTGGCTTGATATAGGGCCTACCCCGCACTTCACACACCGCGATAAGGGAGTCGGGTGCTTTGCCAATATATACCAAAATCTTAGTGAATTTATAGCGCCCGAGTACGCGTAGGTTCTTCCTCTTGGATATCACTTCCAAGTAGGAGAGGCAGGAAGGAGTTTTGTTTAGATGCTTTATACCTAGTGATTTTGGCTTTGTGTGCAAGGGTGAAAAATAAAAATCAAATAGTGTCACTACCGATTTTGATCAATTCTCCAACCTAATTAAAACTAGATGAAAAAGCATGCAGCAATGACAAAGAAAAGGTTCTTTTTAAGCACTTAAAACGAAATGTTTGATTTCGATGAAGACAAGTCAAACAAGTTCTTTCCCAAATGCGATTAAGTTCCTTTTAAGCACCAAAAATTGAAGTGTTTGGATGTGATAAACAACCAACAAAGAAATCCTAAAAAAGGAGAAAACACCGTAAAGAGGAATACTGTAGATTTAGCTCTCAAGGTGTGTGGACTTCAAAAGCGTTGTTGAGCTCTTCCCCTCGAACAATCCACGAACAAGCAAAGTGCTCGCTTAAAGAAAAGATCAAGCAAACAACAAACAAGATCCGGAAAGATACATCCAGATAGTGGCGAAACGAAAAATTTCTATTTAAAGGAAATAAAAAAATTTCAAGATAATGATTTACGCCTAAAAGCAAGATTGAAATGATGAACAGAAATGCTCAAATAGGGTGATAGAAATCGGTGAAGAAAAGGAACAAAGTTCAAAACTAGAAAAGAAATGAACTTACCAATAAGGGACTTTGGTTGGGTCCCACCGGCGTGAGAATGTGATTCAAGAATTTCGTGCTTGTTACTGTCGAGTTAATGCACCAAACTAAACACAAGAACCTGAAAAACCTCAATGAAATTGATACGATGAAGATGTAGATGGATAAGGAAGCCGATGTAGATAAGGCGGGCACACATGAGCAATTCGCACAATAGATCCGAATAACACGCAAAACACCGTGCTTGTGAGAAAAAGACCACGTTAAAAGATATTTAAGTGGACTTAAGAAGCGGGTCCGAGAAGTGATAAGCTTCCTCGGCGGATGTCGATCCACGTTTTCAATTAAGAAAAGAAGCATACATGATAAAAGATGTAAATAAAGACTAGATTTTCCGATTGCGTGTAAAATGAAAGCTCCAATGCAATGAGATAGAAAGTACAAAAGCAGGAAGGCGGGAAATAATGCTGGATTTGTGTTACCTGTGACCTTTTACTGTCTGAGGGAAATTGGCGCAGGAGGTAGAATCGGCGGTGGATGTGATTAGCGTCAATCGGGTAAGATCGGCGTCGACTGAAGGTAGACTGACCAATCAGGGACTATGCGATGAGATTCGGGGATTGGAATATGAATGTGGTCTGCTGGATGTGCCGAAGATGGAGAGACACTGGAACAGAGTCACCAGATGATAGACGGTGGTGTGTGATGTTGATATGATACGGGCAGAGTAACGGTGCTCCTCTCAGGGATTGATTAGGACAGGATCTGCCCTAACTGAGACAATTGATGCTAAAAAGATCTCTCCTTCTTGCAACCTGAATCTTTCTCGCTCTCTGTTCGTGCATAAGTGCTTTCTTTCGTCTCTTTTCGGTCCGTAGAACTGAGTTGTGGGCTTGCTTTTATAATCGGTGCCGCTCCTAGAAAATCGGCGCCGACCATATGGGTCGGTGCCGATCGCGGAAAAGACTCCCGAGGTGCCTAAAAATGATCGATTTCGAGAAAGATAAGACTTATCCCGACTATGGGAAAATATCCAAAAGCTAGGAAGATTAAAGATAGATGTGATACATGGATAGAATAAATTTGGGGTGAATAAGTGATTAAGATGCATGGGAAGAAGCGTAATTAAATATTTAATATTTAATCACTCATGGGTAAGATGTGATGGGATGAATTAAATTTGGAATAAGTGATTAAATCACAAATTGGATCATATCCCAAGGGATAGTTGGTGACGTGAACGTGCCCCAGTTACCTAGGCAAGTAAACGGATGAGAAGGGACACTAAATTCGGTAACCAATTTTAAGTGTCTACAGTAATGAAATAATAAAAAAAGATTCAAATTAAGTTTTGGTGAGTCTAGAGGCTGCAGGACTTTTTTTTTACTTGGGAATAGGGTTTGGGGAGGATGTTTGACCCCAAACCCCACCCCATTAACAAATAGGATGGGGAAAGGGTCGGTGAACCTCCTCCCAACTGCCAAAATTTTCCATATAAACAATCAAACCCTCTTGCGGCTAATTAAATCTACGAGCAATTTTCATTATTGCAGAAGCGTGGAAAACTTAAATCACTGGGCCACTACACCTTTAATATTACATCATACTGCTTTATATATATATGTGTGTGTGTGTGTGTGTATACACATAAATGTCGTAATTTCTTATTTCGAGGCTTTCATTCAAAAAAGAAATTTTTGAATATATATATATATATATATGTATACATACATATACATATATATATATATATATACACACACATATACACACACACGAGAGATATATATATATATATATATATATATATATATATATATATATATATGTATATATATTATTTTACTCAAATGAAAACATATACCAAATTCAATCATACAACTAAAATGAGGCAAAAATCATAAGCCCATTTAGGCAAATCTTAAAAATATGAGTTAAATAAAATAGAAGAATACTTTGAAACCCTGTATGAGTGCATGATAAAAATAAGAAAATAAATGAGACATGTATGTCTCTCCAAAAGCTTGAGATGGGCTCTAATGGCTTCCTCCTCCTCCACCAATCTGCAAACAAAAGAGAAATAATAAGTCAAAATAAAAGAGAAAGAAGCCTTCATAATAAAAATTAGGGTTAGTGAAATCCTTGATGTTGTGGCCCCCAAATGAATCCATACAATGGATGGGATTCATCCCTACAAAAAGTAGGTGGAGAGTGGTTGAGTAAAATTGAAATTTTAAATTTTAAATGCATGGGTTGACTTTTTAAGGGGCCACTTTATTTGTGTAAGGTTCTGTTTATTTTTCTAACCCTTGTGCTAAATTAGGGACCTTGTTATTTGTTTTAAACCTAGTCACCTTGTGGGATTAATATAACTTTAGTATTTAATTAAATAGACCCCTTTACCCATGGGATTAATTTTTGCAAGTTTGGCTAAGGAGTAAATTAAATTTTATCAAAATAAAATTTAGGGGAAACTAAACCAAGCCTTAGACTAACCTGGTTTATTCATAAGTATCGAGGACATTATTATTTTTATAATGGGGATTAAATAAGGAAATTTATATTATTAATTTAAAGTAACTTAGAAACATGAATGTGACAACTATTAATTCAAAACTTTTGTGGGCATGTTTTTCAAAATATAAATTATTCAATAATTTTTTTATCTTTCCCTAGGTTAATCATTGATTTCGTGCGGGAAAATTTATCATGCATTACACTTGTGAAGCCATGGAATGTTTATACTCTCACATCCCTTCCATTGCTGAGTTATCCTTTGTTCCTCTTTTCTTACTAGGAGTTCACCTGATGATTGTTCACATCGGGACCTTGATTTTGAGGCCACTCACACTAATTCTTCCACTACAAAGCTCATTATTGACCATTTTCATGCTTCAATTCACTCTTTGCACTTGTTTTCTATTAGAGACACTTTATCCGAGAGAAATGTGACCATTTCTCCTTGTACTCCATTGCATCCGACTTCTCGGTTGACAACATTCTCCCTCCATTTTCCTTCCATTGAGTTCAATGTTGGTTCACTATGGCCTTCCACTAGCTTTGCATAACAATATTCTCCTCTTACATCATGTGCTGCATTACATTCTCCATTAAATCCATCACATATATTATAGGAACTATTATTCTATGGTATTGGGAGTGCTTCCATAGGAAAACTTGTCACTTCCACCATTTCAGAGATTCATCATGATCCATCTCTTCTTGTGGATCCCTTTCTGAGGGTCATTAGGGCCCCACCTTATTATCTCTTTTACACACACAATACCATGGGGTTACCTTTGTATCATGTGAACTCTTTTTGTAAACCTATGTCACCTTCTAGTTGTAGATCGAGTCGATCTCGATTATTATAGGATACTAATTACTTCATTGAGTGGGACATTTTTCGATGCGGGTGGATTATCTTTAGTCATGGCGTGAATTGCCACATCATCGACACACTTCTTAGAGGACCTTCTTGTTCTCTCTTCTTTCTCTCTCTACTCTAGAGTATGATTGTATTTGGGTACCTTATTAGGCCATGTTTTTGGGACCCATTTCTTATCCTTCTTCTCTAGTATTCTTGAGTGAGTTTGTCTTTCATTTAGGAGGAGTTATTTCCCATTATGTTTTCTCCTTTCACTATAATTTTTGAGAGTTTGTTATACATGGTTACCTCATCAGGATTAGTTTTCGTGACCCATTTTTCATTCTTTATGTGTTTTGCTAACTTTCCTTGACACATCCTAAGTTACTGATGAAGGAGGGTGTTGGTGTGGGTGGTATTTTTCACCTTTTATTTATTTAACAATTTTATTTCCACCTCACCATGTGATTCATCTAACTTAGGTGGGATCATGGATCGTAGGTGCAATATTAGTTATAATAGATTCCTTTCATGGAATGTGTTAGGACGTGTGTAGTGCCCGACCGACAAACACACTTTTCTCGGGGTGTACTCGATTGAAAGAACTTAGAGAGTGAAAGATCATAGACATCATTAAGACCAATTAGCTTCCCTACATAATAATCCAAGCACATTATTTGAGGTCAGAGGCATCAATCAAGATGAACCAATATTAAAATTGTAATTTAGGAGTAATTGGATATAGACGGTGAGTGTAAAGTGAGATATATTATTTTTGACAATAGTAAAATAGATTTATGAATTCACATAATTAAGCAACCAAAATTTTATACGAAACTATGCTAAAATAAGCTCTAGTTGTACCCATTCTAGAATAAGTCCCATTCTTGATTAAATCAGCCTTGCATATGAAGATAAATATATCTCTCTAATGTATCCTCATTTTACTTATAAAAATTGATTGATTTGAATCTATATTGTGTCCGAAGCGGGTTGAGTTGGCTATGAGAAGAAAGGAAATTTCAATTTGTTTTTGTTTGAGACAATAAACTTTTAGATGAAAAAAAAACCTACAATACCTCTACTTAGTTCTATGAGATGGTGAAATTGTACAAGACAACATTTGCATTATAGTATTATTCCTTTATATAAGGGGGTTGTGTCTTCTAATCAAATGAAACAACTTATAGAAATATATGGGTATTCTCAAAAAGCATTTCTACATCCTTTCCTCTATGTTCGCTCTTTCTTGTGGCACCATTGTGACACGTTTAGATCAACTATTTTTGAAGTTCAATTTTTTTTATATCACTTCAGAATGGGTTTCTATATTAATGTGGAGACATGTGCTTGCACACAAGCTAGTTGAATGGTTGTATGAGAAAGAAAGGTTAGTAGAGGGAATAAGGTATGAGAAACAGGTTTAACAACCCACTATCCGGTGTGGGGCATGTTTAAGAATCCAAATGTAATCACCAACATCTTGAGCTATGTTAAACTTATGCAGATGTTGAAACCTATGAAGGAAAATGGGATATTTGGAAACATGCACCAAAGAGATGGGGTCCCATAAAATACGTTGAATGTTTTTAAAGCACAAAATGGATTGTTGAAATACACTTGGAATCTTTAAAGTTCCCACTTATGAAAAGTTTAAAACAAAATTTATGAACCTTTTGCAAGAATCCTCCATATTAGAGCATCATATTTGAGTTTAGAAAAGAAACATTTGTTGTTTGACAATATTTTCTTTAGAAATATAGCTAATGGGATGTAATGTTTTATACATGTTGGTATCCAAATTGATTCTCCCATGGGGCTGAGCAAAATCATCTAACTAACAGGATGGTCAAGGACAAACGGACCATGATATGAGTCATTTTGTAGCTAGGGATGGGATTCATCTAACTCTTTGTCACTTGGGCATTAGAGAAATGGATAGCACCTCACTGAGGGCTTGATCTACCCCCACTACTTTAGGTTGTGCCTTCACCGGGTGAGAGGAACCGTTCAGTAACCCACGTCGGTGAAGGACATCGACATCTCATTCTTTACACCATATTATGAGAACATTGAGGAAATATAATCGATATTAACACAATCTAACTCTCACGAGTTGTAATAAGAGAGAGTGGAGATGTTTCCTCGACAAAGGTTTGGGTTACTAAAGACAATAATTGAATCTTGATTGTCCCTGCATACTTTGGCAATGGAATTTGTTCATTTTTGATACAGTACAAATAGGGGTAGTTTGTGTAGGATTCATGGATATTTGAAAATTTTGGTGGGGAATTAAGCAAGATGAAGTTGATTTCACCGGATATTTGTGAATATTTACAACAATTTGAAAAATAATAGACATAATGCTTACGAATAGCCAAAATATTCCTTCAACGAGAAGGTGTGCATCGGTGGAGACCGATATCTACATGGTTTCAACAATATTTAAGAATTGAACATGAAGACTTGAGCTAAAGACTCAATTAAACATTAACAACCCACAGTTAATCACGCCTAAGATACACTCATAGGCTTACAAACAATCTTTATCAACATAGTGCAAGTAAAAATTTTAAATTTTTTTATTTCATTTCCAAATGAAATCTCTTCTAATAATGAAATTGCAAATGCCAAAATACTAACACATGGATGAGATATTATGTGATGTAGAGAGATTTTAATATAAGATTGCAACAAGAACAATAAAAACTATTTGAAACACATTATTAAATAAAAAGGAGACACAATTTTCGCAAGATCAACATATATTAACTTAAGATTTATCATATTCATCAAGTAGGGGAAAATTTCTAGAACAATCTTAGAGCTTGTTAATGGCTATACACTTGCAACCATCTTGACATGATTAAAATCTAAAATACAAGAAATTAACAGATTTTTCAGATGGTCTCTCAGGAAGATGGGCTTTCTCAAATTTTGTCTAAAAATTAAAATCCTAACAATTTGCAAGAGTATCCTCATTGCATTTATATAATTCAATCACTCACTCATCCCAAATTTTCCCCAAAAAGAAGAATATTCGAGGAATCCTTTACTTGTTACAAATTTGTCTTAGAAAGTGATGTTTAACAAATTTACACCTAAAGCTGGCAAGTGGATAAATCATGAAATGATCACATTTCTTAGACCCTCAACCATGAATAGGATGCAATGCCATAATGTTTTGAGTCCTTATAATCATTATTTTATTCTGTCTTGTGAGAAATCCCCTTTTTAATCATTTTCAGGTGGCTCCATATAGCTGGATCTAACAAGCAATCCTTTTCACCCTTGAGAATACACCTTGAGAAATGAGTGCCCTCACATGTATGCCTGCATTTTTGTGCTGCGAGTACGAGTAGGCCAAGTGCAAAGAGTATTTAATGGAACCCTTCATGTTTTTCCATGGCGCAAATGCAAAGGTAAATTCAATAGGCAAGTTCATAAATGAGTGCGGGCCTTCCACATATTTAGGACCATAGAGAATTGCATCGGTTACTAAAAATTTAGAGTATGAGAAGGACCAGCCAAAGCTTCCACGTGTTTTTTCGGTGCAACTTCAAAGATGAATTTTAGAGGTGGGACCTCAAATGAGCATAGGTTCTCTGCATGCCTTGGGCCAAAGAAAGTTACCTTGGCCTTTGAAAACTTATCAATAAAAGAGGAGCTAGCGGAAGCCTCCACATGTCTCTTAAGAACACTTTTGATATGGTGCCCAAAAGTGGAGACCCTAAACAAGTGCAAGCTCACCATGTGTCTCAACCCAACAAAGTTGTTTGAAAGATTTTAAGGACTAGCGGAAGGTGCCACATGCCTAGGGTCTAAGAAATTTTCTTCAGCCATTAAAAATTCTATTTATGGGAAGATCCAGTGGAAACCTCCACGTTTCCCTTTAGCGCTCTTTCAAAAGTAAAGTTCAGGGGTAGGTCCCTAAACATGCATGGGCCTTCCACATGTCCTAGGCCTTAGAAAGTTACTTGAGAAGTTTAAGTATAGAGAGGAGCCAGTGGAAGCCTATATGTATCTCCTTGGCCTAACTACAAAGGTAGGACCTAGAGGCGGATCCTCAAATTAGCGCATGCCCTCCATGCATCCATGGTCCTGGAAAAGCTTCACTCACAACATGAAGAAAATTATAAGTATGGGAATGGCTAGTGTCAACCTCCACGTGTCTTCTTGGGGCAACACCTAAGGTAAAAATGAGAGGCTAATCCTCAAAAGAGCACAGACCCTTCACATTGAAATTATTTGAGTTGAAATGGGCCAAAAAACTTCAAACTGCTCCGGTGACCCACCTCTTCGCTTCTTACTTTAGATGTGGGCCCCATCAGAGTCACAACTCACTTTAATACTTTACATCATTCGAAACAGCGATTAAAAATACCAAAGTGCTCGCCACCTCATTTCATCACTTTGAATTTTCATATGCTTTGACTCAAACAAGTGACATCACTATGCCCCTTGTGGGGTGTGGATCAATTTATGACTTTTCTCCTTTTTCACAAAAAGGCAAAAATCTTCAAAATATTTCAATGATCCACCTTTGTCTTGAAAAATGACCATGTTTCCATATTTGGGGTCAAAGTAAGAATTTTTCCCTACTTGCTTCATGTTTTTGAATAGCCGATTAGATACTTATCGGGGCCGCGGGGCCAATTTGGTATTTTTACAAATGTGATGAAAGTGATAAGTTTCACTAAAAAGACCCACCGGGACACATCCAATCAGAAAGGACCATGTTTCCATGGATGCATGGACAAAAATTGATAGGAAAACATGGTGTGGGAAAATAGAAGGAAGGGGAAACCCTAATTTCTCACCCAAATTACAAATTCTTCCGCATGGACAAAAAAATAGAAATCAATATCGGACTTAAATTGATCCTCAAACAAAGGAAAGGAATTACCATGGCAACCCGACATGGGCCATCCATATGTCTCAAGCCTTAGAAATTTACTTGAGAATTCTAAGTATATAGAGGAGCTAGCGGAAGCCTCCATGTGTCTCCTTCGCGTAAGCTGTCAAAGGTAAGATGAAGAGGTGGATTCTCAAATGAGTGTAGGCCCTCCATGCATCCATGGTGCATAAAGATGCACCGACTACTTGAAGAAAATTATAAGTATGGGCAGGGCTAGCAGAAACCTCCACGTGTCTCCTTGGCGCAACTCCAAAGGTCAAAACGAGAGGTAAATCCTCAAATGAGTGCAGACCCTCCACATGGAAAATATTTGAGTTGAAATGGGCCAAAAAACTTCAAAATGCTCCAGTGACCCACCTCTCCACTTCCAACTTTTTATGTGGGCCCCATTGGAGTCGCAACTCACTTTTATACCTTTACATCATTTGAAAATAGAGCTTAAAAAATCCAAAGTGCTCTGTCAACCCGCTTCCCCACTTTGACTTTTCAAATGCTAACTCAAACATGTGACATCACTCTATCCCTTGCAGGGGTTACAGATTAATTTATAACTTTTATCCTTTTTCACAAAAAGGAAAAAATCTTCAAAATGTTTTGATGATCCGCCTCTCCTCATTTGTCTTGAAAAATTTCCACATGTTTATCTTCGGGGTCAAAGTAAGAAATTTTCCCTGCCAATTCATGTTTGTTGAATAACCAATTAGATACTATCGGGGCCACAGGTTCAATTTGGTACTTTTTACAAATGCGACGAAAGTGAAGAGTTTCACTAAAAATACAATAGGGCCGCATCCAATCGAAATGACCAAGTTTCCATGGATGTTCGGATAAAAATTGATAGGAAACATGGTCGTGGAAAAATAGAAGAAAGGGGAAACCTTGAATTCACGCCCAAACTACAAATTCCTCCTCATGGACAGAAAAATGGAAAAAAATCTGGACTTTTTGTGATCATCAACCAAAGGAAAGGGTGACCATGGAAACCAGACACGGGCCCGCCACGTGTCCCAGGCCTTTGAAATTTTCTTGAGAATTCTAAGTATAGAGAGGAGCCAGCGGAAGCCTCCACATGTCTCCTTGGCACAACTGTAAAGGTATGACCTAGAGGCAGATCCTTAAATGAGCATAGGTCCTCCACGTGTCCACAAGATAACAAAGGTGCACCGATTGCTTGAAGAAAATTATAAGTATGGGAAGGGCCAACAAAACCTTCACGTGTCTCCTTATCATAAATCCAAAGGTCAAACCTAGAGGTGAATCCTCAAATGAGCACAGTCTCTCCACGTGTAAAATATTTGAGTTGAAAAGGTCAAAAACAATTAAAAATACTCTGGCGAATTTGACTCTCCACTTATAATCTGTTATCCAAAATTCACCCCCAAGGTAACTTTGATAACATGCAAGCAATTATATTGATTCAGGGTGAAAAGTCATGTTTCTAGGGTCCCCTCATATTTTTCTAACTCCCCTGTCCAAGAGGAAGAGAGTAAGTTCTGAGAAAATGCAAAAAAAAGGGTTGCAGAAGCAAAATAGGTTGATCCAGGAAAAATCGTGAAAATTGGCTAAGTCCCGCTCAAGGTCGCCTCTGGGACGTTTGGGACAGAAAAGTGCGAACCGGCCGAACCGGGTGAAATCAGCACAAACAGTCCGAAACGCAGCAGGGACAAATGGGACAAAAGTGCACGCGGCGGCGCGAAATTCGGTTCGGCAGAGAAAAAAATCGACTAATCGCTTTGAGAGGGTCGCCTTTGGGACAAGCGGGACAAAAGACGCGAACCGACCGAAGCGAAGGCGAAATGAGTCAAAGGCGGCTGAAGCTTGATGCAATACCGCCGCGGGCCAAAAGCAGCGAACCAGCCGGGACCAGCCGAAATGAGAACTTTTGTCCCGGG
This sequence comes from Taxus wallichiana var. yunnanensis, assembly GCA_018340775.1. NCBI lineage: Eukaryota > Viridiplantae > Streptophyta > Pinopsida > Cupressales > Taxaceae > Taxus > Taxus wallichiana. The sequence continues at coordinate 432,640,783 of CM031243.1, forward strand.
ACAGTTGGGACAAAAATGCGCGAAACCGGCCTGGCCGAAGGGTGAATTTGTCCCCGCATACCCAAAGAAAGCAAATGGGACGCCGGGCAGACCAAAAAATGCGCGAACCCGGCCAGATCGGCGAAATGGGAAATTTCAGCACCGAAACCAAATGGGACAAAGGGACGCGCGGGACGCACGAAAAGCCGAAATGGCCGAAGGCAGAGGAGAAAAGTCAACATTTGACCCGTGGAACTTCAAACGGCCATAACTTTTGACTCCGAGCTCCGATTTTGATAAAATTTGACTTTACTGGGCAGCACGGCGTCCTCTATGCCACAAAAACATAGGGATTTCTTATTTCTAATGAGGGTAGATATGTTTAAATAAAAGAAACATATTCAGCTCAGTCAGGTCAATGCTCATTCCCGTCGAATGATGAGAAAACACTGCAGGGCCCAAAGCAGTGCCCACACTCGAGAAGGCCATAACTTTTGCATTTCTCAACGAAATCACACAAAATTGGTACCGTTGGAATCGTGGTTCTGAGCCTAATGCATAGCAATCAATAAATTCCATATTTGATTAGAAAGTGATTGAGTTTTTAAGGAAACGTGGCCGGGTTCGTAAGCAGTGTTTTATTTGGTAGCTGGGAGTGCAATTAAGAGGCATGGTCATCATTCCTTCTCTGCTTTGCGGGACATGGGATAGTATGGGGAGCCTTTTCCAAGTAATTTATGCCCATTCCACTCAATTTAATTCCTCTTAAGGTGGTTGAAGGACAGATTTCGGGATTTCCATTTTCCCTTCTCTTTTCCTTCTCATTTTTCTATAAAATGAAGTGTTGGGCTCATTGTAGAAGGGGAGAGTTTTTGGGTAACAAAGCTCTGTCAAAATTGCTTTGTGAAGCCAGTGTGTTGTAGGCCCTTGTAGTGGACTCCTTGCATGGTGATCCAAGCCCTTATCTTGTAATAGATTGAACTGTGCATATCATGAAGCAATAAAATATCAGTTTGTGGATATATCTTCCCCTGCTGTGTTTCCTTGCATTCTTCTTGCCCCTTTAATCTTTCTACAAGTATATTGTGTCTATTTATTATGTTCTTGCAGGAATTCATTATTATTGTGTGTGCTTGGAATATTCTTTGTGAATGCATTTCTTTGGATTATGGTGGCTGTCATCACCTCTTCTAGTGTGCATTTTGCCTCTGTATTTCACACATTTGGAGATTACTCTCACACCCTCTTTTCCGGTGTATCACCGCTTTAGTGTAGGCTTTCATTTTATGCATTCTCTCTCTCGGTCCTTGGAATTTTAGGTTAGAATAGATAGTTTCTCTGCATTAGAGTAGATTGTGGCGGGTAGCTTAGGAGCAAGAACCGAGCTTTCTCGGAGGTCTATCTCATGTAGCAAGTCCCACAACTTGGAGATAGTACCCATGTTATCCAATCACCTTTGGATGCTTAGAGTGATCAAATAGAAATCGATCAACATCGGGGGAAGTCTTTGTGATTCAGTGATAATAATAACTTTTGATGTGGGCCCCATCGGAGTCGCAACTCACTTTCATACTTTACATCATTTGAAAACAAAGATTAAAAACTCCAAAGTGCTCCGTCGACCCACTTCCCCACTTTGACTTTTCAAATACTGACTCAAACATGTGACATCACTCTATCCCTACGGGACCAGATCTATTTATAACTTTTCTCCTTTTTGAGAAAAAGGAAAAAAATCTTCAAAATGTTCTAATGATCCACCTCTCCACCTTTGTCTTGAAAAATTGCCACGTGTCCATCTTTAGGGTCAAAGTAAAATTTTCCCTACCACTTAATATTTGTTGAATAACCAATTAGATACTATTGGGGAAAGCGGGGGCCAATTTGGTTTTTTTACAAAAGTGACGAAAGTGAAAAGTTTCACCAAAAAGACCCTCCGGGGCCCATCCAATTAGAAATGACCATGTTTCGATGGATGTTGGGACATAAATTGACACGGAAAACATGACTGTGGAAAAATAGAAGGAAGGGGAAACCCCAAATTCACGTCCAAATTACAAATTCTCTACGTCATGGATAGAAAATGGAAAACAATATCTTGACTTAATGTGATCCTTAACCAAAGGAAAAGACTGACCATGACAACCAAATGAAGGAAAAATATTTCACGCATCAATACAGGGAGACAGAGAAAACTTCAAACCATGTGGACTAATAAATATTTTGAACAAACAGGTGAGATTAGATTGAGAAACAACACTCCATACGTATAGAATTGAATGTTAAAATCTTTGGGAATATTCATGCATTTTCATATGGCAGTGTAGAGCCAAACTCCTAGAACCTTTTCCAATGATCTTTTCATGCCAAAATGGGAGCTTGAATAGGGCAAGGACTTCCATCAAATAGAAAGGATGGGAAAAATTTATTGATGTAGCTATGGTTTTATTGGTATTAATGTATTTAAAATGGGACTATATGTAAGGTATTTCAATCATTTGACAAAAATGCCTCACAAAAATGTAGACTCATGGAATGCTTTACTCTTTTGGATATACACAAATTGTTTTATTGAAGAGGCTTTATAAAATTTCAAACAAAATGCAAATTGGGGATTTTCTTAAAGCACACGAAACCATTTGGAAGAATTCTAAAAGAGAGTTGGAGCCTTGTGGAATGCGGGTGAATCCCCCCTTTGGAGCACGTTTTGCACTATAGCACGCCAATATTTTTAGGGATGGTCTCCTTACCTTCATCTTTTATAATTTTTCATATAATTTGGTTCTTCATTTGTAATATAATAGAAATGTTAAACCATTAGATGTTTAAACATTTGGTTATTTTAAACAGATTGTATCGCAAAACAATAACACATCACCTTGTAACTTGCATTACAAATAAACCCTTCCTATAAACCTTAGATTTAAACCCACTTTCTCATATGTTTTGAAAACTCTGTAGTCAAACTGGATATTCGTAGCCCCTCGAGTGGGTTTTTTTAGTTTGAGTTTGTCGTTAAACCTAGTTAGCATCCTTTGGTAAAAGTTGGTAGATTATAATATTTGAAGACTTGCAAAAAACCTTCTCGGCCCCAAAAAGGGATGATAAGTTTTATCTGTGTCCTCATTATGTGCAAATTGGAGTCACATGAAGCATAGATTGACACCGATTTATCTTTTATGTTGTCTTCTTTATCCCTCAATGAGCCTTGTTATCCCATTTTGTGGTTTGGGGAGCTTTTAAAAGTGGAAAGTTGGTTTTCGTTTCGGCTCACCATTTATACCCTAATTGAAGGAACACTTTACCACTTTTTGCAAACCTCTAGTATGTCTACTAGAAAATTCTTATAACCTTCAGTTTGGGAAAAACATATTTGTAGAAATTTTGGCAATTTTAAGGCCTCCAACCATTGTTTGACTATGTCAACCTGGACCAAGTACAACTGGTGGCTAAAGAAAACCCATCGTCATTTGTAACCCATTTGTTAATTCTTAATTTTCATCAAGCAAGATGAATTCTCCTTATATACAAGGGAATGTAGGAATACTTATGTAGAGATTTCATCCATCGAACATCAACTTTTAAGATGGTTTTATAAGCCCTTGAGCTAAATTTGGGGTCATTTTACAACTAGGCCAATTACAACCGACGGCCCGAGAAAACTAGTCGTAAATGGTAAACCATTTTCTAGTTCTAATTTTTATCGTATCATGTAAATTCTTTGTATATAGAATTAAACAAATGAAATTAACCATTAGAAATTTTCCCATTGGAAGACATCTTACAAACATGATTCCTTAGCCTCCAGGAAAAATTTAGACATTTTCACAGCTATTAGAAAAATGTAAAAATAAGGTCATAGGACCCTAGTCAAGACAATAAACCATCGTGAAAACTATTGAAACATATAAGTAACTGTATGAAACTCTCTCGTGTGGCTTGTGGTGTGAAAAATTACTTTTGGAAAAATAGAGTTTCTCTCTATTCCCTATCTCTTTTTTTTTTCATTCCTTAGTTAAGAAATGAAATGAAAATATGTCTCTAACTCTCTCTTGTCAAGTGTAAATGATTTTATTATGTAAATGTAAAAATCAACAAGTTAATAATGCTAGATTTGGGTGAATGACATGCCAACTATTCTTTGTTGAATCATGGTCACATGGTGTTGTAATATGTAATAAGATGGTGAAACGATTTTGTTGTTACCAATTATCTATTATTGTAATTTATACATGTTAATGAATTTTCATTTATGTATTTCTATGTTTATTAAAGTTTATTATTGAAGTTTTGTAGTATGTATGAGTTAAGTGTTTATGGTTGTTTGGGAAATGTGTATGTAACCATGAGTTTCATTTTGATTCAAAAATATTTATTGCGTAAAAGTTAGATATATATGTTAAATGCAATTGAGTTTGAGATCTTAAAGGTCCTTTTCAGTAGGAAATTTGTGACTAAATATCTGGTGTGTTGTGTTATTCTTCCTTGATAATGTAGAAGAAAATCTAAAAAAATTAGTCAATCATAGTATAAAACACTTACATAACTAACTTCTCACATGATCCTTCTTAACAAAAAAAAAAAAACCATAGGGTGAACCTAAATCATTAAACTCTATGGAAAATTGTATCTTATGGAAATAAAACACCAAGTTTGAGATTATCACCTTAGCACTGATATGCTTTAGCTACATTGTTGGGAACCCAAAATTAGGAATGAAATGGATAAACTTTGTAATCCATGGGAAACCAACCTTTAACATAATGTAAAACCCTCTTGTTGTGACACACATATACAAAAGTAAATGGTGTTCGGTGGAAAATATTATCAACTACTCTTCAAATTCACTTTTAGTAGATTGGGATTATAAACGAAATCGACACCCAATTTATATTTTTGTTTGGGATTATGTTGTACAATGTTAAGAGTTAATTGTGGAACTAATAAAAATTCTATTTATGATTAGTGTGTTAAAGGGTAACCATGAGATGGTATGCTAGAAGAAAATAAAATTTTAGATCTTCTTGTAACATGTTTAAATTATCTTGTTGAGATAAATGGAATACATTATGCATAAAATTTAGTGTGATCCTTAATCTTTAAATGAATGGTTACTACCTCTAATTTTCCAATTTTTCCCATTGTGAAATGAACGTATGATGTGAAACAAGGTAATCATGTTCGTGAGGCAATTCCTTAGGAAGAGAGATAGTAGTCTCATGAGCATGCAAATGTTCCTTATTATCAAATGGGTTAGACAACTAATTTCAAAACCACTATCTAAATTAAATTAAATTAAATTATTTTAAGATGAATGTAAATTACTTGAGTGGATCCTATGTTTTAGTTACTTTCACATGATAAGAGTGAATGTGAATCCCCTTTAACACCTCTTAGAGAATAGTGTCATCTTGACAAGAACTATTAAAATTACCTAGAGTTACATGACGATTGTTGGAGATAAGGGTGTTCAATCACTCTAGTTGTGACCTTTGTAAGGTTTTTAAAATTTATAATTGCATATCACCTTGTAATAAACATCTAACACTTAAATTACCCATTAATAATCCAAGCTTGGATAAGTGTGAAATCCTACCCCTCAGGATACCTCATGACTCAGTAAAGGAAAAATAATATATGCACCTTAGTTTATTTAACTATAACTCACTAGAAATTCAACGTAATGATGTAAGGGATTATAGCAACATGAGAGGATGATTTGGAACTGATATTAAATTTTGGATACACTTGAATGATGTCAACATTCCAAGATGACTACGATGATTTTTAGAACAAATAAAAAGTAAAATAATGTCTCCTTAATGATATTTTAACCTAGTAAATGGGGAAACTTGTGATACATAAGGTACAAACATAATCATCACACCACTCAATACGGTTTTAAAAATATTAGTAAATGATTTCAATTAAGAAAATGAAATAAATTTGAGGATTGACCCTTTGTACTCGAGGCAAATCCTCTGTGTGTATCATGATCAATGAAAATTAAGTATCTAAGAGAAGTATCTAGAATATGTGGTTAATTGTAATAACTTAAAGAAAAATAGTGTAACTCTAGTGCTTAAATGGTATTATGAAAAGAACGCGTAATTTAATTACTCTTGAACTAATAAAATTTCTTTGTTTCATGAGAATATTTCTTGTTACTGACTGAAATTAATTACAAAACTAGACAACATGTTACTTAGAAAACAAATACCTATAAAAGTGCCAATAGCATTATGTGGGCACATATGTTCCTATCAACAATTAGGCTACATCATTTTATTGCAATAAAGGAAATAAGAAAAATTATATGGAATCATTACAAGTGAAACTCTAAGTAAAATACAGATAATGTAGTATAGTTTAAAGAAGAATGAAGGACTACATCATAAGTGATTTAAAAGTAATTAAGGTCAATAATGAAATGTGATTTGTAATAAATATGTAAATGGGTAAAGTCATGTGTCATCGATGAATGCCTATCGTGAGGTTATACATTTAGTTGAATTGTTTTTTCATTCCTTCTCATTTGAAGAAAGGTGGCCTTGATGTGCATCATGTACTTTCATGTTATCTATGTGGGATAATGTTTATGCCAACATTATATGTGTTTTTTTTTCTCCTAAGTGTCTTCGTGTGGTGTCATGTATACAATAATGTGGGTTGAGGTTTTTTGTAAGTGTCTTATATGATGTTAAGTTTATGTATGTGATCCGTTGTGTTGTCATGTATTAAACAATGAATGAAAAATATTTATTCGGGTATTTTTAATTTTTTTATTTGAGTGTGAAAATTATGGGCATTGCATATGGTATCTGAATAAATGTTCATGCTATCAAACCTCTAGGATTGATTGGAGTTGTGAGTATTTTTCATGGTGGTGGTGGAGATTGGAAGAGTAATGTGATATATGTTATTATGTGACCAATATTGTAATTGTGATATTATGAATGCACATGTTTTGCATGTAACTTAGTGCATATTTGTTATAGTGTTGGAATTCTTGTGATGATATTATTCCCTATCATTTTTTTGGATTCAATGAGGAGTTCACGAGTGATGTCTTATGTTTTTGTGTGTGAAAATAATGTTATTATGGATTGCAGAGGGTTGGAGTGCCTTATTATTCTGTGATATGTAGTTGTGTTGATGTGTTGCATGAAAAATTGGTGTATAGTGAATTGGATTGTATCATTATGTCACCACCATGTTGTGATGAATCGTGTGCATCACCATGTTGTATTAAAATTGACTATATGTCTTAATCTTAGTCCATGTGTTAATCATATATATAAATTATATAATATGTGATAAAATGTGTGTCGTGAATTAGGGGCATACAAAGTGATCATATGTCCCCTATTGTATGGTACTTGCACTTTTGGTGTATTGTGTGGAAATTTTATGTATTGTAAGTTTTGAAACATTTTTTCTTTATACCGTGAAATTTTACCAGAAGCACAAAGACGTTGTGGTTTTGCATTTTTAAACAACATTATGTTAGTAATGTAGTTATGTCCTATGTTTTGTACCTTACACTAGATGAACCTAAGGGAATAAATTGTTAAGAGTTTATGTGTGGAGAGAGGAGGTGTGGACCAGGTTTTCATAACCTTGAGTCGAGTATGAGTTAGGAAGTGGAGTCTCATGTAGACTGAAAACCCACTTCTATCTATTTAGTATAATTTGATTTTACTTAGTATATTGTTGATTCGCACAACCTCAGGCTCAATTTATGCAAACTAGCATCCCCTGATCTTTCCTATGTGGGTTGTCAATTGAATAATCCTATGTGATTTTGACTATGTTGATCCTCATATATGTGATTGGGAGATATATGTAGATATTCTCATTTCTGGTTATATGTATTCTTACGAGCTAGGACTTGATATCCAAGTGTCAAAAATCGATGAGTACCACTTTGGTTTCTGTGTAAGGGGCCCATATAGTGATTGTAATGGGATATTTCTACACTCATATTTTATTCATAATTGACATTCTTATCTTTTCTTGAAATAACTAGAAGTTTTCTTAATTGATGTGTTATTATATTTGGGAATTTAATTTGATTTGTGTTTACCAAAGTCCTTCACATTATTGAAGCTATTTGGCCATTTGTTTTTCTTAGTTTGATAATTAATTTTCAATTTAAATTTTTTTATATCCTATCCCAAGTCTTTTAATTTTCACCTCTTGGCATTTGAAATCCATTGTTATGTTTGTTCTAATTTCGTGATGTGTTGGATTAGGGTCATGAGATTTACCATGGAGTGGTTTGACCTATGGACCCGCTTAGTTATATGGGGGTATGCCTCAAGGGGGTCATATGGTTGTGTAGTTTTGAACTACATGTTACTATGCCACTTAGATGGGGGTGATAGGGATCTATGTGCCTAGGGACATATGGTGACTTGCCCTCATTCAATGGATAAATATGGAGATGGGGCTTTATGGTTAACTAACCTGATATTGAGAAATAAGGAGATGGGGCTCTATGGTTGAGTGACTTGATATGGCGAAATAAGGTAAAATGGCTCTATGGTTAACGGACTGGCTTAGTTTAGGAACTATGATTCTTTCTCTTTAGGAGGTATATAGAGTGTTTTGTGATGCTTTGGGAGGTATATGGAGTTTGTTTAATGCTTTTGGGAGGTACATGGAGTTATTTTGTGGTTCTTATGTTGTTCAATGAGTTACTCTTGTGATTCTTGTTAGGCATTGTTATGATTGAGTTTTGACACTCCTCTTGGGTGTTATGTACTATTGGATCTTGTCTTGGCACTGTGTGGGTATAGTCATGGTTTTTGGGTCATGTGATACAAGTTTTTTTTAGAAATAGGGTAAAGTGAGGGTTTTAGAAGGTCCCACAACCTTTTACAAAAATCCCAAAGTGGCTAGATTAAGCGATGAGGATTATATAGAGAAACCCATGAAAATTCCAAAAAAATGAACAACCGAACAAAAAAAGAGAAGAAAAACAAAACATCAAAGGAGGTATTTCATCTCGATAAAAATATTCTTATCCTAGACTGAACTTGACTCTTTGGCTAGCTGATCAGCTAGAGTTAAATGTTCGAGAGCAATCTTTGGTGATGCCAGCCCTAGTGTTATCAGTGAAAATTTCCCAAGATTTGATAATAGAGAAGGAACGTTGAAGCTTGGAAAATATGGAAGTAACCAACTCAACTTGGTGGTCTTTAGGATGGTTGTTAGTGTCAGCAATAGTTCTAATATTGTCCTCACTATGTTTCTAGTCATTCTGCCTTCTCAATTTGGAGCAACTTCCATCTGAATATCTTGTGGGCTAATTTCGCTATCATCTATAATGAGATTTTCAGTACCATGTTAGAAATTCATCACCTCCTCCTTTATCTCCTCATCCAAGCCAATCAGACTAGAGTTAGGGGAGTCAAGATATAGCTTTGCTAAACCAAGCAGAGCGTCTGAGAGGTTGAGCTCTGAGCTAGAGTCTAGGGAAGAAGTAGTGAATGCAATAATAACATCAGGGTCGTCAAGGAAATTCTCGCTGTGGAGGAGTGTGGAGGAAATATGGGGAAATGTGGGGAGCAAAAGCGATGAAGGAGGAACCCATGATGGTGACAAAAGAGTCGAGTCAAAAGATATTTTGCAGGGAATTTGTGATGGATGCAAGAGGGATGGGAAGCCGAGGATGGAAGGGATGATGAGGTGGGGTACAACGAGACCAACCATGCTTTGGAGAGAAAAGGTCAACTCAATAGAGAAGAAATGAATTTGAAGAGGAGGTAAAGAAGGCCTTGATGCAGAATGGGGCCTTCTCCCTCCCTAGCAAGATTAATGGAGTGCTTGAGTGACTGGAACAGAAAGGAAGCTAGGTTTATTTTCTTCCCCCATTGTAAGTGAGAAATATTTAATAAGTGGGGACCGAAGACTAACCTCGTATCACATATTAACGGTGAAATATCTCATAGTAACCTATGAAACTTTTTCCCAAGGGGAAGTAGGGATTCTTAAACATAACTAGAAAGATATTTAGTCAGACTTCTCAACTTTGGTAATAAAATCCTGAAGCTCCACTTGAAAATAAATCTTGAAGCGAGATATCCCCAAAGGTAGGAATTCTAATCACCAAGCGCAATGGCATTGGTGGAGATGGTGAAATGGGTATTTCCAATTTAGACCCTTCCGTGAGACCACGTAGCTAGGGTGCCATAAGAAACAAAATATGAGTACCGGATATTTTTCTAGGAATGCACGGTTATGCCATTATCCATAAGAAGATGGCTCGATCCTTTTGAGTTTCCCTCCCATGGTGAAGATTCTGTGGAAATGAATTAAGGTGAGGAGATGCGAGTTGGCTTTAATAGGCTCATAATTACTATGGGAGTCTTCCACATCACCCGCCCTCCTGTACCTATGATAATTATGATGAGAAAGGGTGCATCTCAAACCTAAATTCACTTGAATGGAGTAAATCTCTTCGCACGTCCTTAGCTCCGTAGAACGTCACTTTAAAATTATGTGATAATCATGACTGTCGTCATTGGTAAGGGTGTAATTCTTTTTTAAGCTTCCTAACATAAGGAGAAGAATCCCACCGCCACAGGTTAGGTAGAAAAGGAGCAGTCATTATGGGCAATTTAAAGGAGATTGGCATTCCAAGTTACCTTTATATCAACGTCATGATTCATTCTATGTTAGTCAATTGTGTGTGTTCGATATATGCCTATGACATAATTGTTAGAAATTATTGGTTATGTGGACTACGTATTGTCTTTCCATTATGGAATTAGAGGTCTTGCGATGTGATACCATCATGAATGTACGTAGTAATATGTCTTGCGGACCATTAATGTTGTGTTTGGGCCTTGTGTGACATCTTGAGGAAAATTACTATTGGGTACCCACGAATATAAGATCAATGAAATTGTTAAAAAAGAATATTAAAAGCTTGATATTAAAAATAATTTACTCTAAAGGAAAATACTAAGTAATAAAGTAAACTAGAACTGCCAATCTTTAGATAACATTAAAATTAAGGTATTGCCAAAAATAGTTTGCTTCCTTTTGGTTGTGTTCAAGTGACAATTTATTATATGATATGTGTCATTTTGAATTTATTTCCTACGTATCCTTCGAGCTTCGGTGTTACTGTCGCGCAATGAGGATGATGCTCTTATAAGGGGAGGGAGATGTAGTGCTCGGACTTGAAAAACACTTTTGTAGGGGGCGTACTAGATTGGTAGAACATAGAGAAAGACACATCATAAATTTCCTTTAGACCTATCTGACTTCCCTGCATATTCATCCAAGAAAATTATTTGAGGTCCGAGGTGTCAATCACGATAAACCCAAGTTAACGTTGTAATTTAGTAATTTAGTAATGTTTGGATAGAGACAACGAGTATAGAGTTTTGTACTCACACAATTAAATAACCGAGAATGATATGTGAAAGCTGTCCTAAACTAAGATCTAGTTATAGTCGTTATAGAACTAGTTCCATTGTGGATTAAATCATCCCTACAAGTCGGGATAAATATGTATCTCTAATGTATCCTCATTTTAATTATACGAATTGATTGGTCTCAATTTGTGTTGTGTGTAAAGTGGGTTGAGTTTTCTATGAGAGGAAAAGAGGTCTCGTCTTCTAGTGTTTGAGAGAATTCCCTTTCACATGTCAAAAATACAATAAAAAAATGTGTAGTTCCTCTGCATGGTTCTGTAAGATGGATAAATGGTCCATTACAACATTGACATTATAGTATTATTCCTCTATATAAGGGGGTTCTCTCATCTACTCCAATAAAGCAACTTATAGAAATATATGGGTATTCTCACAAAGCATTTTTTCTTCCTTTCCTCTCGTGTTAGATCTTTTTGTGGTGTCATTGTGACACGTTTAGATAAAAAATTATTGAAGTTCATTTTTTTATATATCGCTTTGGAATGGGCTTCAATATGAATGCAAAGACATGTGCTCGCATACAAGCTAGTTGAATGACTATATGAGAAATCAAGGTCGGATGGGAGTAGAAGGTATACGCAACAAGTTTGACAACCCACTATTTGGTGTGGGGCATGTTTACCAATCCAAATGAAATTTCTAACATCTTGAGCTATGTTATACTTATGCGAGATGTGGATTCCTATGAATGAAAATGGGCTATTTGGAACCAGGTACCATGGAGATGGGACCACATGCAATGTGTTGAATGTTGTTAAAAATACAAAATGGCTTGTTGAAAGAGACTTAGAATCTTCAAAGTGCCAACTACTAACACATTTAAAAAAAATTGTCAACCTTTGGTGATAATCCTCCCTATAAATGCATCAAATTAGAGTTTATACAAGACATACCTATGGGAAGCAATGTTTTCTCGATATCCATATAATTAAATTTGAAAAGGATGGGAACATTCATGCATTTTCCATTACAGGTATAGAGCCAAACTCCTACAACCTTTTCAAGCAATCCTTATCTATGCCAAAATGGGAGATTCAGAATACGGTATGGAATTCTATCAAAAATAAAGGATGGGAAAATTTTATTGATGTTGTAACACCCGCTAAAACACATGTAAGTACAACACAAAAAAACTTGGATAATTTTTTTGACTTTCTTGGAGTTTACATCACAACACGGAGTGATGAGAAAGGGCTACATTAAACTCTAAAAATCTTAGCACGACATTGACCACATAGGCATTAGGGAATGTTAAAACACCCATCCCGAATAATTCACTTTTCTTTTAAACAAGGCACAATGTGTTAGTCCAGCCATAATACATAGTTACATTGAATAACATCTAACGGTATAACATCTTTTTAAAGTTATTTATTTACTAATACGTCTTTCGAACTTTACTTACGGTCTAGAAGATCCATGTTATGATTCAAACAATTCTTCTTACAAAGGTGAACCTCTTTCTTTTATACTTATGGACTAATTTTCTTAAGATCAAGTTTTCTAAAAGAGGATCATTTATAATATGTCAAAACTTGCTTAATTCGTTGATTTAGAAAAGAGACTTTCTAACCCTCACAAGATTAATTAATCATACTTAAGCCACTAAAACTTATTCCACACCTCTATTGCGCAGTGATAAGTCCAAGCTCCGATTAAGGTAAAGTATTGTTTTAGGTTAGGAAGAATAATCTTCTTTGCTAAAGGATCTAAATTTTAACATTACTTAAGAAAGATTACAATGAATCAAGGCAAGGGTTAAGGAGGAAATAGGTCAAAATAATTCAGCTTCGGGGTCCCATGGGTTATTACTTAGTCTTTTATTGAGGCTAAGAATTTATCAAGATTATTTAAAAGTTTTATTTAGACTTTTCTTGATTAATTTTGCCAAGGGTAAACCATTTACATTTCAAATGATTGAGAGAGAGAGATCAAAGGGTTTCTTAAACAATTTCCCTCCTACTTATATAACTTCATTATCTTCCAAAAACTAAACATTGATTTCAGCATAAGATCATTTAAGAATTCACCATAAAAGGATAATGTTGATTAATTTAGCTTGGGACAAACAAGGTATATATATATATATATATATATATATGTATGTATCTATGTATATATTTATTACCAAAATTAGTTTCCTCTTTGATCACTTAGGGGATCAAAAGTTATCAAGTAGATCACATCTACATTAATTTATTCAAATATAAACCTTAGTTTAACCTTTATAAGGATTATCCAACCCATTTTGTTATGCTTAGAAATACATTGTTACTATGTCTTAAAATGGTTTACAACTCAAAATTTTGTCTCAAGAGAAAAGTTTATCATTACTCGTTTGGAAGCTATACATGGTTACATCAATTCTTTCCAACATGACACACAACGCAAGGGAACAAACCAACTCAAAAGCAACCTGTAGCAAGAAACTCTGATTTTTCTACTCTTACGACATATGCACATGTATAGCATGAGTCGGTTTGTGAGAACTAAGCATGATAAACACTACACATAGGAATCATACGTTGCCATTAACAATATCATAAAATGAACTTGTTATCCCAAATTCACCCCTTGAAGTAATTTAGATAACTTTTATAGTTTCTCCATGCCGGAGAAAGAAAAAAATATGGAAAGGTGAAAAATAAGGTTTTTAAGGTCCTTTTGGTTCTTTTCTAACCCCACTTCTAAGGAAAAAATCCAGGAGTTAGAAAAATGGAAAAAATCTGAAAAAATGGCTCAGACAAATGTATCGGGTAAATTGGGTTTTGGGGCCCGAGTGCCACACAAGTATGTGGATATTTACAACCCAAAACCCAAAATGGTTGTGATAAATTTGTTATATAGAAAAACCAGATATATTTGTCATGTGCAATCTGCAAGGGATGTAGGGACGTCGAGACCTAAAATTTTGAAATTGCTGATTTGCAAAGAAATCGGCCAAGTCGGGTCCAATGTTCCAGACGTACATGGGACATCGGGAAAAGAGTTCTTAAGGCCAAAATCACCACACCAAGAGAAAATTATATATTTCAGTTGAAGTGTCCCATGCCGCATAGGTACATGCAAGAAATCTAATCTTCAAAAATTTAAATAGCCGACTACAATGGAGATGCATGGGGAATGAGAGTCAACGGCCCTCACGGTCTAGTCAATGATGGTACAAATGGGACATTAGTTACCTCGAAAATACAACTCACCCGATTTTCAAACGGTGAAGTGTGGTGTGAGTGAAGTGATGATTTTGGCCCACTCACACAAGGGACATCTAGGACACCAAGACCCAAAATGGATGATACAGCTGCATGCAAGGGAAGACAATGCAAATCAGACCCCAAACTTAAAATGACCATAAATTTTGATCCCGAGCTCTGGTTTTCATAAAATTTGAGTTTCGGAATGATAAAAAATTGTGATGAGGGTTAGATATATAAAAATTAAAGAAACATCTTAGCTCTAATCAATTAAAACCCAAATCCCATCGAAAGACCATAACATTTGCATTTCTAAGTGAAAACACACAAAATCGGGTACCGTTGGAATCATGTTTCAATCCCAATGCATATAAATAAATAAATTCAGAATCGATAAGAAATATATAGTGAATTTTTGAAAACATGTCTAGGTTTAGAGTAAAGATTTTAGTGGTGGTTGGAATGCATTAATGGACCATGGGGACATATTTCAACTTTGCATGTTATGGGACAATATGGGGCATTTTGCAAGAAAAAAACATAAGATCACTTCATTTACTACATCTTGCAAGTGGTTGAATAACATATTTTGGGATTCTCATTTTCCCCCTCTCATTGTCTTCTCAAAATTCTATAAATTAGAGTGTTGGGATCATTGTAAAGAGAGATAGTTTTTAAGTAGAAAACTATGTCAAATATTGTTTTTGAAGCCATTTTTCATAGGACCTTATAGTGGACTCCTTGCATGGTGATCATGGCCCTTATCTTATAATATATTGGATTGTGCATACTTATGAAGCAATTGATACAATTTTTTGGATACTTTTTCCCTACTATTTTTTTTTTTGCATTCTTCTTTCCCTTTCAATATTATTACAAATATATTGTGTTTACCTTATACTTTGTGGGGGATTCATTCTCATTGTGCATGTATGGAATATTGTTGTGAATGTAGTTTCTAGATTGTGGAAAACTATTATCACCCCTTCTAGTTTGCAATTGTGCTCCTACTTTTCACATATTGGAAATCTATTCTCACTCTCCTTTTCTAGTGTATCACCTCTTAAGTGTAGGATTTTTTTATGCATTATCTCTCCTGGTCCCCGAAAGTTAGATTAGGAAAGATAGTTTTGCTGTGTTAGAGTATATTTTTGATGTAGCTTAGGAGGAAGAATCGGCTTCCTCTGAGGTCTATCTCAAGTAGCAAGTCCCAAAACTTGGAGATAATACCCATCTTATCCAATCACACCTGCGATCAAGCAGACATACTTGTGAAGACAAATAGGTGTTTTTATTAAGTGATAATAGAACCTTTTATTAAAAGAAATAGGTCTAAGTCAGAACCCACTAACAACTTATTTAATCATGTTAAGATGACTATTTCAAATTAAGAAGGGAAACCTTAAAAATATATTATGAACATTGTTTCTAAAACAAAAAAGAGAAAACTATCATTCTAGTAGGGATCAAAGACTCACGAAGTTCTAAACATAGTGAAGAGTGTGTTGGGATTTCAATGTGTAACCATATAAATTATGTGATGGAAGACCAATACTAAACATCAATTGATATTACTTTAAACGAGTCATAAGATTTAATAGGTTTAAATTTAAAACTTTAGTTGTGACACCCGTAGGAACTACTCGCATGAGGCCAAAACAAAACAGGTTTAGAGAGAGAAAATTATGAAATAAATTGATTGATGAAGAGGACAACAGATTCAAGGCGTCGGAGAAAATTATCGATCTATTAAAACCGCCTCAAATTTCAAATTCAATTACATCTTTGTTACCTTCCTCAACAAGGTCCTAGAGTTTTAATTAAGAGACTTCGTTAGCTTTTCCACAAGGCTCCATTAATCCCGGTTGGATTAAATTATTTAAGGACCCTTAATTAAATATTAAAATTTAATAATGCAAAGGCCTAAAGTCTTGTAGTCCAAGGTCATACAAATAAAATAGTTAATTACTTGCTTGGAGGATCAAGTGTGCACAACTTTTGCTAAATTCTTCCCCCTTTTAAATCTATTTAACATTCTAACTCCCACCAAAAGAAGCCCCTCACTTAAGTGGTGTAGGATATAACCTCCACCATTGGATCTATTTTCTCCCCACCCTTAGATCTAGGTTGACAAGAAAACCCTAGAAATCCTTATGGATTTCCTTATGTATATTTTTTTTATCCCTTTTTGTTTTATTTCCTTCCTACACCCAAGGCTCTCATTTCATTTTTTTTTTTTATTTTCACTTGCAGGTTAAGGGAGAAGGAGGAAGAAGCTCCATCTATGGAGGCCATTACAGCCATGGAAACTCTTCTCAAAAAAAAATTCTTTGGCTCAAGCTTTAATGGAGGAGTTTTCATTGTAGATCTGACTTGGTTAGGGTTGATTGGGTTGCCCAACCCTAAAACCGGGCACGTGATTTAATGTATGAGGTATATATATATATATATATATATATATATATATATATATATATATATATATATATATATATACACACACACACACACACACACACACATATGTATTTATATATATAAGAAGAGAAAATAATGTTGATGGCCGTGTAAGGGCTATGGAAAAAACACATAAGCCGTGTTTTCATGTATGGCAGCGCATTTTTTTAGTTTTTTTTTTTTTGTTCACTTGTATTAAAGTCTCCTGACAATGTAAATGGGGGAGGGGAAGGGGCGCCGCCCATCCTCACCCCATAAACCAATGGGGTAACCCCCAACCCCAATCCGTGGTAATAGGATTCTGTATCACAGTTGCGGCCTTTTTTTTTTGTCTTTATTTTCAATACGCATATGAAATTCAATATTATTTCTTTTTATATATATTTTTTGTACACAAATATAAATATTTATATACACACACACACACACACACACACACACACACACACACACATATATATATGTGTGTGTGTGTGTGTGTGTACACACATGAGAGAATAGCACAATAAATTTTTTTTGAAAAAGATAAAAAGGAATTTATAGTTTGTTAAAGTAAATATATTGTAATAATGACTTATCTTACCATTATTAAAATATTTTCATTATTGTGGGTATTAAATATTACTTTTTAATCAAGATAATAATGAACCTAGAAGGAAATATTGACAATTTATACACTTGTTTTAATCCTCCTTTCTCGTCTTAGGGAATGATAATTGTTGTATGTAATGTAGAACAAGTAAATTTCATTTCTTTAATCCATGTTGAAATCATTTGCAATGAGAACCAAATAAGAAATTCTTACTACCATTTAATATTTAGTCTACTTGTTGTCCAAATAGGAGTAATTGTGTTTTCAAATTTCTATCTATCAACAAGAAGGAACTAGCTTTTACTACACATATAATTTGATTAATACAATGAAATAAAACCAACATTTCACAAGAAGGTATTTCCTTTAACCAATCTCTCTATTAATACATTCACAAAATTATCACAAGCCTTATTTTGACACCTCATTTCTTTATTATCTTACAATCCTTTCAATAATGTAAACATCTTGCAAGTAAAATTTTGCATTCAACCATGTGACTTTTGGTGCAATATAATTTACAATGTCCATTATTTTTGAATGAAAACAAGATGATACAATTCTCTTTCTCCTACAAATTTGCAACAAAATAAAGTATATAAGGTAAATGGAAAGAGTCTTCACAAGCTCCAAGGTGCCCTTCATCCATGCTCCAAGTTCCAAGTAGCTCAAATCACAACCAAGATAGGGGGAGAGGCAACACTCTCCTCCCAACCAAACTCAATGGAGAAGAGAAGCAATCTCCTCCATTGACCCCCGAGCCCCAAACACAACACAATGAAAGGGTGGTCTCCAACTCAAGGCAACAATACTTGCTTCCACAATACAATTTCTTCACAACATTCAAAGCTAAAATAGAAGAAACAAAGAGACACACTCAAACATTTAACAACAAGGCTTGCATCCAAGCCAACAAGAGAAGGAACTATGGGAAAGTTTTCCTTATGCCTCCCATTGAGATGAGATGCCCATCCAAAACCCTCCACAATAAAACTCAAGCCCCTATGACTCTTATGCCTCCCTCAAGTACCCCTTTTTCCTCCCATACTCTTATGCCTCCCTCCTCTTATGGCTCCTCAAAACAAGGTAAGAATGTGAACATTCTTCCCAAGATGGGCATCCCTCTCAAACTCCTCCACAATATCCTATTCTACTCTTATGCCTCCCTCATGAGTTTTCCCATAGACCTCTCCTACACTACACATTAAGCACTCTATCCATTTTCACAATACACAAAAGTAAACATACATTATTCACAATTTTAGCATCAACAACAATATGAAAGCAACAAAAAAGAGAAGGTTTCCTACCTCTCCATTGGAGAAGCCTAAACCAAGAAGCTTTGCACAAGCTCCCTCCAAAATCAATCCCAAGCATGCAAGTCCAAGCTCCTTTTTTTCTCTCCCAAAATAACAAAAGAACTTTCAAAAAAAAAAACCTCCAACCCCCTCAACAAGAGAGGAAGTTTCAATAAATAGACAAAAGGAAGGAGTGAGGGTGATGTGGCTCCATGTAGGATGCCACATCACACATCCTCAAACCACCTCCCAAAGTCAACTCAAATCCCAAAACACCATAAATGGGTGGTTGGGTTGATTGACAACTCTTTTCCACATCCATCCCTTCCCATGTGTCTTAAGGCACAAATAAATGCAAATGAAGAAAAGTGCACTCCAAAGTCATATTTCTCTTCCCAAAACAATAAATAATCCCCTTTTTGGCTTCCCAACCCATAGATATGGTTGGTAAGGGGTTTTGGGAAGTGTGGGACAAGTTCAACTTGTCCCACAAGTCCCCTAAAATTGCCCTAAATCCCAAATTCGAGTTTCAAAGGGTTTGGAGTGGTCAACACTCAAAACAAGCATTCAATACAAGAGGCTAAACACAAGGCTCAAGGAGCCAACAATCAAAATTAATTACACCCACTAGACTTCGCTCCAAAACGTAAAAATTAAAGCAAGATGTTAAATTAATTTAAACATACTTAGCAAAAGAAATTTAAAAAATATATATCACAAATAAAATCACCTACTAAAGTAAGTTAAAACAAGTAAATAAAATTCTTACCCCTTTGTCACATTAGAAAATTTCCTCATGGAAATTTTTCTCAACACAAAAAAAACAAAGGTAACACAATACAATTTACTAGTTGCCTTGACGACCAAATGTTGTAACCACCCGACATCCTGTTGTGTTTGGTTCCCAATCCCCCTCATGGTTGTGATCATGTTGTGTTTCCTGCAAAATATAAAATACCTCCTTCGGCCTTGCGGCCATGTTAAAATATCCAAAATAACCATATGCATGAAATTTACTAACATCTATACGTAATTCAATCAATCATTATTTCTAGGTCTAAATCACAACTTAATTATGCATTTCATCATTATCCAAAATTACAGTAATGTAAATTCAACAACTACATTCTACTCATCATGGCGAAGAAATCCAATGTTAGAACACATGCAATATATCCATATAAAATAATATATCGAAGATCCAATAATGTCCATGAGTAAATCATAAGAAAACAAAATCCAATCATATCCCAAATGCATCTACTCACAAAACATCATGCTAATCAACGTAAGTATAAGTCATATCCATATCCAAAAGTCTGCATAACTCAAAATGATAATCAACTAAATGTCGTAGGGAAATGGGCATTACACACCCTTTCAAAGGAAATTTACCCCATAACATGCCTACACCTAATTTCTTGCAAGGAACATACAAAGTAAGTTCTAAAAGAAAATTTCAAACATAAGATCATCTTGCCATGTTATGTACAATAGTCAAAAGTACGATAAAAGAAATAACCCATACTTAGTAAATCAAAAAATAAAAATAAATCTAACCTCATTATTTTACCAAGATTTAGATTGACCTAATCAATTTAATTACCCTTAAACCTATATCAATAAAATTTAAGCAAACTGTCACAAAGGAACTAGTATGATGATGTTACATGAATTACACTTAGCCATATCTCCTCCAATAGGTAACAAAAATCCTAAGATTCCTTAATATATTCCAACACCCTTGTTTGAGCCAAAATACCTTAAACAACTACACACAAAACTTTATTAAACAAATAAAACTCTCTCTCTTATTTCTTTTGAACAGAAGAATATTATTTTATCTTGCCACTCCTAAGTACCTCCATCTCTCAATCAAAAATATTAATAAATAACCAAAGTCTTAAACAAAGGAGAAATTGTCCTTAGTCATGTGAGATAATAATAATTATAAATAGTAAATCACCAAGTCATCTCAAAAGTAATATTGCCCTCTATCATCACAAATAAATCATGATTATTCCTATTAGTAATAGCTAGAGGGGTAACCACCCCTATCCAACCTACTAGGTAAAGGAATGCCTTAAGTTATCACAAGATGGAAACAATGATTCCCAACCATTATAACAAACAAAACAAGATAATCAACCAAACTCCTTTCATAATAGATAAGACTTTACCATTATCCATATTTCTTCTTATTTTATCACAAAAGGGTAAGGCATCGGCTAAAAATAGGCATCCTACTCATTAAGATTCAACCAACCAAGATAGGAGACCCCCTTTTTGAAGATATCAAATCATCTAAATCACTAGCTATAACCCAAGCCCCATTTACCATGTTGTCCTCATGATACTGACTTTCCACAGTCAGAGGAGAGTATATGAGGGTACACCACACTAAACCTTGTTTATAAATTACCAAAATTTTGTGTAACTCAAATAGGCTTACCCCTCAGTCACATATAAACTCAAAATAACAATAAAGAAAACCAGATGTAGACTACAACACATAAACCCCTAAAAATTTGCCAATGCAGATTCACATAACCTATTGGCCCCTCCTAAGTGGAACTCAAAAATGCCAATGGTCAAGGATAATATTATCTCTCATGTGTATAAAGAAATATTAAACACAAGATTAGAGTATCCAAATCCATTAACAAATCACAGTCGACAAAGCAAATACTCATTCTTATAAATCAGTAAACCAAACTTATAATACACTCTCTATTATTTGTATCAGTTGCATAGACTCAAATCATCATTAAAGGGGTGTTTATTCCTAAAAATATAATGCCTATATTCTATTATCATCCTTCCTGGACTTAGGGTAAGGTTTATCAAACTGTATTTTCATATAAAGAAAACATCCTCAAAAGAGAGATATGATGATCAAACGGTGAGCATCTAAGTGATGTGACTAGAGTTTAAAGTTTCCATCCCCAACCAGAAATCCCATGAGAGTCTAAAATACATTAGATCATAAATATCGGTCTCAAAAGTAAGGGCAAGTAATGCATTCATCACATATTCATGAAAAAGAACCTGCAAGATAGTCCTTAATATTTTAGTACTACTTAAAATGTAACAACAAGAAGAAGGTTAAGTTTCCATGCAACCATTATATACAATGAACAAGAAAAACAAGACATAATCATGGGCAACCCCACCCAACATGCAATCTTTGCAATCAAAAGAGCATTTCATTTTAGATCTAGGTAATCATGGGAAACCCAGAAGAGTAACATGCAGGGTAAAATGATTATAAAACATCCATATAACTCAAGCAATTTACCATTTTAACAAATGAAAACAATTTGTTTCATGAAATTGTTAATGTTGGCATATAAATCAAAGGGGTAGTATTCATCATGTCCATAAAAAGAATCCACACACTACACGCATTTGACAGGGCCCTTGACACAACAACCTTGGTGAATCATCCATGTTTTACTTGGTGGATGTCTAAACACAGTCCAAAAATGCGTTTGCACGTGACAGCATGGGTGGCTCCAACCCACGAGTTGCATCCAAAAAAAGAATGTGGTCTCAAGGGCTGCCATGACTGTAGCATCTACACAAAAATGGGTTTGCAGGAAGGCCCAGAACCCAAAGGAAACACATTGACAGGGAAGATCTAGACTCCACACCTTGCAAACATACTCCCATCCTGTAATACAGTTCACTTCACCACATATAACTAACTGGAATTTAAACTCGCTTAGTTCACAATCTTCAAAGAGGCTTGAAATTAGCACTAGGGGGACGTTTGCAAGCCTCGCAACAAGAGCCAAAGAAAACTAATAGGAGATAATTAGTCCCAACACTATTATATACAAGCCACTAACAAAAATATAGGGTAGACATAAAAAATGAACCAGAACCCAACAACATCTAAATTGTTAATGTCCTTTCAACAACCTCCAACCGTAGATCCCTTGTTAGAGAAGCCCACGTAACTAGGCGAAGCATTTTCAACCAATGTAAAAATCTAGACTAGTATTTCAATAAAGAAAGCTACAAAATAAGCAACCAGACATCGTGATTGGGGTGTTTCCTTCCCCCTAAACATGAGCTAAAAATATGGTGTGAATAAAACAGAGAACATAGTGTGGGTCATTAAAGACATAGGTCAGATATGATTTGAAAGATAACTTGGGAAACAAGTGGCCAACCTCCCACTTGGAATTCAAACCAAAGAAATGACCAACATGTTTAGCATTAAAGAAGAAATGATGGAATGGCAGGTGTTCCACCTCCAAATGCATATCACTAATGACCAGGTATTTTCAACAAAATAAAACAAGTGTATGTGGCCAGCAGGGATGAATAAATGGTGGGGTGGGTGGATGCCTCCACATAAACAAAAAAACATTTTATCAACAAATTGCTATATTTACAAAGCATGCAAGGACACCTAGATGGCCAAGGAGAAAACATTAAACATTAAACATGAACACCACATCCTAAATAATGGTGCCACCAACAACAATATCCTCTTGTGTGAATCGAGGCTCGAGCACGAGAGTGAACAATAATGAAATAAAATAGCTTAAAGGTAATTAATAATATTCATGAAAATTGACACAAAATAAAATAATCGTTAATCAACAACTAAAATTATAATATTATTATTATCATTATTTTTATTATTTTACGACTAAAAATAATAATTATTAATCATATTAATAATAATCAACATGCAAGCTTGATAAAGCGAGAACAATATTTTCCTTTAATAGGATAATCGTGACAGATGCTATAAGGTCCACAACTAGAGGTGTCAATACGACTCGAGAAGGAAAGATGGAGAGGGAGGGTGCTAAATCTTCATTCATTAAAAAGGAAAAAGTTACGTAAGGGTTAATGAGAGAAAAAGAAAACCTTCCCACGCTAGCAATGTGGTCGTCGAGGAAAGAGCTGGGATAACGCCGAATGGGGCATTACTGATGTAGCTATGGTTTGCTTGGTAATAATATATTCAAATCATGGTATTGTAGGTAAGTGTATGTCAACCATTCGACATAAATTCCTCAAACAAATGTAGACTCATGGAATGTTTCCTTTTTGGGATATGCATAAATTATTTTATTGAAGTGGTTTTAAAGACTTTCAAACATAAAGTAAATGGGGGAGTTTTTGAATACATGTGAACTTTTGTGGAATGCTAAAAGAGATTTGAAGCCTTGAGGAATGAAGATGAACCCTCCTAAAGCACTTTACGTACTATAGAACCTAGTAGTGTTAGGCATATTCTCTTTACCTTCATATTTCATAATTTTTGTATAATTTGGTTCTTCATTTACAATATAAAAGAAACTTAGAACCATTAGATACTTTAAAATTGGTTATTTTAAACATACTTGTTTCACAAAAAGAATAACACATCATCTTGTAACTTGCGGGTTCCAAATAAACCCTTGGTGTACACCTTATAATTAAACCCACATTCTTAGATGTATTGGAAACTTTGTAGTTGAAATGGATACCTACATCCCCTCAAGTGTTGGTTGATTTTGAGTTCATTTTTAAAACTAGTTAGTGTCCTTTGGTAAAAGTTGATAAATTGAAATTTATGAAGACCCACAAAACAACCTTCCTAGGCCCAAGAAAAGGAGGAAAAGTTTTATTTTTATCCGTCATTATGTGAGGAGTCACTTCAAGATTTGGATTTACGCCGATTGATCATTTGTTCTCTCTTCTCCATCCTTAGAGCAATGTTATCCTATTAAAGTGGAAAGAGTTTTTGTTTTGGCTCACTTTGTTTGGACCCTAAATGAATAAACACTTTTCCTGTTTCGTAAATCTCTAGTATTTCTACTACACACCTACTTGTAACCTTTAGTTTATGAAAAAAAAATCTATGTAGAAAGTTTAGAAAAAGGGTTTTGTAGGCCTCTAGTAGTTTTTTGACTACACCAAATTGGACCAACTATTACTCATAGATCTAGAAAACCCATCACCATTTGTAACCCATTTGCTAGTTCTTAGTTCCATTAACCCTAATGAATTATCCGTATTGAGGAGGGCATGTAGGAAAATTTCCGTGGAGAGTTCATCCATCAAAATCCAATTTTAGACATGGATTTTTAAGCCCTCGAGATAAAATTGAGGTCATTATGTAACTAGGTCAATTACGATAGATGGCCCTAGAAAACTAGCCGTAAATGGTAAACTATTCTCTAGTTTTGATATCCATCAAATCTTGTAAATTCTTGGTATATAGAAGTACATAAAGGAGTTTAACCGTGATACATTTTCCTATCGGAAGACATTTTTAAACGTGGTTCCTTAGCCTCCAGGAAAAATTTAGATGTTTTAACTGATATTAGGAAAATCTCAAAAAAAAGGTCGTAGGACCCTACACTACAACAACAAGAACTTTTTACCACAATTATTCTACAAAATTTCTAAAATTTGACATAATTGTAGAATAATTATGGCATCTCTTCAATAATCACGGTATTGGTTTTTAATTATTGTAGATTTTCTATAATAAATTTATATTGTTAATAATTTGTAGAAAATTCACATTTTCAAAATTTTATTATATAAATTTCATATTTTTTAGAAAATAATATTAGAATTTATTATAAATATTACCCACCCAACTTATACTTGTGATATATTTTATGAAGATTAATATTAAATTATAATATTATGTAAATGCCACATTAAACAATTTAATTGTTTTTACATATATAAGAATAATAATACATAATATGTAAATATCACATTACACAATATTATAATCTACTTTAACAATATTAATATAAAATATAAAATTAAATAAGTTCAATTAAATATTATGAAAATTCTACTTTATATAATTTATTTTAAAACATATTATTATAAATATTACACAACATACATGTAATGATTATATATTTTAAGTTTAGACAAATGTTAATATTTTTAATTTAAAACTGTAGCATTACCTAGATATTTTAATTTTTTAATATATTTTAAGAAAATTAAAATTAGGATAGTGTTGACATGCTACATTACAAAATGACATATTTATTAATAATTTATTTTTAAAATACTAATACAAGTTTGGTGTGGAAATACCACAATATAGTAATGGTGTTTAATTTGTTGTAAATATTATCTATTAAATTAGCATTTATAACATATTTAAGTTGAACTAATTTTAAATTTTGATTGTGTTTTTATTTTTATGCATATTTTGTAAATATTAATATAAATATTAACCTTCTTGTCTATAATATATATTTTTGTTTGTTTAGAATACTTTGAAAAAAATACTTGTGAAGTTTATTTTGACATAATTTAAAAATATTAGTATATAAAATTATAATAATGTATTATTATTTTTTACATATTTTTAATTAAAAAAACTAATTTTACAAGAATCAAACTATTAAAAAAATTATATGAATTAAATACTTTTATTAATTACAACCAAAAAAGATGAGATATATTTATTATTGAATAAACACTTGCCTAAAATTATAAAGTTAATAAAAATGTCATGAAAATGACACAAACCTAGAACATAATAATTTATCAATGTTAATATTTAGTGACAACTATTTTTATGGTATAAAGAGATATATTAAATAAAATTTAATATTTTATTATTTTCTACTATTTTTTTAATACAAATATATATGGAACAATTTGGATTATTTGTGTAAGATTATTTCTTATTTTTAAATTTGACATTGTTTATTATATTTCTTAATGTGAAACATAAATCTCATATTCAGTTCCTTTTTCAATAAAATTTTATAAAAAAATTGACAAGTAAATAGTGATCTTCATGTAGATTGACTATGATATTTAATATCACAAACAAGGTATATGAAATAATGTTATATTAAAAATACAAAATATGTATTTTAAGATAGATATATGTTATTGTTTTAGATACTTCAATTTAACATATCTTTGCTAGTTACATATTTGGTTATTACACAAATATGTTTTTCTAGTACTTAAAAGACTCAATTAGGAAAAATCCTAATATGTTAGACATATATAGAGTAGAGAGACTTTTCTTGTAATGTTATAAGAAAGCATCTCTTTTAATAAAACCAAATATTTATTAACTATTTATAATAACCAAATAAGACATTCTAAAAAAAACCCACAAGGGAACACAATTTATAGTATATATAACTAATGTGGATTAATACTTAAAAACTTCAAGTGATATTCATTTACAAGTTTTTCAAGTTCAAATGTATGTTCTTTTTTAATGCAATCTGAAGGAGATCAATAAATTCCTAATCCTAGGTAGAAATACCATACATACAAAATTTCATTAGATGATTGTATTTTTTAGGCACACTCCCACTTTATTTTTAAATATTATTTTAAGACTTTATTAAACTTCTTTATATTTTTTTCACATTTATATTACATTGTGCAAGATTATTGCTAGTTCTAAATAGTTCTACGTTATTTAACAACGCAATAAATCAAAGAAACCTTTATATGAGACCATTTTCTTCTAGAAAATATTTCTATATAGTATTTAAAAGTTAAATCCCATGTAGGAATATAGTATATAGTATTTGATGCGCTAGAATTAGCAGGAACTTGACAAGGTCATAACTTGAGTTCCGGGTGTCCGTTTGAGTCCATTTTTTTTTTTTAAACCACGTGTTTCGATGAGACGAATGCAGCGGCAACCCACCCTACCGGTTGGGGAAAGTTTTCAACATGTTTTTGGGCCCTAAATCCACCATCTTGAGGCCGAAAATTAAGATTTAAGTTATAGTTTGGTTTTTTCCTATTTTTGAGCATTAGTTAATTTTAGTCTATTAATTGCATTATGAGTTAGAAAGTTGGAAATTCCTCTAATTTAGGGATGTAGAAGATGCGTGGCAATTTTTGTGCTCGTAGGAATAAGCATGCAAACTTACTAAGAATAGTAGGTTCTAGTAAACTACTAAAAATAGTAATTTCCGCCACCTAGAGTAGATTTAGTCAGAGTTAGCTAGAGTTTACTTAGCAACTCGAGTTGGGAGTTGTTTTCATATTTAGGAAACACTGTAATTCATTATTTGATAACAAAGAAGGAGATCTATTTTCTTTTGGAGTTCATAATATTTGCAGCATATCTAGTTTGTTCTTAATTTGGCTACATTATCTGGTATCAGAGGAGTTCGAAGAATTTTTTTTTTTAAAAAAATGGCAGGAAGAGGAAGAGGAAGAGGAGGTGGTATTGCACAGATGAATAAATATGCAAGATCTACAGAGACAAGTTGTTGCTTACTGCAATGATAACCCAGAGAGGAAATCAAGGTGGAGATGACACAGATGAAGAAGAAGTTTGTGAAGAGGAGGAAACGCAAACACCACCATTAGCTTTTGAAGAAAGGATGCTTCGAGCATTAGAGGGAAAGAATGATGGGATAAGAGTTGATGTTTCAGAGTATGGTGGTAGTCTAAAACTAGAGGAGCTAATAGATTGGTTGACTAGCATGGGAAATTTTTTTGAGTGGAAGACTATGTCAGAAGAAAAGAAGGTAAAATTTGCATGCATGAAATTGAAAGGTCATGCTATGTTATGGTGGGATCACCTACAGAAAGAGTGGTCAAGAAAGGGAAATAAAGAATTAGGACATGGAGTAAGATGGGAAGAAGTTGAAAGATAAATTTCTCCCTGTGGATTATGCACAAACCCTTTACAAGAGGTTTCATAATCTTAGATAGAACTTACAAACAATAGTGCAAGAATACATAGATAAGTTCTATAAGTTTTCCATTCATGTAGAGCATGAAGAAATTGAGGAACAAATGGCTGCAAGGTATGTAAATGGATTAAAATTTTCTATTCAAGATGAGATAAGTATGCATAGGATTAAAAGCATGGAGGATGCCTATCAATTAGCCTTAAAGGCTGAGGAAAAAAAAATTGTCAAAGTTTTAGGAGATCACCTAGAATGAATAGGGGGGCCTCATCTTCCTTTCGGGATGAGCCGGTTTCAGCCAAGGTAGGGGAGAATCATCTCATGGATTGGAAAAGCAAGAGGATACAAGACAACATTTCCATAATCAACAAAGAGGCAGAGGATTTCCTAGGGGCAGAGGATATGCTGGCGATAGAGGATGGGAGGCTCCATGAAGACCATTTGTTTGTTACAGATGTGGTGAAGAAGGGCATCGAGATTTTGAATGCCCACATACTTATACACATTACAAAAGGCAAGGAGATGCCCCAAGAATAAATCTTGTTGAAGCTAAGCAAGTAGAAGATGAATAGGACTAGGAAATCCCACCAAATGTAGGAGAAACTCTGATGATCAAGAGGATGATGATTGCTCCAAGAAAGTAGGTCAAGGGGGATGCATGACTGCGTACAAATATTTTTAGAACAAGATGCACTTCGGGAGGAAAGGTATGTAATGTTATTATTGATGGTGGTAGTTGTCGAACATGGTTTCAAATGAGATGGTCGATAAATTGGGTCAGATTATGAGAAGAATCCTAACCCTTATCGTATTGCATGGTTTAAGAAGGGTAATGAAGTTATTGTTGATAAGATATGTTTAATAAGATTTTCTATTGGGAACAGTTATAAGGATGATATTTGGTGTGATGTTATCCCTATGGATGCATGTCATATGCTGCTAGGAAGACCATGGCAATTTGATAGAAAAGTTATTCATGATGGGGGAAAGAATACTTATAATTTTTGGAAGGATGGCACAAAAATAGTTTTGCTACCTCTTAAAGAAGAGGGGAAGGCTGAAAATATGCTTTCTGTAAAGGAATTTGTGAAGGAGGCAAAGGCAACTGGTTTTTGTTATGCACTAGTTGCAAATAAGGATGAACTTGTAAGTGCTCAAATACCAATAGAAACATCAGAATTAATAGAAGAATTTTTGGATGTTATTCCTGATGAGCTACCAGATGGATTACCACCCAAAAGAGATATTCAACACCACATTGATTTGATTCTAGGGTCTTCACTCCCAAATCAAGTAGCTTATAGGATGAGCCCGACATTGCATACAGAGTTGAATAGGAAAGTGGCAGAGCTCGTGCGAAAGGGGGTCGTAAGGGAGAGCATGAGTCTATGTGCAACACCAGCTTTATTAACACCAAAGAAGGATGGAACATGGAGAATGTGCACGGATAGCAGAGCGATCAATAAAATTACAATTCAAGTATCGGCCCAATACCTTGCCTTGATGATATGATGGATGTGCTTGTTGGATCTAAGTATTTCACCAAGATTGATCTTTGAAGTGGTTATCATCAGATTCGGATCGAGAAGGAGATGAGTGGAAAACAACATTCAAGATAGGAAATGGATTATATGAGTGGTTGGTGATGCCATTCGGGTTATCCAATGTACCTAGTACTTTTATGAGATTGATGAACATTGTGCTACGGGAGTATAATGGTAAGTTTTTTGTGGTTTATTTTGATGATATCTTGATCTTTAGTAAAACTAAAGAAGAACATTTGAGGCATCTAAGGTTGGTATTTGAAGTGTTAAGGAAAGAGAAACTCTATGCAAATATGAAGAAGTGCACATTCATGCAAGAGAGTTTGGTATTCTTGGGCTTTATTATTTCAGCAGATGGGGTATAGATGGACTCAAAAAAGATAAAGGCAATTATTGAATGGCCTACTCCATGGAGTATAACAGAGGTAAGGAGCTTTCATGGTCTAGCAACATTTTACAGAAAATTTATTAAAAATTTCAGCAGTATTGTAGCTCCTATAATAGATTGCACAAAAGGAAGGGAGTTTTTGTGGACAAAGGCAGCTGAGGATAGTTTTCAATTCTTGAAGAAGAAGGTGACAGAGGCACCCATTTTGGCACTACCAGATTTTGATAAAGTGTTTGAGGTTGATTGTGATGCCTCACATGTGGGTATTGGGGCTGTTCTAAGTCAAGGAGGAAAGCCAGTAGCTTTCTTTAGTGAGAAACTGAATGAGGTAAGAAAGAACTACTCTACTTATGATGTAGAATTTTATGCAATTGTAAAGCATTAATGTGTTGGAGGCATTACTTAGTGCCTAAGGAGTTTGTGTTATTTACAGACCACATAGCCCTGAAGTATGTGAATACCCAAAAGAAGTTGAATAGTAGGCATGCAAAGTGGGTATCATTTTTGCAGGGATATACTTTTTCTCTAAAACATAAATCTGGAAAATAGAATCAAGTTGCAGATGCATTGAGTAGGCGTGTGACTTTGTTTACCACTATGGAAAATGAGGTGGTGGGTTTTGAAGCAATAAAGGGTTTGTGATTCTTCGATTCTGATTTCAAGGATATTGTTTAAAGACTAATTAGTCCATTGTCAGAAAATGTAGGAGATGTCTGGATGAGTATATTTTACAGGATGGCTACCTATTCAAGGGACGCCAATTATGTATTCCAGTTGGGTCTATGAGAGAGAATATAGTGAAAGAGTTGCATAGCGGAGGGTTGGCTAGGCATTTTGGTAAAGATAAGATGATAGCCTTGGTAGCAGACAAATACTATTGGCCAAAGTTGAAAAGAGATGTGGTAAGATATGTGGAAAGATGTCGAATTCGCAAGTCTCAAAAGGCCATGCACAAAATACAGGGTTGTATATGCCATTGCCTATTCCTAAAGGGTCGTGGACAGATCTGAGTATGGACTTTGTTTTGGGATTACCAAAAACACAACGAGGTAATGACTCAATTTTTGTGGTTGTTGATAGGTTTTCTAAGATGGTTCATTTTATTTCTGCAAGAAAACAAGTGATGCAACAAGTAAGCAGATTTGTTTTTCAGAGAAGTTGTTTGTTTGCATGGTGTTCCAAAAACTATTACTTTAGATAGGGACACCAGGTTCTTAAGTCACTTCTGGCGGACTTTATGGAATAAATTTGGAACTCAACTACAGTTAAATAGTGCCTATCATCCCATGACATGATGGGAAAACAGAGGTGGTAAATAGGAGTTTGGGAAACTTGTTAAGGTGCATTGTTGGGGAAAATCTGAAACAATGGGACTTAGCATTACCACAAGCTGAGTTTACATATAACAGTTCCATAAACAGATCCACGGGAAAGTCTCCATTTTCAATTGTGTATGGGAGTAATCCAAATGGGGTGTTAGATTTGGTGCAACTACCAATTGATGGCAGAGTCAGTGATGATGTAGAAGCATTTTCCAAACATATACAACAATTGCAGGAAGAAGTGCGAGAAGAAGCTGCAGAATAGTAATGATAAGTATAAAGAAATAGCATATGTGCACAGATGGAGAAAGGTATTTACAATTGGTGAGTTGGTTATGGTATATCTATGGAAGGAAAGGTTTCCAAGAGGAACCTATAACAAGTTGAAGTACAAGAAGATTGGTCCCTACAAAATCGTGAAAAAATAAACGATAATGCTTATGAGGTAGAATTGCTAGGGAATTTTGATATTTCTCTAGTGTTTAATGTTTCAGATTTGTATTCTTTTCATGGGGATGGTGAAGAAGGGGATTCTATTGATGAAGTAGTAGATTGGAGGCAACAGGTTCTGGTGAAGAAGAAAGAAGAAGTGGATCAGATTCTAGATAAGAAAACAATGGACACGAAATGGGAAATACAACAAATATTTGGTACATTGGAAAGGATTGGAACAAGAGGAAAATACTTGGGTCACAGTGGGAGATTCAGAAGTTGGATGTAGATAAATGGAAGTAGTTTGAAGAAGACAACTTGCAGGAGCTGCGTTTTTTTCAAGTAGGGGAGAATGATGCGCCAGAATTAGCAGGAACTTGACAAGGTCATAACTTGAGTTCGGGTGTCCGTTTGAGTCCTTTTTTTTTTTTAAACCACGTGTTTTGATGAGACGAATGTAGTGGAAACCCACCCTACTAGTTGGGGCAAGTTTTTGACATGTTTTCGGGCCCTAAATCCGCCATCTTGAGGCTGAAAATTAGGATTTAAGTTATAGTTCGGTTTTTTCCTATTTTTGAGCATTAGTTAATTTTAGTCTATTAATTGCATTATGAGTTAGAAAGTTGGAAATTCCTCTAATTTATGGATGTAGAAGATGCGTGGAAATTTATGTGCCCATAGGAATAAGCATGCAAACTTACTAAGAATAGCAGTTCTAGTAACTCGCTAAAAAAGTAATTTCCGCCACCTAGAGTAGATTTAGACAGAGTTAGCTAGAGTTTACTTGGAAACTCGAGTTGGGAGTTGTTTTCCTATTTAGGAAACACTTTAATTCATGTTTTGATAACAAAGAAGGAGATCTATTTTCTTTTGGAGTTCATAATATTTGCAACATATCCGGTTTGTTCTTAATTTGGCTACATTAACCTTTATATGAGACCATTTTCTTCTAGCAAATATTTCTATATAGTATTTAAAAGTTAAATCCCATGTACTCTAAAACATTTTAAGTCTAAATCACTATCCTTAGCTATTTCGTGATTCCAACTAGATTTGAATGATTAAAATTTTGATAAAATATTTTCCACACACATGCCGATAAAAGCGTACATCTTAACTAATAAAAACTTAAAGAGACATTTTAAAATATCCACAACATTATTAATAATTCTGATAAAATATATTAATAGTAATTATAAATTTAAATAACTGTAAAACCATTAAATCATAACTACTAATAATCTTAGTTA
The DNA here is from genome assembly GCA_018340775.1 of Taxus wallichiana var. yunnanensis. Classification (NCBI taxonomy): domain Eukaryota; kingdom Viridiplantae; phylum Streptophyta; class Pinopsida; order Cupressales; family Taxaceae; genus Taxus; species Taxus wallichiana. The sequence continues at coordinate 432,674,357 of CM031243.1, forward strand.
TTTTAATATAGACATGCTTAAAATGTATAAATGACTTATGCTCAATTTTAATTTTTCATTGGATACTATTATTTATTATAGAATTTCATCATCAAATGCAATCTTTAAAAAAAAATTACCCTCATAGTTGCCCCAATTCACATGTCATTGTAATAGGCCACGTGGGATATAAGTTGCAATGCCAATGTTGAACATGGTCTTTGTATAAATCCATGTTGAGCAAAACACGGGATATTCATCACCATGCATTGGTGGAATCCATAGTTCACAGATCAAAGCAAAACAAATATTATCCACATATCAAAACTCAATCAAACGGTGAGAAACTACAGACCTTGACACCATTAACGGATCTCCTACTACACCTTATTTTAATCACAAAATAATAACAAAACACATGTAGGTTTTATTTTATGAAAGAAACAATACCTCTGTATATCGAATAGCCATCGACACTTTGTCTTACTTACTTTCACCCTGGATTTCTAGATCATCGGGAACACGAGTTTTTTGTGAAATTCTTATCCCTGGAAGCACGATGAAGCTGTCAGAGGATCGGGGAATCGAGGATGTACTCATTCACAAATTCCCCACTCTCTAGTGTTTAGGTAGTTTTTATTGGTTTTCTATGGTTTTGTATATTTTTGACTTGGGGGATATTACTATTTTATGGGTAGATTAAGAGGGGTAGGGTATGTACAGGTGATGGAGGAGCTAAGGGATTTGTTGAGCATAGGGATGCGAGTGACAATGATGAACTTTGTGCACCATGGTGTCCATTATTTGCATGGGAAGACTGGGAAGCCTAGAACTTGCTAGTGGCACATCGGCCATTAGGTTCACAAACATCGCAGCTACTAGATTCTATTTTGGTGGGCCTCGGAACCCCGTCTCTACCGGTAGGCCTATGGTTTCAAGAATTTGTATTTGATAGGGATTTCCCTCCATGGAAAATCCCCGACGCTTTATTGCCGTTTGTGCCCATAAAATTTATCGGATAAATTTGAAGAGCATCACGTTGCCGATGAGACAGGACCGGATGTCTATTATTTCTTTACATATGTCGAGACCTCCTCACCGTAAAAATTTTTGCAATCATTATGGATGCCCCACCTAGTTTAGCTAGATGGTCAAATTTTGTAGCCCTATGATCCATCATTGAGACTGTATTTAAATTATATTACCTCCTGCAATAATATATATGACATATATAAATAAATCAATCTATTTGCATCTTTATTCTATTCTTAATTCTTTCTTTGTCTATTGATAGAAATGTCCAATCAGAGCATAAATTAAATATGCCAAGCTTCTAATTTTTGAGTTATTCTAATTTAATTTAATACGATTAAAGGTTAAAATGTATTATTAAAAATACGGTTATCAAATTTATATTAACTTCCATTCCTCTTTCTTATAACAATATATAAAAATGCAGCATGCTATTTTCCAAATAATATATTAAAATATATTTTGTTTTCTTGATAAATGAAGAAAGGAATTTAATAAAATTAGAGTATATAAACTATTTCACAAATGAAAATTCAATGAATTATAAATTTTAAGCAACCCAAATTTCTTTAATCAAATAAAAATTCTTACCTGACCACAATTTAGCAACATGAATAAAAAATGTCTCCCACAAACTACAATTTGCATTGGAAATTAGTACTTTTTCCATATTAATTTATAAATTTAATGATGGTTTGTAAGTTTTAAAATATTTATTTATAAATTATTATTTATTTTAGAGTTATATAAATTTTTATTTTCTTAAAACTAAATTTCTATATTTATAATACTATAAAGCATGTATTTCAATTTCATTAATTAATTTATACTATTAATTTTTATTTATGGATGAGAAATTTTATAATGTTATTTTTAAATATTTGTTATCACCAAATCACAAGCACCCTTATGTTTCCATAAGTGCATATACTTGAACTTATGGTGTGATTGGATAACATGGGTACTATCTCTAAGTTGTGGGACTTGCTACTTGAGATAGACCTCCAGAGAAATTTGGTTCTTGCTCCTAAACTACCTGCCACAATCTACTCTAATGCAGGGGAAACTAACTATTCTAATCTAAACTTCCAAGGGACCAGGGAGAGAGAATGCATAAAATGAAATCCTACACTAAAGCGGTGATACACCAGAAAAGGAGGGTGTGAGAGTAGTTTTCAAATGCGTGAGATGCAGAAGCAAAGTGCACACTAGAAGGGGTGATGACAGTTCTCCACAATCTAGCAAAATGCATTCACAAAAGTACCTCGAACATACACAATGATAATGGATCCCTGCAAGAACATAATAATAGACACAATATTCTTGTAATCAAGGTTGAAGGGGCAAGAAGAATGCAAGAAAACACAGCAGGGGAAGATATATCCACAAACTTATATTTTATTGCTTCATGATATGCACAGTTCAATCTATTACAAGATAAGGGCCTGGATCACCATGAAAGGAGTCCACAACAAGGGCCTGCAACACATTGGCTTCACAAAGCAATTTGGCAGAGCTTTGCTACAAAACTACCTCTCCTTTACAATGAGCCCAACACTCCAATTTATAGAAAAATGAGAAGGGAAAGAGAAGGAAAAATGGAAATCCCGAAATCTATCCTTCAACCACTTGTAAGAGGAATTAAATGGAGTAAAATGATTATACATTACTTGCAAAAGGCTCCCCATACTGTCCCAGGTGCTGTAGCAGAGAAAGAATGATGACCATGCCTCTTAATTACACTCCCAACCACCAAATAAAACAACTTTGTTATAAACCCAACCACATTTTCTAAAAAATATCAATCAATCCCTCATCAAATCCTAGAATATATTGATTGTTGTGCATCAGTCTCGGAGCCATGATTCCTACTATACCAATTTTGTGTGATTTTGTTGAGAAATACAAAAGTTATGGCCTTCTGAGTGTGGGCAGCTATTTTGGGTCTGGCAGGCGTTTTCTGTCATTTGATAGGAATGAGCATTAACTAACTGGAGCTGAATATGTTTCTTTTTTGGCATAGAGGACGTCGTGCTTGTTCCAAAGAGTCTACTTTTGTGAAAATCTAATCTCGAGTCAAAAGTTATGGCCATTTGAAGTTCACGGGTCAAACGTTGACTTTTCTCCTTCGCCTTCGGCCGTTTCAGATTTTCACATCCCTCACATCCTGCGTACCTTTGTCCCAACTATCCTAGATGAAAATCTCCTACTGCTTCAGCCGATTCGGACTTCCTTGTTCCTGTTTACGGCTTTTTCACCTTTTCACGTCCCACGCGTCCCTCACGTACTTTTGTCCCAACTGTCCCATTTGTCACCTGGGACAAACATCTTCCCAAGCGCCGAAAAATGGGTATGCTCGTTGGAAAATCGGCCGATTCGTGTCCCATGTGTACTTTTCCGGCTATCCCAAAACCACGCGAAACAAAAACTTGACGATTTTCCCTGCTTTCGGCCGATTCGGCTTTTCGCGTCCTCGCGTCCGACGTCCCAACTGTCCCGCGGACCGCCTAGGACAAAAATGTCCAACTTAGCTGATTTTCTTTATTTTTGGCCCCAAGCTTGGTATGACGAACCTCAGTACGACCCGAACTGGTACGACCCAAACCCTTCAGACCCGAAATGCTTTAAAACAGTCCTATAACCTTATTTTTGCATTTTTTCCATTTTTCAACTTGTTGGGATTTCTTCTTGGATGGGAGAGTTAGAGAGAAGCCGAGGGCCCCAAAAACATGATTTTGGGCCTTGAATCAATCTACTTGCTCGGGACTAAATAATTTGATGCATGTTATCAAAATTACCTTGAGGGTGAATTTTGGATAACAATATTTATTTGAAGTAATAAATATATTTATTTGAATTTTTAATAATATTTATGAAAAAGAAACATAAAATTTTTCTATCAATAGTTAAAACGTTACTTAAACATTTTTTTATAACATATTTTTCAATATGTAGTAGCGAAAAATAAATTTTCCTAGAAAAATACTCACATTTAATAATAAAAATATATATGTAAGTGTATTCTAAATGTAGAAAATCCACATAATAAATTATCTAAATGAATGTGAAATTGGTTCTTAATGTAACATTTCTACATTTAAAAATAAGATAATTCTACAATTAATTATTGTGGAAATCAAATTGTAGCTTCCACCTACAAGTTTTATGTGGTAACAACTATAGAAAAAATTGTTGAAAGTGCCACAATATAACATTGATGAGAGTTACAAAAATGTAAATTATGGAATTTCTTCAAATGTGGAATATATAGAAAAACTACAACTTTTTGCGAAGATTGTGGAATACTAAAAAAATGAGAAATTGTAGAAATGTTACAAACATTAAGAATGTGGATGATGTATAATTAAAAAATGGAGATTATCTATTAATTTAATAAATTGTGGACTATCCATGGTATAATGAATTGTAGAAAAATACAATAATATCTCAAAATGTGGATTAGGTGTGATTTCAATCCCACAATTTTAATTTCTTGAATACCATATAACAAAAAAAAATGTTGTTTAAAAATTGTGGCCAAAGGTCTAGTCATTGTAGTGCTAGTCAAGACAATAAACCATCATGAGAACTATTGAAACATATAAGTAATAGTATGAAACTCTCTTTTGTATCTTGTGGTGTGAAAAGTGACTTTTGGAATAATAGTGTTTCACTCTCTTCCCTATCTCTTTCTCTCTCCTTCCTTTGTTAGTTAATGAAATGATTTTATGTCTCTAGCCCTCTCTTATAGAGTGCAAATTATTAGTATAATGTAAATGGAAAAATAAAAATATTAATTATAATAGATTTAGGTGGCTGCCATGCTAAGGGTTTTTCATTGACTCATGCTCACATGGTGTTGTAGGATGTAATAAGATGGTGAAACGGCATGGTTGTAGTTCATTGTGTATTATGTAATTTATATAACTTAATGAATAATTTGTTTAATGTATTTATATGTTTACGGTGAAGTTTATTATTGAATCTTTATAATATGTACATTTGCAAATGTTTAGGGTTGTTTGGTAAATATGTTTATAACTATGAGTGTCATTTTGATTCTAAATTATGTATTCTAAAAAATTGGATATATATGTTAAACGTAATTGAGTTTGACATCTTATTGTGCCTTTCAAGTGTGAAATTTATGACTAAATTTATGATGTGTTGTGTTATTTACCTCGATAATGTAGAAGAAAATATAAATAAATCAGTCACCCACAGTATAAAACTCTTGCATAACTACCTTCTTATGTGGTCCGTCTTAATGCGGAAAACTAAAATTATAAGGTGAACCTAAATAAATAAAATTGATGGAAAATTATAGCTTGGAAATAAAATACCAACTTTGAGATTATCACTTTACCCTGTATGCTTAGTGACATTGTTAGGAACCGAACAATTAGGAACAACATCATTAAACTTTTGCTTGATATGGGATTCCGTATTAGAAATGCGGTAGTCATGTGTGTATTAAGCAGCGTGTGTTCTCTTTAGGTAATAATCCATGGGAAACAAACCTTTGACATAATGTAGAACCCTCTTGTCTCGACACACATATAGATCGAAGGATGTTTTGTGGTAAAGATCAACAACTACTCTTGAAATTCACCTTTAGTAGATTGGGATTATATATGAATTAGACACCTAATTTATATTATTGTTTAAAACTCTATGGTACAATGTTAAGTGTTAATTTTGGAACTAATCAAAATTTTAATTTAAGATTAGTTTATGAAAGGGTAACAATGAGATGGTATGCCAGGACAAAAAAATTACATCTTTCTTATAACATGTTTAAATCTTCTTATAGACGGAAATGGAATCCATGATGTGTAACTTTCATGTGAATGTTAATCTTCAAACGAAGAGTTACTACCTCTTGTTCTCCCACTTGTCCCATTGTGAAATAAACCTATGATGTGAAACCCGGTAATCATGTTCTTGAGGCAATTCCCTAGGACGAGAGCTAGTAGTCTCATGAGCATGCAAATTTTCCTTATTATCAAATGGGTTACACAACTAAATTTCAAAACACTATTTAAATAAAATTAAGTGAAATTATTTTAAGATGAATGTAAATGATTTGAGTGGATCCTATGTTTAAGTTACCTACACATGACAAAACTGATTTTGAATCCTCTTTAATCCCTCTCAAATAAGAGTGTCATCTTGAAAATAAGAATTGAATTTACCTAGAATTGCATGATGATTATTAAAGATAAGGGTTCCTAATCAATCTATTTTTTCCATTAGTAAGGTGTTCAAAATTAATAATTGAATATCACATTATAGAACACATCTAATACTTAAATTACCTAGTAATAATCTAAGATTAGTTAAGTGTGAAATCCTACACCTTAGGATCCCTCGTGACTTATTAAAGGACAAATAGTATATGCACCTTATTTTTAAAAAATAACTCACTACAAAGTCAACATAATGATATAAGGGATTATAGGAATGTGAGAGGATAATTTGGAACTATTATTAAATGTCACATACACTTGAATGATGTCAACATTCTAAGATGACTTAGATGACTTTTGGAAAAATTAAAATTAAAATAATATATCCTTAGTGATATTTTAACTAGTAATTGGGGAAACTTGTGGTACATAAGGGATGAAAAATATTATTCAATGATTACAATTAAGAAAAAAATGAGGATTGACACTTTTTAATCAAGGAAAATCCTCTACTTCATATCATGATTAATGCAAGGTAAGTATCAAATAGAAGTAGGTATAATAACCCCCACTAATATTTGCCCACATAAAACCCATGACAACATAGCACAAGCTAGAAAAATTATGGATATTTTTTTTAGAAACGTTCTTGACAGGCTTAGAAAATACAGTTGTCACATTAATGTTTCTAAGTTTCTTATATTTAATAAAATAATTTTCTCCATTATAACAAAGTATTAAAGTTCACATTATATTTTAATGGACTTAATTAGACTAAGCATGGTTTAGGTTCCCCTTAAAAGTTATGTTGATAAGACATTTAAATAAACCATTTAATTCTACTATAGTTAAAATCCCACAATTAAGTCTCAAGGGTAAAGGGCCAATATAAATAAATGCTAAAGTTATATAATTCCACAAGGTTAAAACAATTAACAAGGTCCCCATTTGACATGGGGTTAGAATAAAAACATACCCCTACCCCATAGAGTGACCCCTTAAAAAGTCAACCCATGCATTTTGGATATAAATCATTTAAATCTAAATTCAAATTCCACTCACACACTCCCCACCTACATTTTGTAGGGATGAATCTCATCCCTTGAATGGATTCATTTAGGACCCTTAGATGAGAATATACAACTAACCCTAAAGCATGCTTAAGAAAACTACATTCTCTTTTCTTTTT
>CM031243.1:432684245-433032275 GCA_018340775.1 Taxus wallichiana var. yunnanensis
TCCAAAATCCCTAACTCCAAACAATTCAAGAGCACAAAGAAATGAAGTAACCCACAAACAAGAAAAATAACTTGAATAATAGAAAAGGGAGAGAGGATGGTGAGGTGGCTCCATGTAGGATGCCACATGACCCATCCTTAACTCCACCTCACAAGTCAAACCTCAACCCAATTTCACCATAAATTGGTGGGTGATACGAATGACAATTTACTTACACACACAATCCAATCCCCACCCCCTAAGGATAAAATTTAATTACATGAAACAAAGTGTAATAAATTTTACCTTTTTTCTTCCCAAAACACATAATCAGGTCTATTTTGACACCCCAACCCATAGGTAGGATTGGTAAAGAAATTTAAGAGGTGCGGGACAAGTTTGAATTGTCCCACAAGCCTCAAAATTGGACCTTAAGTGAAATTCGAATTTCCAGGAAGGGATAGAGTGTACAACACTCAAGGTCACAAGAACTCAACATACAACACATAACCCAAGAGCCATATAATCTAATAAATCAAATCCTTTTGACCCATCCACAATTAATTTAGTAAAAATATTAATTTACTAATCTAGACACAAATCAAGTAATTAATAAGAGGAGAATACACTACTTTAAAATAACATACAAAAATTAAATAATGGAAAATAATAAAAGAGATAACACAAAACCCCTTGGTCATAATGGGAGGTGATTCCCCCATAGGGACCCCCTAACAACAATTGAAACAAACACACACATAACAAAATACATGTTGCTATGGTGATCCTTCTTGAATTCCATGTTGCATTCCTATGTGGTTGGTCTCAATTCCCCTGTTGTTTTTTTGACATGTTTACCTAAAAACACATAACTTCTCCTTTGGCCTCTTGGCCGCATTAAAACACCCAAAAAAAAATATACAAGTATAAATCCACAATCATCTATATATGAATCAAAACATCATCTAGGCAAGTAATGATATCATTTACAATTTCTAACAACATATCGATTCGTATTTCATCAATATCCATATGATCACAAGATTAGTTTAATTGTTAAGGTCTAATAAAAATGGAGAAAGTATCGTGAGTCAGAAATATATATAACAATGTCAATATCATATAATCATGCATATAATTGTCTCTAATAATCCACATACATCATACTAAGAATTGAAATCAACAATGTCCAGTATCTCTAAAATCTAACATCATGCTAAGTGGAAAAGTTACATTAATATCCATAAGTATAGCCAACAAGTATTATAAATCTATAATAAAAAAGTGTCAAAGGGAAGTGGGCACTACACCCCCTTATTTTAGACTTGAATTCCTCTTGGAAGTCACCTTTGGAAGAGGTGTGGAAACTAGACTTGTAGAAATGTAGCGTCCTTCCATGTAGCCGCAGTCTCATCATAGCTATCCCACTAGACTCAAACCTGGTCAATCTCTCTGCCTCGAAGGCCTAGGGTCCTACACTCTAAAATATGAATGGACTCCACCATCACCTTCCTCTAATCCTACACCTTCAAGGAGTTCCAATCTAGCACATGAGAAGGGTTTGTAATATATCTCCTAAGCACAAAAACATGAAATACATCATGGACGCGAGACAAGTTAGGTGGAAATAATAGATGCTAGGCCAAGGGACCGATACACTCTAAAATATCAAAGGGACCCACAAATATAGGAGCAAGCTTAGAGCCTTTCCCATAATAGATAGGGATCTTATGAGGTTTGACATAAAGAAACACCTTCGTTCCCACCTCATAACTATGGTCTATCCTATGTTGATCTACATACTTCTTCTACCTGTCCTACGCCTCCTACAATCTCTACCTGATCATAACAACATGCTGCTCCATGTCCTGTAGGAAAGCTAGTCCAAGAGAAACCCTAACATCTAACCTATACCAGCTAAGAAGTGTCCTGCACTCTCTTCCATATAGTGCACGAAAAGAAGCCATGCCTATCGAACTCGGGAAAGTTTTATCGTAGGGAAAACTCCACTAAGTACAAATGTTCCTCCCATCTCGATTGATGATCCATAATGTAAATCCTAAGCATGTCCTCCAATATCTTGATTCACCCACTCATTCTTTCCATCTATCTCACGGTGATATGTTGTGATGAAATTGATCTTTGTCCGAGGGCATACTGCATGGTAGTCCAAAAGTGGGAAGTGTACAAAGGGTCGCAGTCACAAATGATCTTCCGCAGAATCCCTTGCAATCTTACAATATCATCAAGATATACTTCGCCTTTGTACTAGCTATTTAGGTAGTCTTCACTAATGAAAAATGAGCCACTTTCATCAATTTATCCATGGTGATCATGATGGCGTCGTGGTGGTATCTCGATGTCGTAACCTAACTATAAAGTCCATGGATATGGTGTACCATTTCCATTCCTATATAGCATAAGGAAAGATAAGGCTAGCATGATGCTGACGCTTGATCTTCACCTTCCGACACTCTAAACAGTGTGAAAAAAACTAAGCCACGTCTCTCTAAAATCCCCTCCAAAAGTACAAGTGTTTCAAGGAGGTGTGCATCCTCTTCACCCCGAGATGGCCTAAATAGAGTGCATGATGAGCCTCTATCAAAATGTCTTGTCTTAAGCCTCCATCTCTAGGAAAATATATCCAAACTCTGTTTCATAGAAGGCCATCTACCTCTAATGAAAATCCATCAAAATTCCCCTCAAGGGGTCTCGATACTCAAGCTATGCTCTTAATGCAAGGTAGAAGCTGTCATGAGGAAGAAGTTGTAAAATCCTATTTGACAAATTTGTACCCATAGAAGTGACAATAACCACATGTCTTTGTCTACTCGGGGCATCTAAAACACATTCTCCTTCCCTTTCACATGCTCTATCTCCATGTTGTACTCACAAAGTAACTCCATCCAATGCAACTGATGAGCGTTGAGATTGGGTTGCGTGAAGAGGTGGCGAAGACTTAAGTGATCATTCCTGAGTGTAAATATTCATCAAGAAGGAAGTATCTCCATCGAACTAAGGCTTATACAACTTATTCAAGCTTAAGGTGATTCAGATAATTGAGCTCATAATCGTTTAGTTTATGAGACTCAAAAGTAACTACTCTTCCCTCCCGCATCAACACACGTCCAAGTCTAGCAAAGATTTATATGTACAAATGAAGAACTCACCATTGAGGATCTGGTAATGCAATAATAGGAATTTTCGTGAGTCATTCCTTTAGTGTCTGAAGGCTATCTCACATCTTTTCGACCATACAAACTTATTCCCTTTTCATTGAAGGGAAATGATGGGGTGCCTAACCGAGAAAAGTCTTGTATCAATCTCTTGTAGTATCTGCCAAGCCCATGAACTTGCGCACCTTAAGTAACACTAGTGGGTGCTGGCCAATCCATAATAGCTTGAAGCTTTGAAGGATTGATAGTGATACCTTCCCTAGAAATGATGTGGCCGAAATACTACACCTCTATCTGAAAGAATGCACACTTCTCTAGGTTCTAAAAGATGCTACTCATGAATACACTTAAGAACCTAAAAAGGTGATCCATGTGCTTGTCATGCATGCACGTGAGTAAATCGGGAATGTCATCAAGGAAAATGAGCATGAAATGATCCAAAAAAATCTAGAATACCCCATTCATCAAGCTCATGAACACTGTGGGAGTATTCGTTAGACAAAAGGGACTATTGTGAACTCGTAGTGGCCATATCTTTAATGGAAGGTGGTCTTATGAATATCAGTCTTTGTGATCCTCGCTGATGATAACCTAGCTTAAGATATATCTCGGAGAAAACTATGATACACTTCATCCGATAAAATAAATCATCAATGCCGGGAAGGGAGTAACGATTATTTATTGTTACTTTGTTCAAATAGTGGTAATCAATACACAACCACGAGAGATCCGAATCTCTTATTTACAAAAATCACCGGTGTACCCCAATGGGATACACTAGGATGTTTTAGGCATTTTTCTAGAAGACCCTCAAGATGCAACTTGAGCTCAGAGCCTAGGGGTAATCATCGATAAGTTTCTCGTAAGAAAGGATTTTCCCCCCAGAACCAAATATATGTGAAAATCTATGTCACGTGGGGGAGGTAACCTCGGTAGCTCCACTAGAAAGACATCAGAAAAATCTCTCAAGATGTGATGGTCATCAAGGGATGGCCAACTAGACTCATCCTTAGATCTATCACTAACTGTAATAGCATACATGTTGAAACCAAATCACACACACCACTTAAGCTGCATAGTAGAGATGGTGCAAATGGGAATGAGCCTCCTTACTCCTACTATCACTCACTCAACTCCTAGATAATCTGTACATGATATACTCTTATGGTAACAATCACACTAGCTCTATGTTCGAGACAACTAGTCCATGCCCAAGATGACTCCATACAAACCCAGCGAGAAGGATACAAAGATCCGAGGTAGTGGTGAAGGGTCCCAAATCCACTACACACTCCTTAACTAATGAGTCTACAGAAGTTGTTGCTCCAGAATCCATTTCAACGTCCAACTAAGATCCTTTCTAATAGTCACCAGCCTGAAATGCTATACTAAGGAAGGTGTAATAAAAGAATCAGATGAACCAAAATCAAACAAAATGGAGGTAGGAATACCACCAATGCTACATGTCATCTCTATCATGGTACTCTGGTGCTCATCTTGGCGGTTCTCGACCACTGCATAGATATGATGGCTATGCCCCATGTCACAAATAGTAGGCTCTAAGATTTATGTCCTACCCATGTTACTAGGGTTCTATGGGCACTCTCTCTAATGATGTCCAATATTACCACAACCATAACAGTTTCCTAGTCCTCTCCGGTAAGATGCGGTGCCAACCAATACTCTAGAGTTTTGTGTTGTGGATCCTGATGATCGGCTATGGGATGTTGTGGTCTCTGAAGAGCTTCTTTTAAATAAGCTCTTGGCACATCTTGTGTCCTAATGGGACCCCTAGGAGGAGGCCCCATACTCTATCCTATATGTGCGTTAAACCTCTTATTAGGATTGAATGGTGGATGATTCTTGCTGCTCTGCTAGGTGGCTGCTTATGGTGGCTGAGAAGAAGACTATACTAAGCCCTATCCACCATGAGGAGAAGGAGATAACCCCCTCAATCTGTTATCCTGCATCTACTGGATGTGGCTCTAGAATCTGTCACTAGCTGTTACATCTTTCCTCTTGTCACTAGCCTGCCACGTCTTTCCTCGTGTCTTGTATATGGGCAAAGTGAATACAAAACACACCACCCAAATCCAAATTCAGGCCCCGATGAACCTATGAATTTGTACCTTCTCATCCTACATATAGTTGACATACTAGAGTAGGTCTAGAAATCAACTCTCATACTCAACTACAGTCATAGATTCGTGACATAGGTTATGGAACTCATCTATCCGCTACTAATTAAACCCCGGGATAAGTACTACACTTTAACCGCTCCTTAAAGAGCTCTCGGGTAACTATCTTTGAATCAACATAGAAATTCCTCTCCTCGTTCCTCCACTAGAAACCTGATCCATCCCTTAGAAGATGGATCGCAACATGAGATTTTGTGTTGCTAGTATAAGGGTAGAGCTTGAAGCACCTGTTCAAGCTCACCAACCATGCCTCTACTTGAAATCCACTTGTATCTCTAGAATAGTGAGATGGTCGTAGCTTCAGGATCTCCCTAATATAGTCTATAGCTATTGAATGGAAACCCTCGGGCCTATCTACATGCTCATCTCTAGGTTTAGGGCTCCAAGACCTATCCCTGTGTCCTAAAATCATGTCTCCATGTGCCCTCTCTGGTGACTCTACTCTAGATGACTCCACATGGGAGTTCTCTATCCCATGCTCCTCGATGTGTCAAGGAGATGAGTGGGCCTCAACGGATGGCTCCCTATCATGTCTAGTTGACCATCCTCCTATGGACCCTCGCGTAAGCAGCATTGATTTCTTGAAGTGTACGTAAAATTTGTGTTAGAATGGCCGCTACCACCGGATATGGAGGTGGCAAGTCTATATCTATGTGAAAGGACCCTCGTCTAGTTCGTGTCTCCTGCATAGACGAAGGTAAGAGTTATTTCATCATTCTAGGTTTTTTTTGTTTCATTTTTCTATGTTTACTAAAATATACAATTTTAGAATAGTTATTTTCTAGGTTTAATATTGTGCTAGGTTTAATATTTTCTTAGGTTTAAAGTTCATGTGTTAAGTTTTCCTATGTGCTCAAGGGTCCAAGGTTTGAACCCATGGCTCTGATACCAAGTGTAATGCCCACTAAAATCTTCCTACACTAAACCCTAGAACAACCTAGGAAAAGCTAGAAAAATTATGGAATATTTTTTTTGAGAAGCGTGCCCACAGATAGGCTTAGCAAAATACGGCTTTTCACATTAATGTTTCAAAGTTGCTTATATTTAATAAGATAATTTTCTCCATTATAACCAAGAATTAAAGTTCACATTATTGTTATCCAAAATTCACCCCTCAAGGTAATTTTGATAACATGCATCAAATTATTTAGTCCCAAGCAATTATATTGATTCAAGGCAAAAAATCGTGTTTCTGGGGTCCCCTCGGCTTCTTTCTAACTCTCCTGTCCAAGAAGAAAACCCAGCAAGTTTTAAAAATGTGAAAAAATTGCAAAAGCCAAGCTTGGTGCCAAAATACAGAGAAAATCAGCTAAGTCTTGTCCTAGGCGGTCCTTGGGACAGTTGGGACGCCGGACCATGAATCGGCCGAAAAGCCACCAGGCGGTCTGCGCAGCATTTGGGACAGTTGGGACGTCGGGACGCGCGGGACGCGAAAAGGCGAACCGGCCGAAAAGTGGAAAAAATCGACTAAGTGTTGTTTTCACGCAGTTTGGGACAGCCGGGCCAAAGGTACGCGTGGGACGTGAACCGGCCGAAAAGCCGAAGGATAGTTTGGGACATCCGGGCCAAAGGTACGCGCGGGATGTGAGGGACGTGAAAATCCGAACCGGCCGAGAGAAAAAATTGTCAAGTTTGGGACATCTGGGACAAAAGTACGCGGAGGACGCGAACCGGCCGATTCGGCTGAAACATGAGACTTTCATCCAAGGCAGTTTGGGACATCCAGGCCAAAAGTACGTGTGGGACGTGAAAAGCCGAAGCGGCCGAAGGCAAAGAAGAAAAGTCAACGTTTGACCCGTGAAACTTCAAACGGCCATAACTTTTGACTCCGAGCTCCGATTTTCACAAAATTGGACTTTCTGGAACAAGCACGACATCCTCTACACTGCAAAAACATATTTTTAATGAGGTTAGATATATTTAAATAAAATAAACATATTCAGCTCTAGTCAGTTAATGCTCATTCCGTCACAAATTACGAAAAACACCCTGCTAGACCCAAAATAGCTACCCACACTCGAAGGCCATAATTTTGTATTTCTCAACAAAATCACATAAAATTGGTCTTGTTGGAATCATGGCTCTGAGCCCAACACACAACAATAAATAAATTCTAGATTTTGTGAGAGATCATTAGAGATTTTTATAAAACGTGGCTGAGTTCATAACGATGTTTCATTTGGTGGTTGGGAGTGTAATTAAGAGGCATGGTCATCATTCTTTCTCTGCTTTGCAGCACCTAGGATAGTATGGGGAGCCTTTTGAAAGTAATATATAATCATTTTACTCCATTTAATGCCTCTTACAAGTGGTTAAAGGACAAATTTTGGGATTTCCATTTTCCCTTCTCTTTCCCTTCTCATTTTTCTATAAATTGGAGTGTTGGGCTCATTAAAAGGAGGGAGTTTTTAGATAGCAAAGCTCTGTCAAAATTGCTTTATGAAGCCAATGTGCTGCAGGCCCTTGTAGTGGACTCCTTACATGGTGATCCAGGCCCTTATCCTATAATAGATTGAACTGTGCATATCATGAAGCAATAAAATATCAGTTTGTGGATATATCTTCCCCTGCTGTGTTTTCTTGCATTCTTCTTGCCCCTTTAATCTTTCTACAAGAATATTGTGTCTATTATTATGTTCTTGCAGGGATCCATTATCATTGTGTATGCTTGGAATATCGTTGTGAATGCATTTTGCTAGATTATGGAGAACTGTCATCACCTCTTCTAGTGTGTACTTTGCCTCTGTATTTCACGCATTTGGAGACTACTCTCACACCCTCCTTTTCTGGTGTATCACCACTTTAGTGTAGGCTTTCATTTTATGCATTCTCTCTCTCTGGTCCCTTGGAAATTTAGATTAGAATAGTTAGTTTCCCCTGCATTAGAGTAGATTGTGGCAGGTAGTTTAGGAGCAAGAACTAACTTTCTCTGGAGGTCTATCTCAAGTAGCAAGTCCCACAACTTGGAGATAGTACCCATGTTATCCAATCACACCATGAGTTCAAGTATATGCACTTGTATAAACACAGGGGTGTTGTGATTCAGTGATAATAGTTATATTTAAATGGACTTAATTAGACTAAACATGGTTTAGGTTCCCCTTATAAGTTATGTTGATAAGACATTTAAATAAACCATTTAGTTCTACTATATTTAAAATCCTATGATTAAGTCTCAAGGGTAAAGGGCCAATATAAATAAATGCTAAAGTTATATAATTCCACAAGGTTAAAACAATTAAAAAGGTCCCCATTTGACATTGGCTTAGAAAAAAAACATACCCCTAACCCATAAATTGACCCCCTAAGAAAGTAAACCCATGCATTTTGGAAATAAAACATTTAAATCTAAATTCGAATTCCACTCACACACTACCCACCTATTTTTTGTATGGATGAATCTCATCCCTTGGATGGATTCATTTAGAACCCCATATGAGGGAATAGACAACTAAACCCTAAAGCATGTTAAGAAAACTACATTCTCTTTTCTTTTTGGCTCATTTTTTCTCTTTTATTTTGTAGGTTGGTTAGAGGAGAAGGAGGAAGCCATTGGAGGTCCTCTTAAGCATTTTTGGAGGCACACATGTCCCATTATTTTATTATTTGTTTATATCCTCATTTAGGGTTTTAAATGTTTTTATTTATTTCATTTCAATACTATTTTCCCAAGTAGGAAAATGGGTTTGTCCCATTTTTGTTAAATAGCTATATTTTATATATGTTTTCATTTTGATGGGGTATATATACATATATATGTGTATATACATTTACACATATGTATTTATTTTACACACACACACACACACACACACACACACACATATTTTTTGAAAAATGTTTAATGGGTTAAAAACTGAAATAAAAATATATGACAAATATATATATATATACATATATGTGTGTGTGTGTGTGTCTATATATATATATATATATATGTGTGTGTTTGTGTGTATAGGCCACAAGAAGAAATGGTGTGTGTGTGTGTGTATTTATAGGGGTTGGGGTTTAAAAGAAATTTTTAAAAGACTATGGGGGTGAGGTAGCCGACCCCACTACCCCCATGTTTTCTATTAGTCTTTCCCCATGGCATGACTTAGGTCTTCCCACTCATTCCTTTTTCTAAAAGGTTTTACTTCTATAAAAAAATTGTTATTGAATACATATAAATACGTATATGTGTGTGTGTGTGTGTGTGTGTGTGTGTGTGTGTGTGTGTGTGTGTGTGTGTGTGTGTGTGTGTGTGTGTGTGTGTGAATGTATGTATGTATGTATATCATGTTTTATATCATTTCCTTAGCCATAAATTACAAAAACATACTTTTATTATAATAATAATATTAACGGTATATTAATATTATTATATTTTCATATTAATAAGTCCCTTAATATCAAAATATTTGTTTATTAATAATTTATAAAAAAATATTAACCCTACTATCAAAAGTAATAATGGAATATAGTTAGCACTATTGACAAGTTAAATACTTGCACTTGCTTTCTCCTTTAACAATTTAATAAATATTGTATAGGAAGTAAAATAGATTTCATTTCATTTCCCTTAATAATTGAAATGTATTTGCAATAAATTTTTAAATGAGGTTAACATACTAGAGCTAGAACTTATATTACTTCATTTACCAAATAAAAGACAATTAGAATATAAGATCTTTCTATCCATAATATAAAAAAATTAACAATAGTCTATCTTTTCCAATACCTTCCTTCTAATCAATATAATCAAATTTACTATTCCTTGACTTCTTACAACATAAGAAATTTCATTTCTTTTTATAACCATTCTCACAACCAAATTTGAGAAGATTTACAATAAGTTTTAATATGACAACTACTATTTTTTCAATGAGATCCACACACTTTTGTTGAAAATAAATCAACTATAATGAAATAAGATATTTCCCTTCATAACTTCAACAAAACTAGCTTTACAGGAAAAATCTTTTTTTCCCCTTTTCCACACTCAATAAAACTTTTATTCACAAATACTAATACAATGTCTTCCACTTAAAGTGGGAAATTTTTGCAAGAAAAAAATCTAAAATGAATATAATATTACAAGTCTTCTACCCTAAGTGGGAGTAACAAGGAGGCTTTCTCACAAGGAAAGATTTCTTGAGGACACACAATGCTCCATGTTTCACATAACTAACAAGAGAGCTCCACCTTGATTTATTTATCACAACAAAAATGGGGGAGAGGAAACACTCTCCACCAACAAATAATTCTAATGAGGAGGAGAAGCCATCCTCCTCATTGGCCCCGAGCCCCAACCAAATTGCAATGAAAAATGGATCCAACTCATGGCAACAAAACAAGCTTCCACATCACAATACAAAGATTTTACAACCATACCAAAACACAATCAACACAACTACAATCACAAGAAGGCAACTAACAAAATATACAAGGCTTCAAAATGTAAAAGCCAAAGGAGCAAGATCTATGGGGAGGTCACTTATGCCTCCCAATGGGAAATGGGTGCCCACCTTAAAAACCTTCAATAAACATCTCAAAATCCCTGCACACTCTTATGCCTCCCTCAAGAACCTCTTATGCCTCCACAATTATCTTATGCCTACCTACAATCTCTTATCACTCCTTCATAAAAATAGAACAAGTAATAAATACAAGTAATTTTTGTCCAAGGTGGGGCACCAAACCCAACTCCCTCCATAACATGAAATGAACTCTTATTCCTCCCCACATGTAAGATTTTGATAGTTCCCACCTACACCACATTTAGTAAATCTACCCAAGCACCCAACAAGCATACCAAAACACTCAAAACCATGCACATATATACAATATAAAAGAAAAAATTCTACAAAAGTGTAGCTCCTAACTTTCCATGGTAGAGCTTGATCCAAGAGTCCCACACCAAGCTTATTCAAGCCCAAAAATCAACAAGAAACTCCAACAAATCCATAATAACTCCAAAATCCTTGAACTCCCAAAAATTCAAGAGTACAAAGAAATGAAGTAACCCCCAAACAAGTAAAAGAACTTCAATAAATAGAAAAGGTTGAGAGGAGGGTGAGGTGGCTCGATGTAGGATACCACATCAATCATCCTCAAATCCACCTCACAAGTCAAACCTCAAACCCAATGAACCATAAATTGGTGGGTGAGAGGAATTACAATTTACTTACACACACAATCCAAGCCCACACCCCCTTAGGACAAACTTTAATTACATGAAAGAAAGTGTAATAAAATTTTACCTTTTGTCTTCCCAAAACACATAATGTGGTCTATTTTTTGATCCCCCAACCCATAGGTAGGATTGGTATATCAATTTAAGAGGTGTGGGACAAGTTTGACTTGTCCCACAAGCATCCAAAATTTTCCCTTAAGGCCAAATTCGAATTTCCACGAAGGGTAGAGTGTACAACACTCAAGTTTACAAGCACATAACATACAACACATAACCTAAGAGCCATATAATTTAATAAATTAAATCCTTTTGACCCATCCACAATTAATTTAGTAAAAATATTAATTTACTAAGATAGACACAAATCAAGTAATTATTAAGAGGATAGTACATCACTTTAAAATCACATACAAAAATTAAATAAAGGAAACTACTAAAAGAGATAACACAACCCCTTGGTCACAATTTGTGGTGATCCTCCCCCTTGGGGACCCCTTAAAACCAATTCAAACACACATACATAATAAAATACATGTATCCATGGTGACCCTTGTGGAATTTCATCTAACATTCCAATGTGGTTGGTCTCCAATCCCCCATCGATTGTTGTGACATGTTTACCTGAAAAAAACATAACACCTCCTTTGTCCTCTTGGCCACATCAAAACATCCCAAATAAAATATATAATATAAATCCACAATCATCTATATATGAATCAAAACATCATCTAGGCAAGTAACGATATCATTTACAATTTCTAACAACATCTCGATTCTACATTTCATCAATATCCATATGATCACAAGATTAGTTCAATTGTTAAGGTCTACTCAAAATGACGAAAGTATCGCGAGTCAGAAATATATATAACCATGTCAAAATGTATCATCATCAATATAATTGTCTCTAATAATCCACATACATCATACTAAGAATCGAAATCAACAACAGTCTAGTATCTCTAACATCTAACATCATGCTAAGTCAAAAAGATACAATAATATCCATAAGTATAGTCAACAATATCGGAAATCAATAATAAAAGTGTTGAAGGGAAGTGGGAAGTAAAGGTAGAATATAAGTTTAGTTATAATAACGTCAAGTAAATTAGTGTAACTCTAGTACTTAAATGGTATTCGAGAGGAACATGTAATCTATTTACTCTTGAACTAATAAAATTCATTTGTTTCATGTGAAACTTCCTTGTTCAACTGAGATTAATTGCAAATCCAAAAACATGCAACTTAGGAAAAATATCCTTATAAAAAGACCGGTAGCCTCATGTAGTGCCCACTTCCCTTCGACACTTATTACATTTTGAATTTTATTACTGTTGGTTATATACATAGATATTATTGTATCATTTTGGTTTAGCATGATGATTAGACGATAGAGATACTTTTATTATTGATGGATTTCGATTCATAGTATGATCATGTGGATTTCTTAGAGAGACATTTTATATTGATGATGATATGTTGAAATATTTATATCTATTCTGACATTCAACATTTTCATCATATTGAGTAGGATTTAGTAGTGAACTAATCTTGTGATCTTATTGATATTGATGAAATATAGAATTGAGATGTTGGAATTTTAAAATAGTAACATTAATTTCCTAGATGATGATTTAATTTATGTATGGATGATTGTTGATTTATATGTATATATTTTATCTTGTATGTTTTGATGTGGCCATAATGCGAATGAGGTATTGTGTGTTTTTAGGTATTTATATCACAACAATCAAATGGGGATTGGAGATCAATCACATCGGAATGCTAGATGGATTCAACAATGGTGACAATGGAAACATGTGTTATGTTGTGTGTGTTTGATTTAATATTAGGGGTCCCCATGTGGGGAGGGGAGAATTACCTCCAATTTTGACCAAGGGTTTATGTTTAGTCCTTTATTTTCTTTTATTTATTTAATTTTTGTATATGTGATTTAAATTGTGAAGTAATTTCCCTTTTATCATTATTGGGTTATGTGTCTTAATTAAGTGAACTAATAACATTATTAAGCTAAATTTTAGATGGGAAAAAAAGAATTCATTTATTAGATTAGATGGTTCTTTGGTTTATGTGTTGTAAGTGGAGTGTATGTGATCTTGAGTGTTGTACACTCTACCCCTTCTTGGAAATTCGGATTTGGCCTTAAGGGCCAATTTTGGAGGCTTATGGGACAAGTTAAACTTGTCCCACACCTCTTAATTTATTATACCAACCCTACCTATGGGTTGGGGGATCAAAAATAGACCCCATTATGTGTTTTGGAAGGCAAAAGGTGAGTTTTAATTTCACTTTCTTATATTTATTTCTTTATCCTAAAGGGTATGGGTTGGAGTGGTGTGTGTAAGAGGTTTTCATACCTCTCAACCACCCATTTATTTTACCTTGCAGTATGGGCATGACTTGGGTGATGTGGAGTGGAGAAGAAATGATGTGGCATCCTACATGGAGCCACATCATCTTCCTCCTCTTTTCTATACATTGAAATTTTGGGAAGTAAATGGTGTTACTTGCTTAGTTTTGGATCTTAGATATTTGGGAGTTTTTTTCTTGGAGTAGAAGGAAGCTTGGAGTCTCTTGAAATTGAAGGATTTTGGTCTTGCTTAGAAGGTGGAGCTTTACCATGGGTAGGTAGTATTTTGCACTCTTATTTTCTTTTGCTTTTTGTATGTTATGTGTTGTATGGAATTGTGTTCTTCCCTTAAGTGTTGGGTAATAAATTGACCTTAGGTTGTGGTGAGATTTGTAAATGGGGATGAAATATTTTGCGAGGAATAAAAGCTTATTTGTGTGTTTAGAGGGAGTGGGTTTAGGATGCCCCACCTTATTCGTATTTGCTATTTTACATTTTGGGCGAGTCATAAGAGATAGGGAGTCATAAGATACATAGATATGTTGTTGTAGGGATTCATAAGAGAATTTTAGGATTGATTGTGTTGTGGAGGATTTTATAGGTGGTCCTCAAAACCCTTGGGCGGCACAAGGGCACCCCCATGTTCCTATCTCTATTTTTCTTATTTTGAAGCCATTGTTAGGAAGTTATTGTGTTTAAAATGAATATTTTGTGTAGTTATATTCTTGTGTGTTGTTTCTTGCAAGTAAATGTGGAAGAATTGTAGAGTTTCCATGTGTTGGATCCATCCCTTATTGCCTTGTGGTTGGGGCTAGGGGGCAATGAGAAGAATTGATTCTTCTTCTCATTGGAGTTTTGGTTGGGTGGAGAGTGTTGCCTCTCCCCCATTTTTGGTTGTTGTGATCAAGTGAAGAGAAGATGGAGCTTGGTTGGAGACTTGATTTTTGGAGCAATAATAGAAGAAAATATATTTTATTATAATGAATTCCTTGTAAAATCTCCACTTCAAGTGGAAGATCATTGCATTGTCTATTTGAAAGAAAAGAGTTATTGTATTTTATTTTGGAAGAAAAGTTGTATTGATTATTAGTGATCAAGATTGTATTGTATGTTGTAAAGGAAAGAAAGACATTTTAGTAAAGCTAGTTTTGTTATAGTGGAAATGTGGATGAAAGGAAGACAACTTGTCCATATTGAATTGTTTTATTACCTCACATGGGTGTGTCAATCTTGCTTTAAAATTATTGTTGAATGCCTCTTGTGGGAATGTTGGAAATTTGAATGAAGGAAATATTAAATTGTATTGTATTACTTGAAAGGAATTCAATGGAAAATTTAGACTATTTTGTGCATTTCCTTGCATTGTTTGATAGAAAGCCAAACTTCTTATGAGTAGATAAAAAGAACTTAGATTTTCTTTTTTTTTCTTGGTTAATAAAAAAATAGATTAATTCCTAATACTAGTGGAGAAAGGAAATTACTTCATTGCAACTTAGGCTTTAGCCTCATTGGAATGTGTAAATTTATTATTAAGTTATTGTAGAATTACTTATAAACCCAATGTAACTTGATGTAACAATAAGTGAAATTTGACTTGATTTTAAAACCTCTTATCTAAATACTATCAAATTTCACAAAGAAATTTTAAGTATGAAATTAAATTAGTTAACACTAATGGAAATATAAATGTTACTACCTTGATATTAGTATTGAAATTAAGATAATAATAATATCAAGATATTATTAATATTAAAGTAATATTAATATCAATTTAAAAATAAAAATAATAATATGAATAAAACAAAATGTTTATATATATACATACATATATATTAAAAATTAATTTATATAAAAAAACTAACCAAAAGTAATTTTAAAAAGTCGCGGTTAGGAAGGTCGACCTACCCTTGACCGTGTAAAGCGAATAGGGTTGGGGGAGGGTCACCAACCCACCCCCACCCCATTAATAAATGGGATAGGCGGCGGGTCGACGACCCTCCCCCAACCTCACATAAACATTTCACTAGCTAATAATAAGCAGCCAAAGTATTACAAATCGACTGTCCTTCCTATGCGGCATGTGTGTTTTCACCGCATGGAAATATAAACGATTAAATTATATTATATATACATATATATGTATATACTATACATATATATATATATACATATGTATATATACACATATATATATACATATGTAATATATATATATGTATGTATGATATAAATTATATATATATACATATATATGTATATATTTTTCTATCTAAATAAATTCAACCACTACTTTAGACAATTTCCTTTAAAATGGGGAAAACCCATAAGCCCATTTGCGCAAATATTATTGAAATGAAATAAACAAAAATAAACCAAAGTTTTGAAACCCTAGATGAGGGTGTGAATACACAAAAAAAAGAGATGTGCTTCCTCCCAAAATCTTGAGATGGCCTCTAATGGCTTTTTCTTTCTCCTCCACCAATCTGCAAAAGAAAACAAGGAATAATAAGAAACACAAAAGACAAATAAGTTTTTCTTGAGGAAATTTAGGGTTAGTTAAATGATTTTATATTTTGGCCCTAAATAAATCCATCCGAGGGATGAGATTCATCCCTACAAAAGCTAGGTGGGGAGTGGTTGAGTAAAATTCCAATTTAAAATTTTAAAACTTGAGTTGTGTAGGGGAGGGATTATTTTACTACCCTTTGTGCTAAATTATGGATATTGTCATTTGAGTTTAAACCTAGCCACCTTATGGGATTAAAATAACTTTAGTATTTAATTAAATAGACCCCTTTACCCATGAGTTTAATTTGTACAAGTTTGACTATGGTGTAAATTAAATTTTATCAAAATAAAATTTAAGGAAACTAAACCAAGCCTTAGACTAACTTGGTTTATTCATAGGTTTTGAGGGCATTATTATTTTTATTATAATGGGGATTAAATAAGGAAATTTATATTATTAATTTAAAGTAACTTAGAGACATGAATGTGACAACTGTTAATTTGATGCTTTTGTGGGTACGTCCTTAAAAAACATTATTCCATTATTTTCTAGATTTCCCTAGGTTGTTCTTGGGTTTCATGCGGGTGATTATTTTAGTGGTAGTTACACTTGGTATCGAGTTGTGGGTTCAAATATTTGACCCTTGGGAACAATACAAAACACGAGACATGTATAGTTAACGTAGTGCAATTTTTTTAAACCTAGAAAACAACATTGTCTTATAAGTATATAATATTGAAAATCTCGAATACCATACGAAAAATCTACAATGATGAACTAACTCTCACCTTGGTCTATGTAGGAAGAGTAGACAAGACGATGGGTTATTGCGCGTAGATCTACACTTACCACCTCTAGATCAGGTGGTAGCTGTCATTTTACCTCATATTTTACAAACACTTCAGGACGTCAATGCCATTATATGTGGAGGGTCCTTAGGAGGATGACTTACTAGACTAGATAGGAGACATAATTTGAGGCTCGGGAATCTCCTCACATAATGATTAGCATATGGCGAGAGAACTCCTACGTGGAATCGACTAGGATAAAGTCACCATAGAGGGGATAAGGAGAGAATGATTCTGGACACAGGGATAGATCTTAGAGCCTTAGGCGGGGAGGAGCATGTAAAGATATCTAGGGGTCTTCATTCATCAGCTACAAACCATATTAGGGAGATCTTGAATCTACACCTATCTAACTATTTTGGAGATACAAGTGGGTTTTAGGAAGAGGTGTAGTTAGTGATCTTGAGCAGGTGCTTCAAGCTCTTCACTTGTACTAGGAACACAAAATATCGTGTTACGATCCATATTTTGAGGGATGAATCAGGTGTCTACTTGGAGAACCAAGGTGTAGAAGTTCTATCTTGAATTAGAGATGGTTACGGTAGCTCTTTAAAGAGCGGTTCATGAGCAGGTATTTATCTAGGAGGTTCATTAAGTAGAGGATAGATGAGTTCCATGACCTCTGTTAGATATCTATGAGTGTAGTTAAGTATGAGAGTCGATTCTTAGAGCTACTCTAGTATGTAGACTATATGCGGGATGAGCAGTCCATATTCACGGGTTCATTAGGGGCTGAATTTTGATTTGGGTAGCGGTACACATTCACTACCTACAAACCTTAGCAGAGGTCATGGAGAAGGAATTTATTATAGATGAGACACATGGGATGATGCACCATCCGGGGATAGAGTGCAAAGCTACATCTTGCAGATGTAGGATAATAGGTCAAAGGGGCAAACTGATCCTCCTTGTGGTAGACATGGTTCTACATAATCTTCTTTTAGGCCACCACACATGACCCCGCTATAAAGCAACAACAACAAACTCATCTAAAATTCATTCTTACCCAAAGATTCAATAGTCATAGGGGACAGAGTATGGGTCCTCCTCCTAGGAATCCCATTAGGACATAGGGAGCATTGAGATCTTATTTAGAGAAGATCATCATCGGTAGAGACCTTAGTAGTCTATAGCCGATCATTATAATCCATGAAAAAAACCTCAAGAGTATCACCTAGCACCGCATATCATTGGAGATGAACAAACAACTATTATGGTTGTAGTGTTGTTGGAAATCATTGGAGATAGTTCCCTTAGAACCCTAGTAACAAGAGCGAGGCAAAAATTTTAGAGCCTACGGTTGGCAACATTGGATGTAGCCATCAAATCTATGCAGTGATTGAGAACTACTAGGCTAAGTACTAGAGTACCATGATAGAAACTACGGGTAGCATTTGTGGAATACTGCCTCTATATTATTTGATTGTGGTTTGTCTAATTCATTTATTCCACCATATTTAGTAGAGCATTATAGGTTGGTGGTTGTTAGGCGGGGTCTTAGTTAAGATGTTGAGATGGCTTCTCGAGCATAAATTTGTATAGACTCCTTAGTTAAGGAGTGTGTAGTGAATTTGGGACCATTCACCACTACGGGATCTTCATATCATTCTCTTGGGTTAATATAGAGTCATCTTGGGCATGGATTGGTTATTTGCACACAGATCTAGAGTTCACTATTACCATAAGACTATTTCATGTACAAATGATCTAGGAGTTGAGTCAGAGATGGCATGAGTTAGGAGGCCCATTTCCATCCGTAACATCTCTCTGCTATGGACCGTAATTGTGGTGTGTGGTGATGAGGTTACTAGATTTATGTTGTTACTATTAGTGTTAGATCTGATGATGATTCTAGTGGGCCATCCCTTGATGACCATCACATCTTGATAGATTTTTTGATGTTTTTCCATTGGAGCTACTGGGGTTACCTCCCCCAAGTGACATAGGTTTTCACATAGATTTGGTTCCAGGCGCAAATCCTATCTCATGAACACCTTATCGAATGACTACCCCTGAGCTCTGTGAGCTCAAGTTGCATCTTGAGGGCCTTATGGGGAAAGGCCTAATCTTTTCTAGTGTATCCCCTTTGGGTGCACCAATTATTTTTGTGAATATTGAGGAAGGATCTCTATGTTTGTGTATTGATTATTACACACTAAATAAAGTAAGGATCAAGAATTATTACTCCTTACATGGATTGATGATTTATTGGATTGGATTAAGGGGGCTACAATATTCTCAAAGATAGACCTTAAGTTAGGGTACCATAAAGTGAGGATCATAGAGGTAGACATTCATAATGCAACCTTTAAATGCGATATATGGGAACTACAAGTTCATAGTAGTTCCTTTTGGTAAGGTAAATGGCCCTGCAGTGTTCATGAGATTGATGAATGAGGTGTTCAAGACATTTATGGATCACTTTGTGATTATTTTGTTTAACGATATTATGATATACTCGGATACATGTGAATATCATGAGGGGAACCTTCACCAATTTCTTCAAAGTGTCTTCGTGAGAACAAAGTTTATGGGAACCTAGAGAAGTGTGTGTTATTTTAGAGAGAGGTGCAATATTTGGGCCACATAATTTCTTGAGAAGGTATCACAATCGATACTTCCAAGATTTGAGCTATTATGGGTTGGCCAACACCCACTAGTGTGACCGAGGTGCACAGTTTCATGGGTTTGGTAGGATACAATAGGATATTTATACAAGACTTTTCTCAGTTACGCATCCCATTACTTCCATTTAACGAAAAGGAAAGAATATGTATGGTCGATAGATGTGAGTAGGCCTTCAAAACATTGAAGGAATGCCTCTTTACTGAGTGCCTATTTTTGTAGTGCAAGACCCTCAAGGAAATTTCTTCATTTGCATAGATGCTTCTTTGGTAGGACTTGGAGTTTGTTGATGTGGGAGGGGAGATTAGTTGCTTTTGAGTCTCACAAAACTCAAGGATTATGTGCTCATTATTCAACTCATGACCTTGATCTTGCAGTAGTTATGCACGCCTTGTTGCGGTGGAGAAAATTCCTTCTTGGCCAAAGATTTACACTTAGGACTAATCACTTGAGTCTTCTCCATCTCTTCACATAACCCAATCTCAATGCTTGTCAATGGTGTTAAATGGAGTTGTTTTGTGAGTACGGCATGGAAATAGAGCATATGATGGAGAAGGAGAATTATTTTGTAGAAGCGATAAGTAGACAGAGACATGTGGTTATGGATACTTCGGTGGACCGATTTGCGGAGTAGTATTTTGTAGTAGTTTCCTCACGACATCCTCTACCTTTTATCCAGATCATATATTGAGTCATATAGAACCCTTGAGCGGAGATTTTATGTATTTTCATTTGAGAAATATGTGCTTCTTAGACGTAGATGTTAGATATATGTTTCTAAAGATGAAATCTTGAGACAGGACATTTTGATAGAGGCTCATCATGCGCCTTATTCAGCCCATCCCGGGGTGAAGAAGATGCATGCTACCTTGAGATAGTTGTACCATTGGAGGGGACTTCAGAGAGACATGGCTTGGTTTGTGTCACCTTTGTTTAGAGTGTTAGAAGGTGAAGGCTAAGCATTAGCATCTAGTTGGCCTTCTTTTCCCTCATGCTATACCAGAGTGGAAATTGGATACCATTTCCATAGACTTCATAGTTGGGTTACCGATGTCGAGATACCACCACAATGCCATCATGGTCATAGTGGAAAAATTGAATAAAGGGTCTCATTTTTTGCTTAGGTGATGACCACATATGAAGCTAGTGTAGTGGCATGGGTATATCTTGATGAGATTTATAGATTGCATGGTGTTGGTGCTCATTTTGATCTCGCACCATTTTGCTTTGAATTTCCTCGATCCGCATGTTATGAAACATTTTATCTTTTGATGTGAATTATCTAAATTTTATACCTTCATTTGAATAGCTCAAATTGTTTATAAAATCCATTGTCATGCCCCTTTTTGAAGAAGTCTCGAGTTTTCCCTATTTTTTCCCTAATTTCTTCAAAATCTGCGGGCTCTATCATTTTTCCTATTTTGCCCCAACCATGGAAGCTCGAGAATGATCAATTTATATTTGTATGCCTTTGAAAATCCAAATCCATGGTCAAAATATGCTTGGAACCATGCTTCACTTGGTTTTGTTTCAAAAAATTTCATCCTTAGTGAAAAATTAGTTTCTAGGCATGAATGGTGAATTTTTGTGTTTTTTATGGTCTGGTGGGCATCTTTTTCCTATCAAAATTATTCCTCAACATTCGGTGGTCACGTGGATTCTTTTGGTTGGTCGAGGATGGTGGGAAAATGTTTTAAGTTGTCGATTTTTGTTTTTTGGCAAAAAGGCAAATTTTTTCCCATGGTTCTCATTCAATTCTAATTGCTTCTTTTGGTACTTATGTGGCTTCTTATAATTGGATGGGGTGGCGTAGGTTGTATTTTTGAGCTTTTTCTTTTTGTCTACTTTGGAAAAAAATTTGAACCCACCCTGCGCCCTCACTGGGCTTTGATTAAAGTAAAATTTCAGCGGTAGGGAAAAGGTCTTATTTTGACCCCGTAGAAGGACACATGACAAAGTTAAAAGTTGAGATGTGGGAATTTGGAAGCAAGTTGGATATTTTTCCCTTTTGGAAAAATGGAGTAAAATTCTAAAATGGAAGTGCGCCCCCGCCAAATCATGTTGAAGCCTTATAGGGTTCTTGAAATTGTTCCATGAAGACACGTGGAGGCTTTTGGTGAGTCTTCACATACTTAGTCTCTTTCAAAATGTTTTGAGAGGACAAGGAAATGTGTAGGGACCATGCATGTTTGAGGACCGCCCTTGAATTTTATTTTAAATAAGAGCCATGAGAACACTTTGAGGCCTCCGCTCACTTTGCTTTTAGCTTGGAATTTTCAACGGCTAAAGGAGATTGCCTCAGAAACTTACACATGGCACCTTTCACAGAGATGTAAGCCTTGAAAAAAAATTTTTTTTTCCAAACTAAGACATGTGGTGAGCCCATGCTCATTCAAGGTCTAAAATTTTTGGGACCATCTCAAGATGCACCATTGTGACGCGTGGTAGTTTGAAAATTCAAAGAGGCGGGGAAGCGAGACCATAGGAGGTAACTTGGATTTTTCCTCTTGTCATCAAAAGGATTAAAATATCAAAATGGCCCACAAGCCCAACAAGAAGGAGGTTAAGGTTGGCGTTGAAAATGTCAAGAGGCGGGAGGCGGGCCATCGGGGGAAACTTGGATTTTTCCCCTTGATATTCAAAAGACTGAAATCATCAAAATGACCCACGGGCCCGATAGAGAAAGGTCAAAACTTTCTCCAATCAATGGTGGAGGTGCAGACTTTCGGGGGTAAATTGGAAAATTTTCCTTTTGTGGAAAAAGGAGTTAAAAGTGAAAAAGGAAGCATGGTTCCGCTGGGACCCACATCAGAGACTAGAAGTAGAAGGACGGAGCTACGGGGAAAACTTGGAAAATTTTCCCTTTTCCAAAAAAGAGGTGAAATAGCAGAATTTTTCCCATTGTTCGTTTGGGACCCACATTAGGACACATGTCAAGATCATTTCTCAAGGGTGGAGGGGCGGAGCAAAATGTGAAAATTTAATTTTTTTCCAAAAGTTATAAAAGGAAAAAAGGAACCTGCAGGCCCATTTTAAAGTGGATCTCCCACATGGATGGTCCAAATTCAAAATAAAAATCAACGACATCGTGCATTTGTATCTGATTTTTCCACCATTTTCACTCCAGAGCTCCTGGAGATGCGAGTCTTCATGATTTCTCGATATTTCCTACACACCAAATAGGGAAGGGGAGTTAATTTTATATCTAATTTTGGTGAGGAAGATCTAGGGATGTCTTTTACCATTAAGATGAGATCGACCTATGGACTCGATCTAATGTTCCATTTATCCTTCTCGGGCACGCAAAGAACCAAATTTGACAGATTAGGGGTGGAAGTGGTTGGTGAGTAGAGGGAAGAGTGGTCTACCAGAAGGAGTTGAATGCGGGAGACGTTCGAAGAGATCCACCCCCGTACACACCGACAATTTTTACGAGATCTGATTCTAGGAATCATAATTGGGATCATGGTGATCACTAGTGCACTCATGTTTGGATTTTTGGGGGGAAAACTCTATTGTAAAAATTAAGTATTATAAATTTCATGAATTTTTTGTGCAAATGGCTGGAGTGTTAGATGTCGGGACTGATTTTTCTAAGAGAAAAGCTTAATAGAACCCATCCTTCTGAGAAAGCATCTGAAGAAACATGTTTATCTCCTTTGTGTTAAATTTGATCATGTCAAGGTGGTTACAAGTGTACAACCATTGACAAGCTCTGAGATTATTCTAGAAATTTTTCATTCTTTGATAAATTTAATCTAAATTGAGTTAATCTACATTATTTTTTGGGAAAAATTTGTGTTTGCTTCATTCCTGAATGTTTGTAAGTAGTTTTCTTGTTCCAGTTACAATATTACATTGAAATAGTTGTGAATCACACAAGATCTTATCCTTGTGATAGTTTTGTGGCATTTGCAATTTCATTTATCAAAAGAGCTTTCATTTGATGATGAAATAAAAAAATTTAAAATCACTATGACTCCTAACATTACTATAAGATTGTTTGTTAGCCTTTTTGGGTATCTTAGGAGTGATAAAACATAGGATGATAATGTTTAGTTAAGGTTTCCAATTTGAGCCTTCATTTTGGATCATTAAAGTTTGTGTGAAGGTGATGACTTGGGCCTCAATTAAAGCACATATTCAGGTTAAAGGAACATCCTAGCTATCCCAAAGCATTCTGTTGTTTGAGCTCTCCAATTTTGTAAAATTTCTCAAGAATATGGTGACTCGAGTTCATTTTTGCCTCACCTCCCACCAAAAGTTCATTTAAAAACAACCAATCATAACCATACTACCCTCTTTTGTCATGTGTGTATATAAATGCATACTTTTACTACTAAAACATGCAGAAAATAATCAGTTTCATTTGTCTTTAGTGGCCTAAACCTTGCTTAGAAAAAATCTCCATTATCTAGAGTGATAACTCGTGAGAGTTAGGTTTTGTTACATTGATCATATTTTCTTCATGGTCTTCTTAATAATTTCACAAGGAAGGATATCTCCATCTCCTCGACAAACAACGGGATCCAAAAAGGTCATCTCACCTAGTTGAGAGGCACAACCATAAAGTAGTAAGGATAGGTCAAACTCTAGAAGTTTCTACCCATTTCTACACATCTGAGTGACAAAGAGAAAGCTACATTTCATCTCCGGCTACAAAATGACACAATACATGCTCTGTTTGTCTCTAAGCTTCCTATCAAACATGTGATGTTGCTCAGCTTCTGAGGGAGAATCAATTTGGGTAACAAACACCTAATTCACACTTTGTTGTCGTGTACATAGTTATTACAATTCATATTCAGACCCTGGTAAACATTTATTCTATGCTCAAGTGCTAGTACATTATTTCAACATCATCCTATGTTTAGGCTGTAATAAGTATTCAAAGTTACAAGTGTTGTGTGTAATTCTTTCAGTTTCTACACCTAGTGCACTAGCTTTCATCGATAAATATGGGTAAAGAAAATTTAGATCATTCCATTTTTAGTTTCTAGTAATGACATACATTTCACAAATCATATTTTAGTGCATTTACAGAACTAAGGTAGAAATCCTTAGTGGTGAATCCCTATTGATATGATTCTTGATACGTAGTAGTGTATTAACCTCTATCAGTGATAATTTTTACTAACCCTTGCAAAGCTGGAAGGAAGAAGATCTTTCTTTGCTAGGGATCTTGCTAGAAAATTATTTCTAGAGCTAGGAAAAACAAATTCAAATGGAAGAAAATCCTAAAGATTTGTTAGAGATCGAGCAAAAAGAAAAGGGATCTCCATTGATGAAAGTGATCGCCTATTATTGAAGACTACCATTCAAGTGCTTGAATCAGGTAGCCTCTTTGTGGAACTAAACTCTCCAATTGGGGAGGGGCATTCATTTGATTTTAAAAAATTTGATTCTCATTTTTCCCTGTCTTTTCAAAAGTTGATAGGGTTTTCCAAGAAATGAGGCCTTTAGGGGATATCCATTTTGAAATTTATACTCATGTGTTTGAAAGACCCTCCACCCCTTATCAATTTTCTCCCCTTGAGGTCACCTCTTCAAAACAACATGGCCCTACCCCCACCTAGACCTCCATCTGTTGTAAACACCTTTGGTCGTATAAATTTTACAGGGATGGCTAGTTATCCAAATGCATTTCCTTAGGATGTAAGAAATATATTACCATAGTTCCATGGAAACAAAGCTATAAGCGGTGATCAACATTTAAAGATTTTTATCAATATGATGGAAGAATTTGAGATTAGACATGAAGATGTATATATCATATTGTTTATCCATAATTTAGAGGAATATTTCAAGGATCGGTACAAATATTTGCTAGATAATTCCATTGATTCCTAAATCGAGATGAATAATGCATTTATATTGCATTATGGTGATAGAACCGATCCTAGATTTCTTGTCAAAATTTGAAAACATTAATAAGAATCCTAATGAGTCAAGTATATGATTTCAATACAAGGTTTAACAAGACATTGAGGAGATTTCTTGTTAGCTTAAGGCCATGTGATGAATCATGTTTGATCAAATATTCAGATGCATTTGATAAAAAAATGCTTACTAATTGAGGGACAAAAACCCTACTAATTTGAGGTAGGCCTTCACCATGGCTCTGCAAATAGATAACAACATCTAGGCAATTTGAAAACCTTCAAAAAGGTAGGATGTAAAACTAATTAACCTGGAACATCCTCAAACAAGTAAGGCTTATGATTTGGAGGAAGTTGTGAAAACTTTGGCAGAGGATTTGTGAAAGAAATATCATACAAATTAACTTTCAGGTAGAAAAAGGGATTGGGCATAGTTCATAAGGTCAACACAAGTAGCAAGGAAAAGACAATTTTACAAATCATCATAGAAATGATCAAAGATCTAATGAAAAAGGAAAGGGACCTATTTTAAAACTCCTAGGCAAGGGAAAAAAGAATGGTACCTAATCCTTTGGCTACCAAAGTTACTGGTGTGGAGGAGACAAATGTCATTGATTGGTGTTACTGAGATGTTTCATGCCCCATGCTCCATGTGATGAAGATCAACGAGAAGAAGAAGAAGCTGATGATGATAATGATGATGATGTTTGCATGATGGGTTGCTCCTTGAGCTCACAACAATGGGAAACTTCAATTGAGGTAATAAGTGATAGAACACTATTGCTGACTTTTGGGATTGCATCCATTGGG
Organism: Taxus wallichiana var. yunnanensis; assembly: GCA_018340775.1. NCBI lineage: Eukaryota > Viridiplantae > Streptophyta > Pinopsida > Cupressales > Taxaceae > Taxus > Taxus wallichiana. Next base: position 432,710,816 of record CM031243.1, read on the forward strand.
TACCTATTCTTCCCCCTCCAATAATTTAGAAGTAGATCTTTGTACAATCTTTTGAATTTCCCAATAATGACTTTGAATATTTAAGATATTTAATTATAAATAAGTATGATGGAGGAATCCCATCCGAGGAGGACAAGAAGTTATTGATGAAGCGTTGTTGTTTCCCAAGAGGAGTATAACACAAGAAGTAGGGTTGTCAAAGGGATAGGGCCTCGGGCCAAGACAGAAAATCCATTGTTTTCAAATATTCCTAAAGAGGCTCCTAAGAAAGATGCATCTGCCAAGGGCGTTATTATCCCAAACAAAAATCATACCCATCCTCATGCCCAAGATATCAAAAATTTTGTGCACTATAATGAATATATCAACCTTCCTTCCAATGCTACCTTGCCAAAGTTTGTCCCTTACGATATATTTCCCAAATCTTGAGTCATATAAAAATCTTAGTTCCAATTTTTGAGTTGATTAGGATTCCTAACCACAAAAAAATGGCTTTTGAGTATTTGGATCTGAAAGAGGAGAAGACTAACCTAGATAGAAATATAAACATTGTGGAGACTCCACTAGTCATTGAAGAGTTAGGGACACCACCGGTGTTGGAGGAACTAGGTGAACCACCTTAGGTTTATTTGGGGACATCCTTGGTCGAGTCTCGGCTAAATGTGGATTCATTCTTCACCAGTTTGATCATTAAAGACATATTACTAGACAAATGTATATTTGACTTAGGAGCATCATGCAATGTTATGCCTCTAGAAGTCATGAATGAGCTAGATATAAAAGTAACGACAACATATGGTAAGTGTGCTTTGTTATGGACTTCAGAGAAGTGCTATTGGGGGGATGTGTGAAAGGTCTAGTGGTGAAACTTGTAGCTTACCCGGGTAAAAAGCTAATGCTTGATGTTGTTATTGTTGATTACCCAACCAAGAACTTGAGGAGATTTCATGTTAGATTAAGGCCATGTGATGAATCATGTTTCACCAAATATTCGGATGCATTTGATAAAAAAATTCTTACTACTTGAGGGAAAAAAACCCTTCTAATATTAGGGAGGCCCTCACCATGGATATGGAAATAGAAAACAAGATTAAGGCAATTGGAAAGCCTCCAAAAGGGAGGGTGTAAAAAAATTAACCCGAAAAGCCTCAAACAAGTAAGGATGTTGGTTTGGAGGAAGTTGTGAAAACTTTGGCATTTGTTGTCAAAGAAATATCATACAAATTAGCCTGGGAAGAAAAAGAGATTTGGTAGAGTTCACAAGGTTAGCACAAGCAACAAGGCTAAGTCATGTTTACAAATAATTATAGAAATGATCAGAGATCTGATGAAAGAGGAAAGGGACCTGTTGGATTTGGAAATAAATAGTCCTAGGCAAGGAAAACAAAATGGTACCTAATTCTTTGGCTACGAGTTCTTTATTGTGGAGGAGATAGATGTCATTCATTTGTGTGACATATGTTTCATGCCCCATGCTCCATGTGAGGAAAATCAACGGGAAGATGAAGAAGATAATCATGATAATGATGATGATGTGTACATGATGGGTTACTCCATGAGCTCACAACAAGGAGAAACTTCAAATGAGGTAATAAGTGATAGAACTACTACTGATTTTGGGATTGCATCCACGGGTACCTATTATTCCCCCTCTCATAATGTAGAAGTAGATACTATACAATATTTTTAATTTCCAAATAATGACTTTGAATATTTAAGATATTTAATTATAAAGAATTATGATGGACGAATCCCATATGAGGAGGACAAGCAGTTGTTGATGAACGTTGTTCTTGCCCAAGAGGAGTATAACAACAAGAAGTAGGGTTGTTAAAGGGTTGGGGCCTAGGTAAAGCCAAAAACTCAATTGCTTTCAAATATTCCTAAAGAGGCTCCTAAGAAAGATGCATCTACCAAGGGCCTTACTTGTCCCAAAAAAACTCATTCCCCTCCTCATGCCCAAACCGTTAAAAAATCTTGTGCCTTATAATGAGTATATCAACCTTCCTTCCAATGTTGCCTTGCCAAAGTATGTCCCTTATGATATTTCCCAAGTCTTGAGTCATATCAAGATCTCGGCCCAATTTTTGAGTTGCTTAGGATTCTGAGCACAAAAAAGGGATTTTGAGTATTTGGTGGTGAAAGAGGAGAAGATAGCCACAGGTAGAAATATAAACATTGTGGAGACTCCACTATCATTGAAGAGTTAGAAACACCACTAGTGCTTTGGAGGAACTAGGTTAACCACCGAGGTTTATTGGGGACATCCTTGGTGGATTCTTAGCTAAATTTGGATCCATTCTTCACCACACGATCATTAAAGACATATTCCTACACAAACCTGTATGTTTGACTCGGGGGCATCATGCAATGTTATCTGTCTAGAATTCATGAATGATCTAGATATCAAAGTAATAGTAGCATATGGGAAGTGTACTTCTATGGACTCTAGAGAAGTTCCAGTGGTGGGATGTGTGAAAGGTCTGGTGGTACAACTTGCAACTTACCCAGGTAAAAACCTGATGCTTGATGTTGTTATTATTGATTTCCCAGCCAAGTGGGGTATGTTTTTATCTAGAAAATGGGCTGCAAGTGTTGGTGGGAGTGTTCAAATGGACATGTCCTATGCTACCATCCCAATTGAGGGAATCCTTGTCAAGTTGTATAGAGAAAAGAATATGTTTCACGTTATTGAAGATCCCAACAATGCATCTTATGAAGTATTGTACGAGAAGTGTTGATGTTGATAATTTTGTAGGATTTTCTAATGGAAAAGAGCACAAGATTGAAGAATTCAAATTTCTTGAATAGGGAGGATCTCCTTGGACTTCATTATTTGATGGAGCTTGCTCTAAGTTTGGAAATGGTGCTTTGGTGTTGTTTCGATCTCTCTAGATCGGGAAGAGTTTGTCTTTTCCTTCAAAATCAACTTTGAGTGCACTAAAAACATTGCTAAGTATGAGGTACTATTGTTATCGAGGAGTGTTTGGAAATATGGTGTTAAAGACATCATTGTCAAAGGAAATTCAAAATTAATTGTAAAGCAAGTCAAAAACTTTATGTCACAAAAATCAGCAAATGAAACAATACAAGCATGCAGTTTGGGATCTCACCGACATGTTTGATTCATTCAATATTGTGCATCGTGATAGGAATTTCAATGATTTGGTAGAAAAAATTGTAGTATTGGAATATCGGTTTGATAATTGTAAAGTATCCCCATATTGTGAATATGATGTTGAGGTGTTAACTAGGCCATTTGTACCTCACAATATTAAACATTGGAAAGTTTTTGATGATGGTTCTCAGTGCGAAGATTTCTGCAAAACAAAGCAAATTTTTCTGATCATAATATTGATTAGGAGCCAATGGTGTGCATACCAGAGGGTAAATTAACCTTTTTTGAAGAGGCATCATCAAACTAAAGACTAATAGCATTCCTAGAGGGCTTGTTGATCTTGAATCCAACTTTGATAATGTTGATCACATTATTAATAGATGTATAGTAGCCTCAATGGATTTGGAGGAGCATGATATTGGAAAAAAGGAGAAACCAAGGACGATCTGGTTGGGAAGCAATATCAGCAAGTAGGAAAAAAATCTTATGTCTAATTGCTGAAAAAATATCAAGATTACATGGCTTGGACTTATTCAGAATTAAAGGCATACAGAGAGGATCTGTTTCAACATGAGATTCCTTTAGAATCTAATGCAAAACCATTTAGGAAAAAATAGAGGCCAATAAATCCCCTCCTATCTCTTAAAATTCAAGAGGAATTGAAAAATTTGAGGGATGGAGGGATTATTCAGCCTACAAGGTATTCTTCTTGTGTTACAAACCTAGTACAAGTCGAGAATGAAGAATGGTGACATTCGGTTGTGTGTGGACTTTAGAATTATGAATAGAGCATAAATGAAGGATAATTATCCTTTACCAAACAAGGAAAATATGTTACGATTAGTGACTGGTTTTGAGCTACTATCTACCCCGCATGGTTTCTCTAGTTATAAAAAGTTGTTGTAAAGGAATAAGAAATAATTAAGACAACCTTTACCACCCCTTGGGGAACGTATGTATTTGTCGGGATGCCCTTTGACTGATAAATGTTGGAGCAACCTTTTAGAGAGTAATGGATGTTTCTTTTTCTAGTTACATCAATGATTTTATTGTTGTCTACCAAGACAATGTAAGCTGTGTTCTCGAGAAAGAGAGGTGATCATTTGCAGCAATTGGAGAAAATGTTGATAAGATGCGAGAGAATATGGAATTTCACTCAATCCAAAGAAGTTCCATTTCAGAGTATAGACAGTAAAATTGCTTGGTCACATTGTGTCATAAGAAAGGGTAATGATTGATCCAGAAATGGTAGAGGCTATCAACAAGGTCCCAATTCCAAGAACCAAGAATGGGATTCATTCCTTCTTTGGGAAGATAAAATTTATTAGGAGATTCATATAAAACTTTGTTGAGTTGACCATTCCAATCACTAGCATGCTAAAGAAGGACCAGGCCATCAAATGGGAGGAGGATTCCATTTAAGCTTTCAATGAGATCAAGGAGGCATTAAAGCATGCCCCTGTTTTAGCAACTCCAGATTATAAGAATCCTTTCCAATTGTTTTCTTTTTCTTTAGAGAACACTATTGCATTTGTCTTGTTCGAGAAAGATGATGAAGGGGCTAAGAGGCCAATCACCTTTTTAGTAAGGAATTACATGGGGCGAGCTGAACTAAACTATTGCAGAGAAACAAGCATTTTGCTTAATAAAAGTAGGAAAGGTTTTTAGACCTTACATTTTGAGCTCTAAAATTGTTTCTTATGTACCCCACAATGGTGAAAGACATATTTTTAGAGATGGAAGTCTCAAGAAAAATATGCATATGGGTGAACAAGTTGTAAGAATATGACATGGATATCCAAACCACAAATTTGGTGAGAGAATTGGGCTTGGCTAAGCTTATGGCTAAGAGAAACTTGCAAACTATTGAGGTAAATGAGGCGGAAGAAGGAAGGGTAGATGTTTTTGAAAAATTGATGAGTTTTGAGTGGTATAAAGATGTAATTTTTTATCTAAGACATCTATACTACCCTTGGAATTTGAGTAAGAACCAAAAATAGCCCTTAAGTTGGCTTCCCATAAATATGTCATTATTGATTATGGGTTAGCCTAGAAGAACCTTGAGGGAGTTCTCTTAAGGTGAATTATTGAAGATGAAGCCCCCAAGATAATTATTGATCTTCTGTCATCACCAATCCGACACTATAATAATTCTTTATCGAGAACTCCTCGTGCTATGATTATTTACTAATGCACAACCTTTAGTTTGGTGGATGTAATCTGGAAACAAAACAACAACATAACACAAGAATACCATCGACTATGATAAGACGGAATGATGACAAATCTGAAATATCAAAGTAAATTATAATATTAACATGAAATTGTTACAATCTCACCCATGAGGTACTTCAAGTGTTATTGACTTCACTTTCCTTTCACCAAGACTATGGGAGAAACTTTACAATTACACCTCTTAATGGCTTCTTCAACACACCTTTAAACTGATGGCTTCCTTCACACACTTCCTACAATATTTCTCACTACTTCCTTCTATGCTAAATGAGGGGGGTGGCCTCTCTATTTATAGAACTTCCAAGCTTATCCATCTTATCTCTAAGATAGGATAAGAAATCCACTCTGACGAATCATATTCCATACCTTAACTCTTATCTGTACATGTAAGCTTATCTTTTAAGATAAGATAAACCTTATCATTTTACATGGGTTCCACATTTTTAGACTTTTTACAAAATATTTATGACCTCACTCCTTGTCCTTATTACCAATATAATATTTCTAATTCCTAATCATGTAGACCCTACTTCTCTAATTACCCAAACTTTGACATTTTAACATTACCAGACCACTTACGACAAATATTTACTTTTACAACATTCCTATTGTACTTTGATCTATTACCATACTCCACATTATTGGCGGCACCGTACCGATGGCACCATTATCTTCTATCAGACGCTACTACTAATTATACTTAACAACATCATATTCCTAATACATACATTAATGAAATAGAAATTACGGAGGAAAATTTTAGTGTCGACATCTTCCCCCTTCCTAGCTTCTACTCCGTCCTCGGAGTAGACTATTCTAGTGCTTGGAAAATCTTCAACTTGTCGTGGTTGACCCATTTCGTAATGGGAGTGCCATCTAATTCCTCCAGTCGGTACGTACCATTTTCATGCATAGCTACTATTTTGTAGGGCCCCATCCATTTTGGAAGAAATTTTCTCTGTCTTCTTTTTTTGTATCTGGAATCATATACTAGAACCAAGTCATTCACATGAAATGGAGACCACCGGATCTTTTGATCAAAGTATTCCTTCTGCTTCATTTTCTTCTTATGGCTTGTATCCTTTGCTATTTCTCTCATTTCCTCCAGTAAATGAAGATGTACCAACCTTTCTTTTACTGAATCACTTTCATCCATCCTTTCATTTTTCATAACTCTCACAGTGGGAATATCAAACTCAATAGGAAGAACTGGATCAATGCCATAGGCCAATTGAAATGGGGAGTATCCTATTGCTGACTTTGATGTTGCCCTATATGCCCACAATGTTGCATGAATCCTTTTATCCCATTTATGTACCTGCAAGGCTGCATCTTTTGCTAGAATTTGACACAACACAAAATTTGTTTGTTCCACCTGTCCATTTGTGCTTGGCTTGTATGTTGTTGCCTTCCTATGCTTAATAGAAAACTTATTGACTAGGGCTTCTACCACCTCATTAATGAAGTGGCTTCCTTGATCTATTACAATTTCTAATGGGCAACCAAATCTGGTGACAATGCGTTCATACATGAACCTTGCCACTTCATCCATGGAAGTTGTTTTCAATGGCCTAGCTTCAACCCACTTGGTTAAATAATCTGTGGCAACTACAATATACTTATTTTGGTGTGATGTAGTTGGAAGTGGACCTACAATGTCTATTCCCCACTTTTCAAAGGGACCAAGGGGAAGAATAGGACATAATGGAGCTGATGAAGTCTTACGGTTACCATGTGTTTGACAAATATCACATGTCTTACAATAATTATAACAATCTTTAAAAAGAGTGGGCCAGTGATAACCTGCATCCAAGATCCTTCTTGCTGTAAGTTGTCCAGAGAAGTGCCCTCCACATGTACCATTGTGGAATTCTTCTAGCAGTTACTTCCCTTGATCACGTCCAACTGCCTCTCAGATCTTGTCCATCGTGTCCTATTCAAAATAATACTCCATGCGAAATAGAATATGGATGACCTGGCTTGAGTAATCTTTCTCTTAGTCTTTGCATTGGAACCATTAGGAAACTTGAATTCATTCAAGATAATTCCAAATATCTATGTATTCACTAGGGATTTGTCAAGGGATAACAATGTTACATCGGAGAAATCATCATCATCACAAGATGATCCTAAACCATCATAGGCTCGAGAGAGTGCATCTGCATTGACATGCTTCTTTCCTGGCCTATCTATAATATCAAATTCAAATTCTTGTAGCAAAATTATCCATCTTGCTATCCTCCCTGATGGGTTAGGCTTATTTATAATATATTTTAGAGCCTGATGATCTATTACAACTAGAAATTTTTTCCCTAGTAAGTAATTTCTAAACTTCTTTACAGCAAAAATGATAGCCAGAGCCTCTTTTTCAGTTACAGTATAATTTACCTCAGCACTGCTCATTTGTCTGCTCCCAAAGTAAATTAGATGTTCATTCCCATTTTCATCCTTTTGGCTCAAAGTACTTCCTAGTGTTGCATCTGAGGCATCAATGTACACAATGAATGGCTTGCTCCAATCTGGATTCTTCAAAACAGGTGAAGACACTAGGGCTTCCTTTAGTTGTCCAAAAGCTTCATGCGCCTTATTTCTGGTTCATAAGTAACATCCTTCTTCAAGAACTGGGTTAGTGGCTATGCAATCTTTGAGAAATTCTTGATGAACCTTCTATAGTAACCCACATGGCCTAAAAATGATCTCAACTTACTTCTATTAATAGGAAATGGTAAATCTTTGATTTTTGAAACTTTATCAGGATCAGTACCAATACCATCTCTGGATACAACATGCCCTAACAAAACGCCTTTAGAACATCCAAAGACACACTTTGTAGGGTTTAGTGAGGCTTGTGCTTCATCTAACCTTTGAAATGCTATCTCCATTTGGTGTAGGTGGTCCAACTTGCTCCCATAGATGTAAAAATCATCCAGAAATACTCTGATGAAGGTCCCAATGTAGGGTTCGAACACCCTATTCATCAAACGCTGGAATGTTGCTGGAGCATTACACAACCCAAAAGGCATAACTCTATAAGCAAACGTTCCCCAAGGAGTGGTGAACGTGGTCTTCAGCTGATCTTTCTCTGCTATACGAACTTGGTTGTAGCCATTATATCCATCAGCAAAACTATAGCACTCCTGGCCAGCTACTTCATCCAAGATCTGATCTGAAAATGGAAGAGGGTAATGATCCTTCTTTGTTGCCTTATTGAGCTTCCTGTAATCAACACAAATGCGTAGCTTCCCATTATTTTTTATTGAGATCACAATGGGAGAAACCCATTCTGAATTCTCCACAGCAAATATGAATCTTGCATCAAGCAACTTATCTATTTCTTCTTTTACAGTCTTGGAAAAATTAGGATTCATTCTATATGGCATTTGCTTTATGGGCTTAGCACCATCTACCAGCTCAATACAATGTTCTACCCAACTTACTTGACGGAGTTCCTTGTAATAAAAAGTGAATAGGTGTATGTACCTTCGAAAGAGCTAGAGGTAGGATTCCTTCTCACTCTCCATCACAGCATCACCAATCTTTATTTGTTGGAGACGATCATCAACTTATTCTTCAGATAATTTTATGGGGTCATGAGTTGGTGTGACTGGAAGGATATCCATGACTGAAACATCCACCTCACTTTCTTCATCTTCAGTGTCCACTTCACTAGTACTAGAGTAATCAGAGGATGTCCAATCATCAGTTTCATCACTTGAATCCACAGGTTCTGCTTTATGATGTCGAGGGATCACGTTTATCTTCACCCTCTCTCTACCATGTCCAAGTGTCATGAAACCTTCATTCCAGTAGTTTCTTGCATGAACTCTCCTTAGCCATGGTCTTCCCAAAGAGCATTGGGTATAATGCATACCATTTTTCATCACCGAAAGTCTACCACACATACAACACCCATAATGAGATATTGCCACATTTAAAAACTACACCTTCTAGTTTAGTTTTTCCCTTATTTAATGACCTTAACATAAGTGTTGAAGGGAGATCAATTTTTAAACCCAACATATTCATTACAGACTTGGTCATTACATTAACTGCAGCACCTCCATCAACTAAGACATCATGAATTGAAATACCATTACATAATACCTCAGCTTGTGGAGCATAGGGATCTGCCTCTACCTCCAAAATAGGGACCTCAACCTCCTTCCTTCGTCGAGCATTGAGTCCACTTCGCAACTCCCGCCTCTTCTCAGAAGACATAGCCAAGAGTTGACCATATGTAATATTTGCAGGCCTTTTGGATAGATCTTCCAAGATGGAGTATGGTCCTTGCCCTGTGAAATTAGAAAATCCCTGCACACCCAACTTTCTTCTCTTCTCTAGTTTCTTCTTTCATCTTCTTAGGATCATTTCCATCTTGATTATCTTTTTCTTTCTTTTTTTGGTTACAAACACATCTACTTCATTATTTCTGCTCTTATCTACTACATCAAAAGAATTCACAGGTGCTTTTCCTTTATCATTATCTCCTTTACCAGATGTAGAAGCTCTATCTAGACAATTATACTTATAATGACCCTTTTTATAACAACCATAACATACAACTTCAGAAATATTTCTTTTTGGACCTCTATCTCCTCCCTGAGAACTAAATTCCTTTCCTTAAAGAAGATTAATAGTTAACTGACCCATCTTTTTGAGCAAATCTTCATACTCAGTAGATGTACTAGGAGAAATATTTGTGCTCATCGGGAGTGGTTGTGGATTTTGGACCAAAGGTGCTGGTGTAGGCTCTACTTTAGCAACAATTTCTTTAGGCTCCTCTTCCATGCTTTCTTCTTGCCTTCTTGTAATCTCCTTTGCTTGTTCAATGGTAGCTAGGCGGTCATACTTCACTCGTTGTCTGATCTCTAGCTTCATCACAAGAATGAAGTGCTTAGAGAGGAGATTATCCATACCATTCATCAACCCATCCGCTAATCCTTCCTTCCGGATCGGGCATCTAGCTTCCTCCTTAGCTCTAGAACACGAGCATGATAATCCCTTATCTTCTCCTTTTCTCCTTGGGATAGCTTTGTGATCTCGATCATGAGATTTGCATATTTCTGTTGTTCACCAAATTATTCAAGAAAACTTTTAGTTAATAAATCCCATGAATTTTTCACATTATCACCTAGTGTTTCAAACCACCTAAGTGTTGAATCATCCAAAAAGGTAGGAAAAAATTCAGTCCATTGTTCCCTTCTTATAAGGCCATTACAAATACAAGATCACTTAAACTCTTGAATGAAAGAAGAAGCATCTTCATTAGATTGAGCTGAAAAAATAGGAATCTTTCCCATTTTCAAAAGTAACCACCGTGAAATACCAACCCACAAGTACAATCAACAAGACTTATGTGCACAAATAATTGGAATCACTATACTAGAAAGTGACTTTACACCTTTCTACAGTAAAATAGAAATGACCATGGTAAACTATGGTAAAACTTGACTTATGCGGTAAAAAACCGACTTTTTGTGGTAAACACTATTCACGGTAAAAAGTGAAGTTACTGCGGTAAATAATATTCACGGTAAAAGTGAAGTTTCTGTGGTAAATACTATTCACGATAAAAAGTGACTTTACTGCGGTAAATACTATTCCCAGCAAAAATGACTTTACCATGGTAACTACTATTCATGGCAAAAATGACTTTACCATGGTAACTACTATGCATAGTAAAAACAAGGTTACCTCTCAATTGATTTTTGACTAAGTGGGAATATCTCTCCGAAAATCCATTAATGAGGAATGGTCCCGCAACGGAACCAAAATGTCATCACCAATCCGGAACTATGATAATTCTTTACGGGAACTCCTCGTGCTATGATTATTTACTAATGCATGCCTTTAGTTTGGTGGATGTAATTTGGAAACAAAACAACAACATAACACAAGAATACCATCGACTATGATAAGACGGAATGATGAAAATCTGAAATATCAAAGTAAATTATAATATTAACATGAAACTATTACAATCTCACCCATGAGGTACTTCAAGTGTTATTGACTTCACTTTCCTTTCACCAAGACTATGGGAGAAACCTTACAATTACACCTCTTAATGGCTTCTTCAACATACCTTTAAACTCGATGGCTTCCTTCGCACACTTCCTACAATATTTCTCACTACTTCCTTCTATGCTAAATGAGGTGGGTGGCCTCTCTATTTATAGAACTTCCGGGCTTATCCATCTTATCTCTAAGATAGGATAAGAAATCCACTCTAATGAATCATATTCCATACCTTAACTCTTATCGTACATGTAAGCTTATCTTTTGAGATAAGATAAACCTTATCATTTTACATGGGTTCCACATTTTTAGACTTTTTAAAATATACAAAATATTTATGACCTCACTCCTTGTCCTTATTACCAATATAATATTTCTAATTCCTAATCACGTAGACCCTACTTCTCTAATTACCCAAACTTTGACATTTTAACATTACCTGGACCACTTACGACAAATATTTACTTTTTAGAACATTCCTATTGTACTTTATTGATTACCATACTCCACATTATTGGTGGCACCATACTGACGGCGCCGTTATCTTCTATCAGATGCTACTACTAATTATACTTAACAACATCATATTCCTAATACATACATTAATGAAATAGAAATTACGGAGGAAAATTTTAGTGTCGACACTTCATGGGGGAGTTGATGGGGAGCATTTTTCTAGAAGAGTCACAACACGCAAGATCTTGAGGGTTGATTATTGGTGGCCAACTCTCTTCAAGGATACAACTCTTTTGGTTAGAATATGTGAGATTTTTCAGCACTTCTCTAGAAAACTTAAAGATTTAGGCTCCCGCCTTTATAGCCTATATCAATTGAAGCCCCATTCAAGCAATGGGAAATGGATTTCATTGGTGAGATTTGAGACCCTTCAAGTTGTGGCCATAAGTGGATTCTTGTAGCCACTCATTAATTCACCAAGTGGGTAGAGGCAATCCCCATCAAGAGAGAAACACACCAAATTATCATGGACTTTATGGATTTTAGGTTTGGGGTGCCAATAAAAATTGTTATCGACAATGCCATGAGGTTTATAGCTAAACCTTTGGTATGAATGTGCAAAGAATAAAAGATCAACTTGACATATGCCTCTAATTAAAATCCCCAAGGAAATGGACAAGTTGGGTCCAAGAATAAATTTTTTTGAAGATTATTAGAATAACCTTGGAGCTGAAAAAAGAAAATGGGGTGAGCAACTAAAGTTCGTTGTTCATACTGTAATGACAAAATTACTGTTAAAAGAGACACTAGAAAAGTCCATTTGAATTGGTGTATGACACTAAAGCTTTGCTGCCCTTACATATGCAACTATCTCTTATATCAGTTCATTCAACAACCTGGAAGATCAAGAAGTTAGTCCATATGAGGCTTGTATGAACCAGATTGTTGAACTTGATGAAGAGATTAGAGCATCTCACAAAAGGCATGTGAAGTTTAATAAGAAGAGAGCTTTTAACTTTGGAATCTTGTGCTTGGAAAGAAGACATGAAGACAAGGGAAAAATGGTAAATTTGATACATGTTGATGGGCCCTTAATCCATTAACATTCGGGATTGGTGAGCTTACCTTCTTCTCGAAAGATTTGGATGGTGAATTGTTTGAATTACCTATTAATTTTAGGCACTTGAATCATTTCTTGGATTGGTTTCCACGAATCAAGGTGAATATCACCTTTATAGTGTACAATTTGTTGGTTTTGTAATGCCCCATCCCTCCTTTTTTTCTTCTTCGATGACCATGTTGCTAAGTTTTTCATGTTGTTGTAATCCTACCGATCTTGTCTTTTCCTTTTCGACTACCCTATTAAGGAGAATCTCACTCTTGAATTCTTTAGGTGGTTTGAATGATGGCTTGATGTTGTTAGGGCATGACCAACTAGAGGGAACATCTACATAATTATAATTATTATTTTGAATTGTCGATTATTTTTCCGATTATTATTTTGGTCGCTCGTAAGTGGGTCCTTGATAATAAGATTAATAAAGTATTAATGAGATGTCATAAAAATAATAATATTATTATTATTTTAATTATCGATGGATGTTAACTTCATCATCTAATCATCGATTTGTTATCAACTTTATTGTTAATTATGGATAAGTGATTTTACTGTTTGGATTGGTCGCCTCGGTCCGCACAAAGAAGATGGTCTCTTGTTGTGATGCATGTGGTCAGTCCTTGTCCTGCATCCGGTTTCGAACTCCTACCACTAGTTCTACCTTGGCCGACCGAGTCTCCTCTCGTATTGTTTTTTTAGGTATACCTATTTTGATGAGAAGAATGGATTTAAAATAAAATTAAAATAAGAAATAGAAGCATAATTAATTTTAAAAAAGGGGGAGATGAGTCATTTTAGGGCTCTTTATCTTTTTTTTGAGTTTGTTAAAAATAAAGGGATTAAATTTTAAAAAGCCCGTGAATTTTGGGCGGCTTAGGGCAAAGAGAGCTTGGGCTCCTTTGTGTTTTTTTTTTGTCTTTTTGCTAAAGAGAGAGAGAGGACCACCACCATGGAGGGAAGGTAGAAAAATCTGAACCAATTTTTGCTGATCCACCAGACGTGAAGAAGGCATGGAGGAGGTTTTGTCAGTCATGGCAGCTGGAAATGCGTAGGGTAGGGGGTCTCTGTTGGAAAATACTTGAAGGAAACATGGTCACTATTTTTACATGAATCAATGTGCTTAAGGGAACTTTTAGATTGTGCAAATAAATTCCTCACCAGATGTCATCTCATGGAATGCCTTGGTCACAGCCTATGCCAGTATTCTCCCAACCTTTGTAAAAAAATCAAGTTCTAGACCTGCGTGGGCATTTATCACCGCAAAAAGAAAGGATAAAGGGGTTTTTTCAGATGTTGTAGTTTCAAATGTTTAGGGGGACGTGTATGAGTTTGCACCATTTGCAGGTTGTTTTATCCAACCTAATTAGTTTACATTGCCAGTGTATTTCCAGCCTGTGCCAAAATGGAAGCTTTGGAGCAGGGTATGAGATCCACCAAAGCATTTGGAGAGATGTTATTTTCCAAAGGTTAGAGTTGTAAGTGTGCTAGTAGTTATGTATGCAAATGTGGAAGCCTGTAAGCTGTTTGAAAAAATGCTACAAGAAATGCAGCCTCATGACCTGTTATGATTGCAGTGTATGAGCAAAATGGATTTGTGGAAAAGGCATGTGAACTGTTTGTTAGAATACATCAAAGAAATATTATCTCATGGAATGCCATGATTGTAGGATATGCACATAATGGATCTGTAAGGATCTTTTGGGTGTGATTGTGTGGCCACCCAACCATTTTGGGGAAAAATCTAAACTACACATTCAAATATATTGCTTATGAAGGCTGTATAGAGGTCCTTACCTTTTTGGTGCAGATCTACATGCCTCAGCCTGTGTAGAATGAGAGGTTGTGGGTGGGAATGATGTTTGGCCCAAAATGTTTGTCAGCACCTTCTAAGTTTGCATATGATTAGACCCCCTGTTGTTGTTTGGAAACACATCTAAAGACAATGAACAGTGGTTTTTTCTCCTCTAACCACACCCTTGATTTTGAAATAGATGTTGTTATGTCGGGACAACTAACTATTTGGCAAAAGGCCTTAGTGAGAAGTTAAACCAAACCCCGGGAACTTTGACCGAATTCATTTCTCCAGAATGGTTCATCTTCCCTTACCTCTCATAATTCTCATGTTTTAGTTCTCTTTATAACTTAATAGAGTTTTAAAATATTAGGATTTTAATACCATTGAATGCTTATTTCAACTCATTGTAAAAACAATGAAATGTCATGTCAAAACTCACTAAGTCAAAATAACCCATTTACATTAAAACATGAACTTCCACCCTCATTCTGAGGTGATGTAGAAAATGTCCTACCCAACTGAATCACTACAACATTGTTCTATCGACCGGATGAAATTGACTTCCCGGTGATAACATTGATCATCTCCCTATTTTAAAAAGTTAATTTTTACATTTTTAAGGACTCATTAAGTACCGTTCAGTAACTCGAAAACAAGATGTTATGCTTCATTCATGTACCTTGTTGTGTGAGGGGTCACCTTGACCTCTAGATTGACCTCGAATGGACATATGTTATCTTTTTTATTGTCTTATAGGAGCCATGTTACACTTTGGTTTACAACAGTGAGAGAAGGTGCTAAATCTAGAAAGTTGGCTTTTGTTTTGAAGTTACCATTTGAAACCTAGATAGGAAATTATTTCTCATCTTCGCAAACCTCTAGCATTTATACTAGACAATTGCATGGAACATTCAATTTAGGGAAAATAATTTTTTTGAATAGTTTGGCAAAGCCATTTTGTAGAGGCCTCCGGTTGCGGTTTGATGAGGTCAATGGACCAATTTTATACTTGTCACTCTAGAAAACTTGTCGCCATTTGAAAATGGTTTTCTAGTTCTTAGTTTCATCGAATCTAATGAATTATACTTATATAGGGGAACTTTTAGGAAGCTGTCTCGTTGCGTGCTCATCCATCAAGATATTTTTTGTTCAATTTGCATTGGGCCAACTATGACTAGTGGACCCAGAGAACTAGCTACCAAACGCAAACCATTTTCTTTTTCCCAATTCCGTTAGTTGCTATGAACTCTTGGTATATCTAGGGTCACGTATAAAGTTAATCATGTTATGCGTTCTCATCGAAGTCAAATTTTGGAGGTAGTTTCTTAGCCTTCGAGCCCATTTGAGAGTTTTTGTAGCTAGCAAGAAAAGGTAAAAATAGAAAGTTGTGGGACCCTCATCAGGTTTTCAAATGTCCGTGAAAACTTTTGACACATGTAAATAACTATTTAAAACACTATAGTGTAACTTTTTGTGTGCATTAGAACTTTTGACAAAATGGTGGGTTTTTCTCTCTTCCCTTCTCTTTCTCTTTCCTGGGTTACAAAATGAAATAAAATGAAATGTAATAAATACATGTATCTAAACCTTTTTATTTTGATTGAAAATTGTACTTATTATCATATGTAAATGAGAAATTGAAAAATGATATTTATGTTAGGTTAAGGTGGATGTCATGTCGGTGAATTATCATTGATATCATGCTCACGTGGTTTTGCAGGATGAAAGAATGACGACGAAAAGGTGAAGTGTAATTCATTTAGTATCATTATAATTTATATAGTTCATTGTTAAATGAATAAATGTATAATGTTGTCTCATGTTACAGAAGGTTATATTTGATAATTTGTTGCTATGTATGAGATGCTGGTTTTTAGGGACATCTAGGAAATGTGCATTTAATCATAGGTCAATTTGATTTATAGTATACCTAGTAAAAAGGTTTGATATTTATATAAGGTAAATGAAATTGAAGTAATACCTTGTAGTGCATATTTAGTGTTCAATAAATGATTAATGTGTCATTTTGTGCATTCTTACTTTTAAATTAAATAAAGATAATTAAATCGAAACACTCTACCCTCGTTCAATATCGGGACATAACTTGTTTTTCAGGTGTGTTACTTTTACCCTAGAAGACATTGTAAGCCGTAGTATGAACTTAAACTTTTACCTTAATGGAACATCCTAATTTAGGAAAACCAGAGCCCAATAATGGGCTTATCATCTTAGTCAAAATGTTTTATGACATTGTCATAAACCCGTCTGATAAGAACGACATAGTCAAACTTCTTTTGGAGTAAGTAAAACTAACTCTTCCTTCGTATCCTAGTGGACTACCTTGTCATCCGAAGATAGATCTAAAAATATATTTTCTTCATCGAATGAAATCTCTGTTGGATCCAGATGACATAGATGGAGGTTTTGACTTAGTTGTCCTAGGTCTTAAACTCTTGTTATTGAACCCCTTAGCTCGTTTAGCTAACGGTGTTACTTTGGTTTCTATCAACATAACACCTTGGTCCTTTCGTGAAGGTGGTTTAACATAAGTGTTTCCTCTCACTTAAATATCTTATATAGTTGAGGGGTAGACCCTTAGGTGAAGTTGGAATTACTCTAAACCTCGATTGATTCGGATGTTAACTTAGGATTCGTGTGTAGTTTCAAGTCTTCTAATATTTTATGTCTTCAATAGGTTAGACAAACACTTTGTAACTCCCTTTTCAAGACAATGCTAAAAATAAGGCCATATTGTGTCATAGAAACTAAAGCATATAAGAGTAAAACGAGAGTGGAGGTTCGGAATAATGCCACTCTTGAATACCTTATAACTCAATTTTATATATGCATTTGTTTCAAAGAATATGAATTGCCTTGGTATAATCCACCTTCGAGAAAACAAAATACATATATAAAACAAAATGGAAATTCACAAGTCATTGAAATAGAATAACTATGGTAGGGAAATAACTATACCGTGATCAAGGTCCTGGTTCGGTAAAAGCTATCATTTTTTTCTAAACCTTCGTTAAATCCTAATATCGCTATATGGACACCAAGTCACATTCACATGAGTTGTAAGAGTAAAAAGGTAGACATTGAATATATGTTCGAGAAGAAGATTCTTAACATAAGGACAAGATAATTAAGTACTTTATATACTTTTGAATTAGGACAAATAAGAATGCAAGTTATGGAAACTTGTGTAAAGAATAAGAAACCAAATTATAAGGGGTGAACGATAATTTAACCGCATTATGAACTTAAGAATCATCGGTGGATAAATGAGAAATTTATCTTTGCACACTAATGTTCTTGGAATTTTAATCGTAACTAAAATACCATTAAATAAAATATGCATCGTGGGTTCACCATTCCTTGAGTCTTCTTCGTGGTTAAGGCATTGCCAGTATTCGTTCATTGGGAAAAGTTTGGCATCGACATGCCTATGTTGTTTTCATGTGTCTATGTGAGTCAATGACTTATGTGATTGTTGTATGCGAGTCGATTTTCTGTACTCGGAGCCCTTGCTATGTTATGTGTAGTGAGCAATGTAAGTCAAAAAAATATTATCTTGGTATTTTATTGTTGTATTTGGGTGTGTAAAATGTGGGCACTACAGCTTTTTTTTCTTTCTTTTGTGTTTTTGCTCATTCTAG
The DNA here is from genome assembly GCA_018340775.1 of Taxus wallichiana var. yunnanensis. NCBI lineage: Eukaryota > Viridiplantae > Streptophyta > Pinopsida > Cupressales > Taxaceae > Taxus > Taxus wallichiana. The sequence goes on from CM031243.1 coordinate 432,729,214, forward strand.
TACTAAGTGACTTGGTTTTGTTGGTTTCTGGTCCGTTTTTTGGAGGATGGTTGTGGTTGTTCAAAGATACTAGTATCCTCTTTGAATCCATTTTCCAATGGTTTGTTCTTGGCACTTGGTTTTCTAAATGTTCTTGTGGCACTCGCAGGAGTGCCCATTCCGATTGGAGTGATGTTGGTGCTCATTTTGATCTCACACCATGTTTCCTTGATTTTCATTTGATCTCCATGTTATGAAATGTTTTATCTCTCGATGTGAATGATCTAAAGCTTTTAGGTCCATTTGAATACCTTGAGTTGTTTGCAAAATCCTTTTTCATGCCTCCTTTCGAGGAATTCTTGAGTTTAACATGTTTTTTCCTAATTTATTCAAAATCCATTAGCTCTGTCATTTTTCCTATTTTTCCCTGAACATGGAAGCTCAAGAATGATAAATTTATATTTCTATGCCTATAAAAATCCAAAAAATCCAAATCCATGGTGAGAAGATGCTTGGAACCATGCTTCACTTGGTTTTGTTTCAAAAAAATTTCATCCTTAGCGAAAAATTGGTTTCTGGGCATGAATGGTGAATTTCTTTTTTTTTAATGGTCTGGTGGGCATCTTTTTCTTTTCAAAATTATTCCTCAGCATTAGGTGGTCATGTTGCTTCTTTTGGTTCATCGAGGGACGACGGACCAATGTTCTAACTTGCCACTTTTTACTTTTTGGAAAAAAGGAAAATTTGGTCCCGTGGCTCTCGCAATTCGACTAGTTCTTTTGGTACTTATGTGGCTTCTTCTAATTGGATGGGATGTGGTGAGTTTTTTTGAACTTTTCTTTTTGGATAATTTGGAAAAAGTTTGAACCCACCCCACGACCCCGCCTGAGTTTTGATTAAAGTGAAATTTAAGGAACAGGGAAAAGGTCTTATTTTGACCCCACATAAGGACATGTGACAAAGTGAAAAGTGGAGATGCAGGCCTTTGGAAGAAGGTTGGATATTTTTCCCTTCTAGAAAAATGGATTAAAATTCTAAAATGGAAGCATGCCCCCACCAAATCTTTTTGACGCCTTATAGGGTTCTTGAAATCATGCCATGAAGACACGTGGAGGCTTCATCGGGTCTTCCCATACTTAGTCTTTTTCAAAAGGTTTTGAGAGGCCTAGGACATGTGGAGGGACCATGCATGTTTGAGGACCAACCCTTGAATTTTATTTTAAAGAAGTGCTAGGAGGACACTTAGAGGCCTCCACTCACTTTTCTTTTTGCTTGGACTTTTCAATGGCCAAAGGAGATTTCCTTGGACCCTGACACATGGCACCTTCCACTGAGATTTAAGCCTTCAAACAAATTTTTTCGGGCCAAGACACGTGGTGAGCCCATGCTCATTCAAGGTCTCAACTTTTGGGGACCATCTCAAGATGCGCCATTGTGACGCATGGTAGTTTGAAAAGTCAAAGGGCAAGGAAGCAGACCATTGGAGGCAACTTAGATTTTTTTACCTATTGTCATCAAAAGGATTAAAATATAAAAATGGCCCACAATCCCGACAAGAAGGAGGTCAAGGATGGCGTTTAAAATGTCAAGAGGTGGGGAGGCGGGCTATCGGGGGAAACTTGGATTTTTTTCACCTTGATATTCAGAAGAATGAAATCATCAAAATGGCCTGTGGGTCCAATAGAGAAAGGTCAAAATTTCTCTAGTCAATGCGGAGGTGTGGATTTTAGGGGTAAATTGCAAAATTTTCCTTTTGTGAGAGAAGGAGTTAAAAGTTAAAAAGGAAGTGTGGTTCCACTAGGACCCACCTCATAGACTAGAAACGGATGGTCGGAGGTATGGGGAAAACATGGAAAATTTCCCTTTTCAAAATAAGAGCTGAAATAGTAGAATTTGGATGCGAGTTCCTTTGGACCCACCTTAGGACACGTGTCAGGATCATTTCTCAAGGGTGGAGGTGCGGAGAAAAATGTGAAAATTTTACATTTTTCTCGAAAGTTGTAAAAGGAAAAAAGGAACCCACTGACCCATTTTAAAGTGGATCTCCCACGTGGATGGTCCAAATTTAAAATAGAAATCAATGGCAAATATGCATCTCGTATCGATTTTTCCATCATTTTCATTCTAGAGCTCCTAAAGATGCGACTCTTCATGATTTCTCAATATTTATTACATGCCAAATAGGGAAGGGGAGTTAATTTGATATATAAGTTTGGTGAGGAAGATCTAGGGACATCTTTTACCATTAAGATGAGATATGACCTCTAGGCTTGATATGATCTTCCATTTTTCCTTCCCGAGCATGCAAAGAACTAGATTTGATAGATTAGGGGTGGAAGTGATTGGTGAGTAGAGGGAAGAGTGGTCTACCAGAAGGAGTTGAATGCATGAGATGTTTGAGGAGATCCATCCCCTGAGCACCTAACAATTTTTACAGATCTAATTTTGGGAATCACGATCGGGATCATGGTGAGCACTAGTGAACTCAAAGTTTGGATTTTGGGGGAAAAATCTGTTGTAAAAATTGAAGTATTTTAAATTCCATGAATTTTTCTTGCAAATGGTTAGAGTGTTAGAGGTTAGGACTTATTTTTCTAAGAGAAAATCTTGATATAACCCATCCTTCTAAGAAATCATCTAAATAAACCTATTTGTCTCCTTTGTGGTAAATTTGATCATATTAAGGTGGTTATGAGTGTACAACAATTGAAAATCTCTCGAGATTATTTTAAAAACTTTTCCCTACTGATAAATTTAATCAAAATTGCATTAATCTACGTAATGTTTTAGGAAAAAATTGTGTTTGCTTCATTCTTGAATGTCTGCAAGTAGTTTTCTTGTTCTCGTTGCAATATTACATTGAAATCTTTGTGAATCACACAAGATCTTATCCTTGTGATAGTTTTGTAGAAACTACAATTTCATTTATCATTAGAGCTTTAATTTGATAATGAAATAAACAAATTTCAAATCAATGTGACTCCTAACATGACTATAAGATTGTTTGTTATCCTTTGAGGTTATCTTAGGCGTGATGAAACATAGGTTAATAATGTTTAGTTAAGTTTTCCAATTTGAGCCTTCATTTTGGATCCTCAAAGTTTGTGTGAAGGTGCTGATATGGGCCTCTATTGAAGCACATATTATGGTTAAAGGAACATCCTTGTTATCCCAAAGCATTGTATTGTTCAAGCTCTCAATTTTTGTAAAATTTCTCAAGAATCTAGTGAATCAAGTTCATTTCTACCTCACCTCCCACAAAAAAATCATTTAAAAACAACCAATCATACGCATACTACCCCTATTTTTCATGTGTGTATACAAATGCATAATTTTACTACCTAAACATGTAAAAACAATCAAGTTTTCATTTTTCTTTAGTGGCTTGAATTTTTCATAGAAAATTTCTCGATTATCTAGAGTGACAACTTGTGAGAATTAGGTTTTCTTGCATTGATCATATTTTCTTCAAAGTCTTCTTAATAATTTCAAAAGGAAGGATATCTCCATCTCCTCCAATAACAACATACTACAAAAAGGGTAATATCACCCTGGTTGAAAGGCACAAACATAAAGTAGTGAGGATAGGTCAAATCCTCGGAGGGTGCTACCCATTTTCGCACATCCGAGTGAAAAGAGCAAGATGCATTTCATCCCTGGTTACAAAATGACACATTACATGTTCCGCTTGTCTCTAAGCTTCCTACCAAACCTTTAATACCACTAAAACTTCGAGGGAGACTCAATTTGGGTACTAACACCAGATTGGTGCCATTGCCAGGGACATAGTTATTACAGTTCATATTCAGACCCTGGTAAACATTTATTCTATGCTCTAATTTATAGTAAATTATTTCAACATCATCCTGTGTTCATGCCTGTAAGAAGTATTCAAATTTACAATTGTTGTGTGTAATTATTTCAGTTTCTACATCTAGTGCATCTTTGGCTTTCATTGATAAATCTAGGTAAACAAAAGTTAGATCATTCCATTTCTAGTTTTCGGTATTGACATACATTTGACAGATCATATTTTAGTTCATTTTCACAACTAAGGTGGAAATACTTAGTGGCGACTCCTTGTTGATCTGATTCTTGATAAGTACCAGTGTCTTAACCTTTTTAAGTGAGATTTATTACTAACCTTTGCAAAGCTAGAAGGAAGAAGATCTTTCTTTGCTAGGGATCCTGCTAGGACATTATTTCTAGAGCTATGAAAAACAAAGTCAGAAAGAAGAAAATCTTAGATAGTTGTTGGAAATTAGTAGACAAGAAAATGGATCTCCATTGAATAAAGTGATCGGCCTATTATTGAAGACTGCCATTCAACTACTTTTGAATTAGGTAGCCTCTTTGTGGAACCTGAATTCTCCAACCGGGAGGGGCCTTCATTTTATTTTGAAAATATTGGTTCTCATTCTACCCCTGTCTTTTCAAAAGTTTATAGGGTTTTCCAAGAAACAAAGCCTTTAGGGGGTATCTATTTTGAAATTTATATACGTGTTTCAAAGACCCTCTACCACTTATTAATTTGTCCCCCTCGAGGGTCACCTCCTCAAAACAACATGGCCCTACCCCCACCTAGACCTCCATTTGTTGTAAACACCTTTGGTACTATAAATTTTATAGGGATGGCTGGTTATCCAAATGCAATTCCCTAGGATGTAATAAATAGATTACCAAAGTTCCAAGGAAACAACACTATAACTAGTGATCAACATTTAAAGATTTTTATCAATATGATGGAAGACTTTGAGATTGAACATGAAGATGTATATATCAAATTGTTTATCCATACTTTGGAGGAAGATGTCAGGGACTGGTACAAAGCTTTGCTAGATAATTCCATTGATTCCTAGACCGAGATGAATAATGCATTTAGATTGTAGTATGGTGACAGAACTGACCCTAGATTTCTTCTGTCAGAATTTGAAAACATCAAGAAGAATCCTAATGAGTCGTTACATGATTTCAACACAAGGTTTAACAAGACCTTGAGGATATTTCTGTTAGATTAAGGCCATGTGATGAATCATGTTTGACCAATTATTCAGATGCATTTGATAAAAACGTTGCTTACTACTTTAGGGATAAAAACCCTGCTAATATTAGGGTGGCCCTCACCATGGCTCTCTAAATAGATAACAACATCAAGGCAATTAGAAATCCTCAAAAAGGGAGGGTGTAAAACAAATTAACCCGGAAAATCCTCAAACAAGTAAGGATGTGGTTTTGAGGAATTTGTGAAAACTTTGGCATTGGCTATTAAAGAAATATCATACAAATTAGCCCAGGTAGAAAAAGGGATTGGGCAGAGTTCACAAGGTCAGCACAAGTAACAAGGCGAAGATAGGTTTACAAATCATCATAGAAATGATCAGAGATCTGATGAAAGAGGCAAGGGACCTATTGGATTTGGAAATAAATAATCCCAAGCCAGGGGAAAATAGAATTTTACTTGATTCTTTGGCTACCGAGTTGCTATTGTGGAGAAGACAGATGTCAATGATTGGTGTGACATATTTTTCGCGCCCCATGCTCCATGTGAGGAAGATCAATAGGAAGAAGAAGAATCTGATGATGATAATGATGATGATGTTTGCATGATGGGTTGCTCCATGAGTTCGCAACAACGGGAAAATTTAACTTAGGTAATAAGTGCTAGACCTAGTGCTGATTTTGGGATTGCATCCACCGGTACCTACTCTTCCGCCCTCTCATAATTTAAAAGTAGATACTATACAAGCTTTTGAATTTCCCAATAATGACTTTGAATATTTAAGATATTTAGGAATCCCATTTGAGGAGGACAAACAGTTGTTGATCAACGTTGTTGTTGCCCAAGAGAAGTAGTATAACACAAGAAGTAGGGTTGGCAAAGGACAGGGCCTCGGGAAAATCCAAAACTCCATTGCTTTAAAATATTCCTAAAGAGGCTCTTAAGAAAGATGAATCTACTAAGGGCCTTGTTGTCCCAAAGAAAACTCATACCCTCCTCATGCCCAAGCTGTCAAAAATCTGTGCTATATAATGAGTATATCAACCTTCCTTCCAATGCGGCCTTGCTAATGTTTGTCCCTTATGATATTGCCTAAGTCTTGAGTCGAGATCAAGATCTCAATTCCAATTTTTGAGTTGCTTAGGTTCCCAATCGCAAAACAAGGATTTTGATTATGTGGGGCTGAAAGAGGAGAAGAATTCCCTAGGAAGAAATATAAACACTATGGAGAATCCACCAGTCATTAAAGAGTTAGAGACACCACTAGTGTTGGAGGAACTAGGTGAACCACCTAAGGTTTTTTTGGGGATATCCTTTGTGGATTCTCAGCTAAATGTGGATCCATTCTTAACCATTCTAATCATTAAAGACATATTGCTACAAAAATATATGTTTGAAAGGTCCGGTGATGCAACTTGGAGCTTACCAAGGTAAAAACTTGATGCTTGATGTTGTTATTATTGATCTCCCAACCAAGTGGGGTATGTTGTTATCTAGAAAATTTTCTACAAGTGTTGGTAGGATTTTTCAAATGGACATATCCTATGCTACCATATGAGGGAAACATTGTCAAGTTATACGGAAAAAGAAGATGTTGCACGTTATTGAAGATCCCAACAATGCATCTTATAAAGTATTGTACACAAGTGTTGATGCTAATAAATTTGTAGGATTTGTTGATGGAAAAGAATACAGGATTGAAGAATGTAAATGTCTTGAATAGGCAGGCTCTCCTTGGACTTCATTGATTGATGGAGCTTGCTCCAAGTTCGAAATAATTTTGGTGTTGTTTTGATCTCTCTAGGCTAGGAAGAGATTGTCTTTTCATTCAAAATCAACTTTGAGTGCACTAACAACATTTTGAGTATGAGGCATTATTGTTAGATCTAAGGATTACTTGGAAATATGGTGTTAAAGACATCATTGTCAAATTAGATTCAAAATTAATTGTAAAGCAAGTCATAAAATTTTATACCACAAAAAAAAAAATGAATGAAACAATACAAGCATGAAGTTTTGGATCTCATTGAGATGTTTCATTCATTCAATATTGTGCATCATAATAGGAAGTTCAATGATTTGGCAGAAAAACTTGTAGTATTGTGATCTCGGTTTGATAATTGAACAAGTATCCCCATATTGTGAATATGATGTTGAGGTGTTAACTAGGCTATCTATACCTTACAACAGTTTACATTGGAAAGTTTTTGATGATGATGCTTAGGTAAGAATATTTCTATAGAAAAAGGGGAGTTTTTTATCAACATATTTATTGGGAGTGAATGGTGTGTGTAGTAGAGGGTAAACAAACCTTATTTGGTAGAGGCATCATCTAACTAAAGACTAATAGCATTCTTAGAGGGGTTGTTGCTCTTAAATCAAACTTTTATCATGTTGATCGCATCATTAACTGATGCATAGCAGCCTCAAGGGATTTTGAGGAGCATGATCTTGTCACAAAGGAGAAACCAACGAAGATCTTGTTGGGAAGTAATCTCAAGAAGGAGGAAAATAGTCTTATGTTCAATTGCTGAAAAAATATCAAGATTGCATGGCTTGGAATTATTCTCAATTAAAGGCATACAGAGAGGATCTATTTCAACATGAGATTCCCTTGGAATCTAATTTAAAACCATTTAGGTAGAAATAGAGGCCAATCAATCCACTCCTATCTCTTAAAATGTAAGAGGAATTGAAGAAACTAAGGGATGGATGAATTATTCAGCCTATAAGGTATTCTTCTTGGGTTGCAAACCTAGTACTAGTCAAAAAGAAGAATGGTGACATCAGGCTATGTGTGGACTTTAGAAATCTGAACAAAGCATCAATGAAGGATAATTATCCTTTACCAAACATGGAAAACATGTTGCAGTTAGTGACCAATTCTGAGCTACTATCTACCCTGGATGGTTTCTCTAGTTATAACCAAGTTGTTGTAAAGGAATTAGAAAGAATTAAGACAACCTTTACCACCCCTTGGGGAACATATGTATATGTCAGGATGCCCTTTGGACTGATGAATGTTGGAGAAACCTTTTAGAGAGCAATGGATGTTGCTTTTGCTAGTTACATCAATGATTTTATTATTGTCTACCAAGATGATGTAATGTGTTCTCTGGAAAAGGAGGTGATCATTTTGCAACACTTGGAGAAAATGATGATAAGATGTAGAGAATATGGCTGAAAAATTTGTTGAAGATTATCAAAAGAACCTTGGAGCTGAAAAAAGAAAATGGGGTGAACCACTGAAGTTTGTTGTTTGGGCTGACATAATTACTGTTAAAAGAGCCACTAGAAAAAGTCCATTTGAATTGGTGTATGGAACTCAAGCTCTTCTACCCCTGCATATGCAACTATCCTCATATCATTTCATTCAACAACTAGAAGATCAAGACGTTAGTCCATATGAGGCTTTCGTGAACCCAGTTGTTGAAGTTGATGAAGAAAGTAGAGCATCTCACTAAAGGCATGTGAAGTTCAGGAGAAAAATTGAAGAATTTATTTAACAAGAAGGTGACTCCTATAGCTTTCAAGATTGGATATCTTGAGCTGTTATGGGATAGAAGACATGAAGAAAAGGGAAAGCATGGTAAATTTTATGCATTGTGGATGGGCTCTTACTCCATTGACATTAGATTGGTGAGCATACCTTCTTCTTAAAAGATTTGGATGGTGAATTGTTTGAATTACTGTTAATGGAAGGATCTTAAAGCATTTCTGGAATTGATTCACTAGAATCAAGGTGAACATCACCTGTATAGTGTATAGTTTTTTGGTTTTTTTCTATCTTTTGTGTTTTTTCTTGCTCTGGTCCTTGGTGACTTGGTTTTGTTGGTTTCTTGGTCCAGTTTTTGAAGGATGGTTTTGGTTGTTCCCCTATGCTAGTATTTTCTTTGACTCTATTTCCAAATGGTCTATTCTTGGCACTTGGTATGCTAGTTGTTCTTATGGCACTCGCAGGGAGTGCCTGTCCCCGAGTTAGAGCCGATGTTGGTGCTCATTTTGATCTCATATCATTTTGCCTTGATTTTCCTATGATTTGTTTGTTATGATACATCCTATCTCTCGACGTGAATTCTCTAAAGCTCTTACCTCCATTTAAATACCTTGAGTTGTTTACAGAATCCATTGTCATGCCCATTTTTGAGGAAGTCTCGAGTTTTCGGTGGTTTGTCTCGAATTTCTTCAAAATCCACGGGCTCTATTGTTTTTCCTATTTTTCCCGATCATGGAAGCTCGAGAATGATCAATTTATATTTTTACGCCTATAAAAATCCAAATCCATTGTATAAAGATGCTTGGAACCATGATTCACTTGGTTTTGTTTAAAAAAATCATCCTTAGTAAAAAATCGGTTCTGAGCATGAATGGTTAATTTCGTGTTTTTTTAACGATCGGTGGGCGTCTTTTTCTTGTCAAAATTATACCTTAGCATTTGGCAGTCACGTGGATTCTTTTGGTTGGTTAAGGGATGGTGGGCCAATGTTTTCACTTGCCACTTTTTTCTTTTTGAAAAAAAGGAAAATTTGTCCCATGGCACGAGTCAATTTTGATTGGTTCTTTGGTACTTACGTGGCTTCTTCAAATTGGATGGGGCGCAACGGGTTTGTTTTTTGAACTTTTTTTTTGGATACTTTGGAAAAAAATTTGAGCCTACCCCACAACCCTACCCGGATTTGATTAAAGAGAAATTTAAGTGATAGGGAAAAGGTCTTATTTTGCCCCTGAAGAAGGACACGTGGCAAAGTTAAAAGCGGAGATGCGGGCCTTCAGAAGCAAGTTGGATATTTTTCCCTTTTGGAAAAATGGAGGAAAATCCTAAAATGGAAGCATGCCCCCACCAAATCATTTTTAAGCCTTATAGGGTTCTTACAATTGTGCTATGGGACACGTGGAGGGACCGCACATGTTTGAGGACCGGTCCCTAAATTTTATTTTAAAGAAGCACACAGAGGACACTTGGAGGCCTCTGCTCACTTTAATTTTTTCTTGGTCTTTACAAAAACCAAAGGAGATTGCCTCGAGACCTAAAACATGGTGTATTCCACTGAGATTTAAGTCTTCAAACAAATTTTGCCAGAGTAGGACATGTGGTGATCCTGTAATCATTCAAGGACTCAAATTTTGGGGACCATCTCAAGATGCACCATTGTGACGCATGGCATTTTGAAAATTCAAAGGGGTGGGGAAGTGGACCATTAGAGGCAACTTGGATTTTTTTGCCTCTTGTCATCAAAAGGATTAAAATACCAAAATGGCCCACATAATCTCAACAAGGAGGTCAAGGTTGGCATTGAAAATGTCAAGAGCTGAGGAGGCAGGCCATCGGGGCAACTTTGATTTTTTCCCCTTGATGTTCAAAAGACTAAAATCATCAAAATTACCCATGGGCCTGATAGAGAAAGTTCAAAACTTTCTCTAGTCAATGGAAAAGGTACTGATTTTTGGGGGTAGATTACAAAATTTTCCTTTTGTGGAAAAAGGAGTTAAAAGTGAAAAAGGAAGCATGGTTCTTTGGGACCCACATCAAAGATTAGAAGTAGAAGGATGGAGCTACGGGAAAACTTGGAAAATTTTCTCTTTTCAAAAAAAGAGGTGAAATAGTAGAATTTGGCTGCGGTTCTTTTGGGACCCACCTTAGAACACGTGTCAGGATAATTTCTCAATGGCGGAGGTGAGGAGCAAAAGGTGAAAATTTTACATTTTCCAAAAGTATTAAAAGCAAAAAGGAAATTGCAAACCCATTTTAAAGTGGATCTCCCACGTGGACGGTCAAAATTCAAAATAGAAATCAATAGAAGATGTGCATCATCGTATTTTATTTTTCCACCATTTTCACTCCATAGCTCTTGGAGATGCAAGTCTTCATGATTTCTCGATATTTCTTGCACGCTAAATAGGGAAGGGGAGTTAAATTGATATCTAAGTTTGGTGAGGAAGATCTTGGGATGTCTTTTACCATTAAGATGAGATTTGACCTCTAGGCTCAATCTAATCTTCCATTTTTCCTTCCTAGGCACGCAAAGAACTATATTTCAAAACTTAGTGGTGGAAGTGGTTAGCGAGTAGAAGGAAGAGTGATCTATGAGGAGAAGGAGTTAAATGTGGGAGATGTTCAAAGAGATCCACCTCTTGAGCACCTTACAACTTTTTACAAATCTGATTCTTGGAATTATGATCGGGATCATGGTGAGCACTGGTGCACTCAATGCTTGGATATTTTTGGGGAAAACTATGTTGTAAAAAGTGAAGTGTTAGAAATTACATGAATTTTTCATGCAAATGGTTGGAGTGCTAGAGGTCAGGACTAATTTTTCTAAGAGAAAAGCTTGATAGAACCCATCCTTCTGAGAAATCATCTGAAGAAACCTCTTTATCTCTTTTGTATCAAATTTGATCATGTCAAGGTGGTTGCAAGTGTACATCCATTGACAAGCTCTGAGATTATTCTAGAAACTTTCCCCTACTTATAAATTTAATCAAACTTGATTTAATCTATGTTATTTTTTGGTAAAAATTTTTGTTTGCTTCATTCTTGAATGTCTACAAGTAGTTTTCTTGTTCTCGTTGCAATCTTACATTGAAATATTTGTGAATCACACAAGATCTTATCCTTGTGATACTTTGCTGGAATTTTCAATTTCATTCATCAAAAGAGATTTCATTAAAAATGAAATAAACAAATTTAAAATCATTGTGATTGTTATCATGACTATAATATTTTTGTTAACCTTTGAGGGTATATTAGGCATGATGAAATAGAGGTTGTTGATTTTTAGTTAAGTTTTCCAATTTGAGCCTTCATTTTGGGTCCTTGAAGTTTTTGTGAAAGTGTTGATCTCGGGCCTCCATTGAAGAACATATTCTAGTTAAAGGAACATCCTAGCTATCCCAAATCATTATGTTGTTCAAGCTCTCCATTTTTGTAAAATTTCTCAAGAATTTGGTGAATCAAGTTCACTTCTACCTCACCTCCCACCAAAAATTTATTTAAAAAAACCAATCATGCCCATATTAACCATGTTTGTCATTGTGTGTATAAAAATGCATAATGTTTACTACCAAAACATGCAAACACAATTAGGCTTTCATTTGTCTTTAGTGGCTTGAACCTTTCTTAGAAAATATCTCCATTATCTAGAGTAACAACTTATGAGAGTTAGTTTTTTGTTTTATTGATCATATTTTCTTAAAGGTCTTCTTAATAATCTCCTCCACAAACAACAAGCTACAAAAAGGGTCCTCTCACCCTAGTTTAAAGGGCACAACCATAAAGTAGTGAGGATAGGTCAAATCCTCTAAAGGGTGCTACCCATGTCTCCACATCTGAGTGACAAAGACCAAGCTGCATTTCATCCTGGATACATAAAAATGACACACTACATGGTCTTCTTGTCTCTAAGATTCTTGCCAAACCTATGATGCTTCTCAGCTTCTGAGGGAGAATCAATATGGGTACAAACACATGGGATTCCATGGAAGATCATTTGCAGCTTCTCACTTCTTGACTACCATGTAGTATGCCCTCGGGATGAAGTTAAATTTCAACACATCTTATAAACCTGAGATAGATTGAAAGACTAAGTGGGTGAATCAAATCTTGGAGGACATGCTTAGGATGTACAATATGGACCATCAGTTGAGGTGGGAGGAGTACTTATATCTAGTATATTTTTCATACAATAATAGTTTTGATTTTGATAGGTATGGCTCCTTTTCAGAACTATATGGTAGAGAGTGCAGGACACCTCTCAGTTGGGACAAGTTGGAGGATAGGGTTTCTCTTCGCCGAGATTTAGTACAGGATATGGAGCAATAGGATTTTATGATCGGGGAGGAGATTGTAGGAGGTTCGATAGGAAAAATAAGCATGTGCATCAGCATAGGATATATCATAGTTTTTAGGTGGGCATGAATGTGTGTCTTCATGTCAAGCCTCATAAGACCCCTATTTGTTATGAAAAAGGATCTAAGCTTCATCCTAGATTATTTGATTGCTTTGAGATCTTGGAGTGTATCGGTCCTTTGTCCTATTGTCTAGCGTTGCCACCTAGCTTGTCTCACATCCTCGATGTGTTTCATGTTTCTGTACTTATGAGATATATTGCTGATCCTTCTCATGTATTAGATTGGACCTCATTGCAGGTATAGGATTAGGGGAAGGTGATGGTGGATCCCATCCGTATTTTAGAGCACATGACCCTAGGCCTTTAAGGAAGAGAGATTGACCAGGTTTGAGTCCAGTGGGACCTGTATGATGAGAGTGTTTCTACATGGGACGTTGCTACATTGCTAAGATTCCAATTTCCACACCTATTTAAGTGACTTCAAGGAGGAATTTTATTCTAAAGGGAGAGGTATGTAGTGCTCACTTCCCTTCGAATCTTATTACTTTTTACTTTTATAACTGTTGGTTATATACATGCATATTATTGTATCATTTTGGTTTAGCATGATGATTAGCCGATAGAGATACTTTATTATTGATGGATTTCTATTCATAGTATGGTCATGTGTAGTTCTTATAGAAACATTTTATATTGACTAGGATGTTTAGGAATATTTATATCTTTTTCTGAAATTCGACATTTTCTTCATATTGAGTAGGATTTAGCAGTGAACTAATCTTGTGATCTTATTGGTATTGATGAAATATAGAATTGAGATGTTGTTGAAATTTTAAAATAGTAACATTAATTTCTTGGATGATGATTTAATTTATGTATGGATGATTGTTGATTTATATGTATATATTTTACCTTGGATGTTTTGATGCGGCCACGAGGCCAAATGAGGTATTGTTTGTTTTGGATGCATTTATATCACAACAATCAAAGGGGGATTGGAGACCAAGCACATCGAATGTTAGATGGATTAAACAATAGTCACCATCGCAACATGTGTTATGTTTTGTGTGTTTGATTTTTGTTAGGGGGTCCCCATGGGAGGGAATTACCTCCAATTTTTACTAAGGGTATATGTGATTTAAATTGTGAAGTAATTTCCCTTTTATCATTATTGAGTTATGTGTCTTAATTAAATGAAATAATAACATAATTAAGCTAAATTTTATATCGAAGAAAAAATAATTCATTTATTATATAGATGGTTCTTTAGTTTATGTGTTGTAAGTGGAGTGTATGTGATCTTGAGTGTTGTAAACTCTACCCCTTCTTGGAAATTCGGATTTGGCCTTAAGGGCCAATTTTGGAGGCTTGTGGGAGAAGTTAAAATTGTCCCTCACCTCTTAATTTATTATACCAACCCTACCTATGGTTTCAGGGGTCAAAAATAGACCCCATGATTTATTTTGGAAGGAAAAAGGTGAGTTTTAATTGCGATTTGATACTTATATTTATTTCTTTGTCCTATAGGGTATGGGTTGGAGTTGTGTGTGTAAGAGGTTTTTCATATGTCTCAACTACCCATTTAATTTTCCATTAGAGCATGGGTTTGACTTGGGTGATGTGGAGTGGAGATGAAATGATGTGGCATCCTTCATGGAGCCACATCATCTTCCTCCTCCTCTTTTCTATATATTGAAAATTTTGGGAAGTAAATGGGGTTACTTGCTTAGTTTTGGATCTTGGATTTTTTGGAGTGTTTTCTTGTTGGAGTAGAAGGGAGCATGGAGTTTCTTGAATTTAAAGGATTTTCTTCTTTATTGAAAGTTGGAGCTTTTCCATGACAAGGTAGTATCTTGCATTCTTATTTTCTTTTTCTTTCTTGTATGTTATGTGTTGTATGGACTTATGTTCTTGCTTGAAGTGTTGGGTAGTAAATTCACCTTAGGTTGTGGTGAGATTTGGGAATGGGGATGAAATATGTTGGGATGCATAAGATATTATTTGTTTGTTTAGGAGGGAGTTGTTTTAGGATGCCCCACCTTATTCTATTTTGCTATTTTGCATTTTGAGGGAGACATAAGATAGAGGAGGCCTAAGAGAGAGGGAGGCATAAGATACCTAGATATGTTTGTGGGGAAGGAATAAGAGAATTTTTGGATTGATTATGTTGTGGACGATTTTATAGGTGGACATCAAACCCTTGGGAGGTACAAGGGCACCCCCATGTTCCTATCTCTACTTTCCTTATTTTGGAGCCATTGTTTGGAAGTTGTGTATAAAATGATAATTTTGTGTGCTTATCTTCTTATGTGTTGATGATTTCAAGTAAATTTGGAAGAATTGTAGAGTTTCCATGTGTTGGATCCATCCCTTATTGCCTTGTGGTTTGGGGCCGGGGGCCAATGAGAATAATTTCTTCTTCTTCTCATTGGAGTTATTTTGGGTGGAGAGTTTTGCCTCTCCCCCATTTTTGGTTGTTGTGATCAAGTGAAGAGAAGATGGAGCTTGGTTGCAGACTTGATTTTTGAGCAATAATGGAAGAAAAAATATATTTTATTATGACTTCCTTGTAAAATCTCCACTTCAAGTGGAAGATCATTGCATTGTCTATTTGAAAGAAAAGAGTTATTGTATTTTATTTTGGAAGAAATTTGTATTGATTATTAGTGATCAAGATTGTATTGTATGTTGTAAAGGAAAGAAAGGCATTTTAGTAAAGCTAGTTTTGTTATAGTGGAAATGTGGATGAAAGGAAGACAACATGTCCATATTGAATGGTTTTAGTGCCTCACATGGTTGTGTCAATCTTATTTTTAAAGTATTGGAAATATTGTTGAATTCCTCTTGTGGGAATGTTCAAATTTGAATGAAGGAAATATTAAATTGTATTGTATTACTTGAAAGGCATTCAATGGAAAATTTACACTATTTTGTGCATTTACTTGCATTGTTTGATAGAAAGCCAAACTTCTCATGAGTAGATAAAAGAACTTAGATTTTCTTTTCTTTTCTTGGTTAATAAAAAAATAGATTAATTCCTAATAGTAGTGGTGAAAGGAAATTACTTCATTGCAACATAGATTTAGCCTCATTGAAATGTGTAAATTTATTATTATGTTATCATAGAATTACTTATAAACCCAATGAAAATTGATGTAACAACAAGTGAAATTTGACTTTATTTTTAAACCTCTTATCTAAATATTATCAAATCTCACAACGAAATTTAAGTTTGAAATTAAATTAGTTAATACTAATGGCAATATACATGTTACTACCTTGATATTAGTATTGAAATTAAGATATTATTAATATTAAATTAATATTAATATCAATTTAATAATAATAATAATAATAATAATAAAACAAAATGGTTATATATATATATATATATATGTGTATATATATATATATATATATGTATATGTATATGTATATGTATATACATACACACATATATACATATATACATATATACATACATACATACATATATATATATATATATATATATATATATATATATATATATATATATATATACTATATGTATGTGTGTGTGTGTGTGTGTGTGTGTGTGTGTGTGTGTGTATGTATGTATGTATAAATATATAGATATGTGTTTTGTGTGTATATATATAGATATATATATATATATATATTACGTATTAATTAATTTGGGATAGAAATGTGTGTGGTGTGTGACCGTCCCTTAACTCATATATAAAGTTTATTTTGTTAATATTTTAAACTAAAAGGCAAAAATATTACATAATTCGCCCTCCCTCCATATGCGGCCTATGTGTTTTCTCACATAAGTGGAAATATAAAGGATTAAATTATATATATATATATATATATATATATATATAGACTTATGTGTGTGTGCAACAACCATTGTAATTTTTATTATTATTTAAGTTTTTAGTTAAATAAAATATGTAACAAAATATATATTTATATATATGTATACAAAAGGTACACACACACACACACACACACATTTCGATCTAAATTGATTCAACCACTATTTTAGGAATTTTCATTTAAAATGGGGAAAAACCCATAAGCCCATTTGGGAAAATATCATTGAAATGAGAAAAAATATATAAACCAATGTTTTGAAACCCTAGATGAGGCTATGTATAACACAAAAAAAGAGATGTGCTTCCTCTCAAAAAAAAAGATGGAGTAATGGCTTCCTCTATCTCCTCCACCAATCTGCAAAACAAAACAAGGAATAATAAGCCCCACAAAAGAGAAATAATATTTTCTTACGAAAATTTAGGGTTAGTGAAATCCTTTGATCTTGTGGCCCCAGAATGAATCCATCCAAGGGATGAGATTCATCCTTAAAAAAGTAGGTGGGAGTGGTTCAAGTAAAATTCTAATTTTAAATTTTAAATGCATGCGTTGAATGTTAGGGGCCACTTGAGTTGTGTAGGGGTGGGACTATTTTCATAAGCTTTGTGCTAAATTACGTATCTTGTTAAGTGGTTTTAAAACTAGCCTTCTTGTGGGATTAAAATAACTTTAGTATTTAATTAAATAGACCCCTTTACCCATGGGTTTAATTTGTGCAAGTTTGACTATGGTGTAAATTAAAATTTATCAAAATAAAATTTAGGGGAAACTAAACCAAGCCTTAGACTAACCTAGTTTATTCATAGGTATTGAGGGAATTATTATTTTTATTATAATGGGGATTAAATAAGGAAATTTATATTATTAATTTAAAGTAACTTAGAAACATGAATGTGACAATTTTCAATTCGATGCTTTTGTGGGCATGTCCTTCAAAAAAAATATTATTCCATAATTTTTCTAGCTTTCCCTAGGTTGTTCTTTGGTTTTGTTTAGGCGATTCTTTTAGTGGGCTTTACACCTCATGTAGGAACATATGTTCCTATCAATAATCAGCTACATCATTCTATTGCGATAAGGGGAACAAGTAAAATTAGATGGAATCATTAGAAATGAAATGCTAAGTTAAATAAAGAGAATGTAGTCTAGTTTAAATAAGAATGAAGGACTGCATGATGAGTTATTTTTAAGTTATTAATGTCGATAACAAAATGTGACTGTAATATATACGTAAATTAGGAATGTTTTGTTCCATGGATTGATGCGCAGAGCATAACTTCAGATAGGCCATAACTTTTGATCCGATGTTGGATCGTCCCGAAATTTACAGGTGGTAGATATACATTAGTAATATGCTGGGGACAACTTTTCTGCAAGGTTGTGCTCATTTTAGCACGTTTTGGGCTCGGATTTTGTCATCTAAAGTGGCCTAAAATTGGCTCGAATGTTTTTTCCGCTTTTGACTAGGTCTTAGAACTTTAATAACTTTTGTTGTACTTGTCGAGAATAAGTCCAAATTTTGCGTGAGACCTAATTTATGAATGCATATTTGGCACGTAAAATTTTGGGGTCAATCGAGTTGTTTTGCATTTTAGGTTATTTTGCATTTTAGGGTTTTTGGCATTTTAGGGTTTTAGAGTAGTCTCTAAATAAAAGGAGAATTGTAATGATGTAATAGATTAGTGTGAATTCCAGAATGAGAAGTAAGCTATTTTGAAACTCCTAGTTTTATTTACAAAGCTGTTTATGTGTGTTTTTGGAGGTATTTCAACCTCTTGTAGCTGGATTCACATCAATTGGTATCAGAGCTGGATTTTGATCTTGCGGAAATAGTTAAGGTAACATATTACATTTTTATGTGTAGTTTTTACCTTTGTTTTATATAACCATGGCTAGACGGGAGGGGAGGTTATGCCCAGATGAATAGGCATATGCAGGAGCTACAGAGACAAGTTGTTGAGCTCACGGGGGAAGTTACCCGCCTTAGAAGGAGACATGCAAATGGGGATGCAAACCCAGATAGTGATATTGAAGAAGAGACTCCATTAATGAATGAAGAAGAAAATGAGAGAGACGAAGAAACCTTGAATGAGAGACCATTTGAGGAGAGATTGATCAAGGCTTTAGAGGGAAAGAATGACGACATCAAGATTAATGTTCCTGATTATGGCGGAGGGTTACGACTAGAGGAGTTGATTGACTGGTTAAATCGCATGGAAAAATTCTTTGAGTGGAAAACCCTTTCAGAGGAGAAGAAGGTTAAGTTTTCATGCACTAAGTTAGCCAGACATGCATTGATTTGGTGGGATCACCTACAAAATGAAAGACAAAGGAGTGGAAAGGGCAAGACTAAAGCTGGAATAAAATGGTAAAGAATCTGAAAGAAAAGTTTCTTCCTGTAGATTATGCAAAGACACTCTTTGAAGGTTCAAAACCTAAGGTAGAAGGATCTCAGCATTGAGGAGTTTACTAATGAATTTTACAAGTTTTCAATCAGGGTGGAACAGGGAGATTCTAAAGAACAAAAGGCTACACGGTACATAAATGGGTTGAGTTACACCATACAAGATGAGTTGAGTATGCTCCGGATCCATAGCCTAGATGATGCTTATCAACTTACATTAAAGGCAGAGGAAAAGAACAAGAGGAATAATTTTAGAAGAGGTGTGAAAAGAGGTCCATCATCATCTCTAATGAGGGGTAGGGGTAGATTTGAATCTACAAAAGGTGAATCCTCTAATACAGAAGGGCATGAAGATTCTGGTCAAAGCCATGATAACTACCAAAGAGGTAGGGGATTTCAGAGGGGAAGAGGTTATAATGGAGGACGGGGCTGGAATAGCCCCCAAAGGCAATATACATGTTACATATGTGGTGAAGAGGGGCACAGAGCTTTGAGTGTCCACACTATCCTACACAAGATAGATGGCAAGGAGAAAAACCACGAGTAAATCTGGTTGAGGTGAAGAGGAAGAAGAAATGGAGGTTGCTACAGACTTGGGTGAAACCCTCATGATAAGGAGGATGATGATTGTCCCAAGGAAGGAGAAAGAACATGATGTTGCTGGAGCTGATTCGTGGCTTCGAACAAATATATTTCGAACAAGATGCACCTCTGGAGGAAAGGTATGTAAAATTATTATTGATGGTGGTAGTTGTGAAAATATGGTTTCAACTGTAATGGTTGATAAATTGAATCGAAAGTTGTGACAAGCACCCATATCCCTATCGTATATCATGGTTCAAGAAAGGAAATGAAGTAACCATAGATAAAAGATGCCTTATAAAGTTTTCAATTGGGAATACCTACAAGGATGAGGTGTGGTGTGATGTTATCCCAATGGATGCATGTCATATATTACTGGGTAGGCCTTGGCAATATGATAGAAAGGTTACACATGATGGAGGGAAAAATACATATACCTTTTGGAAGGATGGTGTAAAGGTGGTCTTATTACCCTTCAAGGAAGAAGAGAAGAGTGAGGGCTTATTGGCTACAAAAGAGTTTGTTACAGAAATGGAAGAAGCTGGAAAAAGAAGGCTTTAATATACCTATTGCAGCAGAAAAGATACTAAAAGAATACAAAGATGTCATACTAGATGAGCTACCAGATGGGTTACCTCCAAAGCGAGATATTCAACACCATATTGATTTGATCCTAGGATCGGCCCTTCCAAACCAGGTAGCCTATCGGATGAGTCCGACATAGAGTGAAGAGTTGAACAGACAAGTGACAGATCTAATATAGAAAGGGTTAGTGAGAGAAAGCATGAGTCCATGTGCAACTCCAGCGTTATTGACTCCCAAAAAGATGGAGACTGGAGAATGTGTGTAGACAGTAGAGCCATAAACAAGATCACAATTAAGTATCGGTTCCCAATTCGTGATTGGATGATATGATGGATGTGCTAGTGGGAGCCCGATATTTTAGCAAGATTGACCTACGGAGTGGTTACTACCAGATCCGAATCCGTGAAGGGGATGAATGGAAAACTACTTTTAAAACAAAAGATGGATTATACGAGTGGATGGTGATGCCATTTGGGCTATCTAATGCACCTAGTACATTCATGAGGTTGATGAACAGAGTACTTTGAGAATACAATGGTAAGTTTGTTGTTGTCTATTTTGATGATATTTTGATATTCAGTAAGACAGTGGAAGAACACTTGTTACATATGAAATTAGTGTTAGACTTGTTATGTAAAGAGAGTCTCTATGCAAACTTAAAGAAGTGTAGATTCCTTCAAAAGAGTATTTTTTAGGATTTGTCATATCAGGGGATGGAGTGAGGATGGATGAGGAAAAAGTAAAGGCAATTCTGGAATGGCCTATTCCAAGGAATGTGACATAGGTTCATAGTTTTCATGGATTGGCAACTTTTTATAGGAAGTTCATCAGAATTTTAGTAGCATTGCTGCACCCATAAAAGAGTGTACAAAAGGGAGGGAGTTTGTATGGACCAAGGAAGCAACAGATAGTTTTGAATTGTTGAAGAAGAAAGTATCAGAAGCACCTGTTTTGGTATTGCAGATTTTAGCAAGGTTTTGAGGTTGATTGTGATGCCTCACATGTTGGGATTGGAGCTGTGTTGAGTCAAGAAGGATGACTAGTGGCATTCTTCAGTGAAAAGCTAAATGAAGTCAGGAGGAAATATTCTACTTATGATGTGGAATTTTACGCTATTGTTCAAGCATTAAGGAACTGGAGACATTACTTGGTAGCAAAGGAATTTGTACTCTTCACTGACCATGAAGCCTTGAGGTATGTAAACACACAGAAGAAATTAAATAGTAGGCATGCAAAATGGGTTTCATTTTTATAAGAATATACTTTTGTTTTAAAGCATAAGTCTGGTAAGCAGAATCAAGTTGCTGATGCCTTGAGTAGGCATGTAGCCCTTTTGACAACAATGGAAAATAAAGTCCTAGGGTTTGAGGTAGTTAAGGAATTGTATGAAGGTGATCCTGATTTTAGTGATGTTGTTAGAAAGCTTAAGGAGCCTATAGTAGGTAGTGATTCTTTTGATTATTTGATACAGGATGGTTATTTGTTTAGGGGGAAACAATTGTGCATCCCTGCGTTGGTTCAATGAGAGAAAATATTATAAGAGAATTGCATAGTGGAGGGTTGGCTGGACACTTTGGTATAAGTAAGACAATTTCTCTTGTCGTAGAAAAGTATTATTGGCCAAAGGTAAAGAGGGACATCAAGTAGGGTTGTAGCAAGATGTAGAGTGTGTCAAATGGCTAAGGGTCATGCACAAAATACTGGGTTATATATGCCATTGCCTATCCCTACAGGGCCATGGGTTGATCTGAGTATGGATTTTGTGTTAGGGATTCCTAACACATAGCGAGGGAATGATTCTATCTTTGTTGTGGTTGATAGATTCTCTAAGATGGCACATTTTATTTCTTGTAAAAAAACTAATGATGCTTCCAGAATTGCAGATTTGTTTTTTTCAGAAGTGGTTCGATTGCATGGAATTCCAAAACGATCACTTCAGATCGGGACACGAAGTTTTTGAGTCACTTTTGGAGGACTCTGTGGAAGAAATTGGGGACACAACTATAGTTCAGTAGTGCATATCACCCCCAGACTGATGGGTAGATGAAGTAGTGAACAAAAGCTTGGGAAATCTCCTACGTTGTATAGTTGGAGAAAAGCCAAAACAATGGGACTTAGCTTTACCTCAAGCTGAGTTTGCATATAATAGCTTGGTAAACAGGTCAACAGGGAGGTCTCCTTTCAGATTGTATATGGTAGGAATCCCAAGGGGGTCCTAGATCTAATTGTTCTACCGGTGAAGATGAAACTAGTGATGATGCAGAAGCATTTGCAGAACACATTCTACAGCTACAAGATGAAGTGAGGGAAAAGCTAAAAGTGAGTAATGCACAATATAAAAAAGCAGATGCAGTAGGAGAGTAAGTGTATTTGAAGAAGGAGATATGGTGATGGTTCATCTTAGAAAAGAGAGGTTTCCAAAGGGAACATATAATAAACTCAAGTATAAGAAGATTGGGCCATGTAGGATTTTGAAGAAAATGAGTGATAATGCCTACAAGGTGGAGCTACCTGAAAACTTTGCTATCTCACCAGTTTTTAATGTTTCTGATTTATATAAGTTTCTAGGTCATGATGAAAATGTTGTGGAGGAGGAAGAAATAAACTGGAAGAAACAGATGCCAAAGGAGAAAAAGGAGAGGGTAATGCGTGTCTTGGACCAAAAGACAATCACTACTAGACATGGGAGCTACAACAAATATTTGGTACAGTGGGAAGGTTTGCAACAAGAAGAAAACACTTGGATTCCTGAGTGGGAGTTGAGGAAAATTGACAGTGCAAAATTAGATGAGTTCCGTCAACAGAATTCGCAGGAGCTGAATTCTTTTCAACCAGGGGAGAATGATGCGGGAGCATAACTTGCAGAGGCCATAACTTTTGATCCGACTGTTGGATCATCCTGAAATTTTACAGGTGGTAGATATACATTAGTACTATGCTGGGGACAACTTTTCCTACAAGGTTGTGCTCATTTTGGCACGTTTTTGGGCTCAGATTCCTTCATCTAGTGGCCTAAAATTGGCTCCGAATGTTTTTTCCGCTTTTGACTAGGTCTTAGAACTTTAATAACTTTTGTTGTGCTTGTTAGAATAAGTCCAAATTTCGCGTGAGCCCTAATTTATGAATGCATATTTGGCATACAAATTTTGGGGTCAATCCGAGTTGTTTTTCATTTTAGGGTTTTTTGGCATTTTAGGGTTTTTGGCATTTTAGGGTTTTAGAGTAGTCTTGAAATAAAAGGAGAATTGTAATGATGTAATAGATCAGTGTGAATTCCAAAATGAGAAGTAAGCTATTTTGAAACTCCTAGTTTTATTTGCAAAGCTATTTATGTGTGTTTTTGGAGGTATTTCAACCTCTTGCAGCTGGATTCACATCACGGACAAGTGTCTATACATGAGGTTATAGTGTAGTTGAATCAAGTATTTTGTGCCTTGGTATTTGGGGAAAGGAGTTCCTGATATGCATCATGTATTTTCATGCTATCTATGTGGGATAATTTTTTTGTAAATTTATCATGTGCTATGTGTTTTCCTATGTTTCCTCATGTGGTGTTGTGTATAAAATAATGTGCATTGAGGTTTTTTCTAAGTGTCTTATGTGATGGTAATTTTATCTATGTGATCCCTTATGTTGTCATGTATCAAGAAATGTAAGAAAAAAATCAATCTGGTATTTTTTACTATTTTATTTGTGTTTCAAAACTATGGGTGTTATAATGTGTAAGTGTGTGTCATAGAATTTACATTTCCCTTTCGAAAAGTAACTCCTCTTCTCCATCATGGAGGCATCATTAGATGCATGGAAGATCCTCAAAACTCCCCTATATGTAGACCTCTCCTTTTGATCTATGATATTTACTTTTAGATTCTTGTTTCCCTTAATTCATTGAAATTTCTCTCATTGTTGAGTTAATTCATGTTGATTCTTGAAACTACTTCATATTGTTTGAGTGTATCTCCTTGATGCACACGTATTCCCTCCGGTATTTTTTCCCTCCCTCCGTTAGTCATGTAGTGCCTTAAATGTGAAACCTTAATGTAATTTCTAGTGTTAAATAATATTGGTTGATTTGAAAAAATCATTTGAAAGCGCAGCTCCATGGTGTAGGTCTCCAAAATATGATCCATACTTTGATAGAAAAAAGAAATGGATTAAATATCATGAGAAAATAAAAAGACAACATATTTATAAAATTCGGTGGTCTTCTACATGACATCTATGTCAAACATCAAGGATTTTTATGTGAAAAATTCCTGAAAACAAAGATAGAATATTATTGTATAATTTAAAAGAAAATAGTTAATTATAAAGTTATTTAATGAGTGAATTATAAAGTAATATATAATGAATACCCCCTTTAAAATAGGGTGGGATGATATGTACATAAAAACCCCTTTAAAATAGGGAGAAATAAAAGAATGTAAAGGCTTGTAGAACTCCTTTTAAAGGATGGAATAAAAATAATAATAATATATACCTCGTTATAGATAAATTCATTTAATTTATAAAAGTGTTTTTGAATAGGTATATTAGTTAAAAAACATACTTGGTGAAAATTATTTAAACATGTGGTTTGGCAACTTAATATAGCTATATGAAAATGTGTGATCAAGTAATTTTTATTTGATACCAAGTGAAGGAAACTATGGGCATTAGAGAGGGGAACTCTAAAGGGTGTCATAACTCGTGTACGTGATGTCTAACCCCAGATAGTTCGTTACAAGCCAAGAAGATTATTTATTGAATATTTCCTCCTAATAATTTGGCCATACCTTTAGATGTTGAATCTCGGGTATTGCCTAGGAGTTACTTGATACACACATAGTCCTCACCTAGATATGCTCAAGTATTTCTTTAACTTTAGGATCATTAATTGTTTAACGCATATATCACATTTTTGTATTAGATCCTCAAGACATTGGAACATGATGTGAATACATATGTTTTTCTAATTCTTTCTAATGAATTAGACTCACATTTGTATTTATTTATTATTATTTTTTTAGGATGAAAAGAGCTAGTGATAAGATGTGTAAATCAAGTACATTTAAAGTTACCTAGGGTCTCTACTATGGAGACAACACTCCATGAGACTAGGAAATTGATTTTTCCTATTAGACAAGACTAATTTCATGTCTTCCGAGTATTGTGTTATGATTATTTCATCTATATTATTTGAAAAATAAAGTTTTCAGTGTTCTATGACCAGTTTAATAATGAGATATAAGGTCAATTTAACAAATATACTATATATTTAAATATATATTAAATATTATAACGTAATATTTTTAATATTATGCTACATCATACATTATATACTACAAAAATATTATAATTCAATACTATAGTCTTATATATACCTAGAATGATTCATTTTCATAATAATCCTTTATTTTCATAACAATCGCCATACTCGTGTTTGTAGTAAGTTGTCATTATCACTCTAACTACCATATACATCCGTCTTAAAATAATGCATATTTATATATAAAATTCATCATCTATAACAATCAAAACCATATCCAAGAATTTCATTTCTCCGTGTAGGTGATTCCCTTTTCTTTTGCCTCGATATTTTGCTTGTCTTTATCTATTTTTGTGGGCAACCGTTGTTTTCCGGTATTCTATAGTGTTGCAACTATTGTGTCGGTGTAGTCTTGTTTTGTTTTTGCTTCTTGTTGGAAAATTTTCCTCTTCCTTCATGATTCATTGGTGTCTCTAACTTACAAGCCTTTTTTGGGGTGTGGGCCCCAATTATCAAAAACCACTTTGGTTTTCTTGTATCATCTAGATTTTGAGCCATTTTGTAACTTGGAGTATGGTCCCCTTCAAATCCATTTACCAATAATAAAAATAAATCAAAACCATGTTTTTAATCAACCCGTTATGTGTCTCTACTATGTACCTAGTTGTAATAAAATATTCTTATGAAAAATAATTATATTATATTATTCTAGTAATTTCTATAACCATTCTATAAAATGAAACTTACTTTATTTTATTCATTTTTACCAACTAAAGTCAAAATTGTTTTACCCTAAAAACTACTTAAACATTTAAAAATTAAAAACAATATGGATACAAATAAATCAATTTTTAGATAGTAAAATTAGGAAATATTTGAGTTACATATTTTTCTCACAAGCAACTATCAATAAATGCTAAATTTTCAACTTAAAGTTGGGTTTCAACATGGTTATCGCTAAGGATCTCAAAAAATAAATTTCTTGTATTATTATGCAAGGAAAATTATAGGTTTGACATGTTGTTTAGGATGTATCACTCTTCATATTTTACTTTGCATTTTGAAGAATCTCTTAACAGTCCATGGGTTTGTTTGATATGGGTCTATTTTTTTGCACTCAAATTTGATTTTGTTGATAAATACATGGATAAACAAATAGGAGATACAATAATTTTGAAGTAATACAATTCATATAATATCTTCTCAACTATTATCTTATCTCTCTAAGGAATTATCTTTAAAAACAAATCTAAAATATGTTCTAAATCAGCAAACCCTAAATTTACGACATTAAATTTGTCTTATTAAGTAAATACTAAATTTGATGGAAAAAATTTATACAAATAAATTTTAAGTGTAATAACAATGATATAGTTTTATGGCAAATAAATATTCCTAAATTCAAATTAAACGAGGTATTATTCAATCCTTAACTTTATAGTCTTTTAAATAATTCAAATTATTAAAAATATCATTGAAATGATATGAGTACCATTTTAGGAATGTGTTAATCTCATTAGTTTGGTCCCTACTTTCTATGATTTTTTCTTTCGCGTGAGTGGTGGTCATTTTCAAAGCTTAGTTTGTATTTTTTCCATGACATGCTTCTCATTCTTTACCATTTTTACTATCACTAAACATCCATGAAATCAATAATGGATAAAAGCATAAATGTTTAATATTATTTATTATATGATTTTATGGATCACATATATGATATTTGTAGATAAGTCTTATTTATAACTTTATATTAGAATAGTCTTATACTTTTAATACATGTGGTTAGTTTAGTAAATTTACCATTGTATAAATTTGGTCTTTACATCTACATTTTGATATGTGTTTTATACTAGATACTTAATACTATAAATAATATACATAATTGCTTGTGAGAGACTGATGCAAGAGCATCAAGGACCAAGGCATAATAAGTTCATACAAGACCATGATACATGTTGGATATAGGTGTGCTAGAGTTAAATATATTGTAAAAATGAATATATGCTTGTAAGAAGTTGATAAGGTGACTTGAATTGGCATTTAAAGGGTAATATGGGATTAATAAGGACTTCAAATGCCATGTCATCATGTTTGTTAGTCCATGCACGAGTTGGAAGATGTATTGGATTGATATCCATTAATATTCTAGGATTAGAATATTGATTAAGTCTTGTTAGGGTATTGTGGAGTCAGTTTAGAGAGTGTTAGAGTCTTTTCTTAGAAAATTGACACCTATTTCATAGGTGATTCGAGGTGAAGGAGAGAGAATAGAGGTTCTCAAGGTTTTAGAAGATGGAACAATGAATAATAACGTATGTATGATGTTTTGGAAGAAGAATTATACTCTGTTTTGCATGAAATTGCATGTTTTAAAGTGACTGTGATGAAGACTGTGCCAGGACAGCAAGTTATAAACCTTCAATGGAATTCAATTGGTGAGTTTCCCTTGAATTTTAATTCTAACACCTTCTACAGACCGTAAGGAAGGTAATCATAATTTTTGTAAGTTTTGAAAGTGCAAAATTTAATTGTTATAGCCATTTGAAGGCTCTCGGGCCCGATCTAGGGCTTAGGATAATTTTTGATTGCATCAGTGAAATTGCTTGAAAATTTCACATAATCTCTATCCTGATGGGATATAGCATCTATCCAAATTTCAAAGAGAATGGGTTTGTGTCGCTCGAGATATACATGACTGTATTTTTGAATTAAACAATGAATGTACAATGCACATATTTGAAGGCAAACAGTCAAGTTTTGGTTCATAATTAGATGAAGCACGAGCTTAGATTGTTATAGAAGGTGGATCCATGTATTTTTGATGTATTTGAATGATCATAGGGGTGAATCAATGAAGCAATTACCCTTATTGCATATAAAGACTGACTGTGCAGGGTTTGTATGACTGTCTAAAGTCATAGTAAGAGGTTTCAAAAGCTAAATTGGAGAAATTGAGTCAAGAGCCAATGCATGAGAGATGGAATACACCTATCAAGGTATGAATAATATGTTTGAATACTTATAAGGAGAAATATTCAATGATATTGCCTTCATTTTGTGTAAAACATGACTGTGGCTTATCTAAATGTTAAGATTCAGAAATCAGACTGGTAAATGCTTGATTTAAGGAGCTAGATGAATGTTAAAGATCTGAAATTTTGTGTGGAGAGGGTTATAACACATAAATACCTTTTGTAAAAATTTGGAGTCCTAAAACAAAGACCCAAAAAATTTATGAAGGAATTGGGACTTTCTTAAATGAGTTAGTTTCTCAAAAGCAAGAAACAAGAAAACATGAGATGGAGGGAGTTAGACAAAAATTTAAGCCATGAAACTTGAGAAGCAAGGTTTTATGGGGAAATGAGAGCCAATGAATATTTTCAAACCTTCTAGGTATTCATGAAACTCTAAATGTTATAATTTTAGGAGTTTAGTCAAGATGGTGCAAAGTAGTAACATGTACTAGGTCTCATTGCTACCTCAAGGTGATAAGAACAAAACAGATGATGTTGCATAAACATCAATTAATGATCCTCTAGCAGGGGTGGATGGAGTAATAGAGAAAATTCAAGCTCTTGAGTATTATAGAGAAAGATATATGTAAATGACCCCTGCATCGAGCCCGATAGGCATATAGAAGGATTTATTAGAAGTATTACTTTGCTAATAACATATAATATGAAAATACGTCACAATATTCCATTAAAAGAAATAGAAAACCAAAAAAACTACTCCCCCTCATGGATTTCATATAAATTGTAGATCTAATTGTTACATGATTTTCAAAGTTTAATTTAAATAGAAAACTAAATAATTAAAAAGAGAAATATAAATCTATTTATGTCGGTAGCTAATTCAGAGACGAGAAAGGTTGTGAAGAATTTCCATAAAATAAAGATATAATATTAATATTTTGTTTTAAAATAAAATAGTTAATTCTAAAGTAATATATACTTGATGACCGCTATAAAATAGGGTGGGATGATATGTACATAAAAATCCCTTTAAAATAGGGAGGAAAAAATGAATTAAAGGGCTTCCAGGCACTGCTTTTAAAGGAGTGATTAAAATAATAATAATATAGACCCCATTATGGGTAGATATAATTAATTTATAAAGGTTTTTATACATGGGCGTATTGATTGAAAAACCTACGGGTGAATATTTTTAAACCCGTGTTGTGGGTATGTAATATACCTATATGAAAATGTGTGGTCAAGTAATTTTGTATTTAATACCTAGTGATGGCAAGTGGTGGGAATTTGAGAGGGGCACTCAGACAGTTTCCTAACTCGGGTTATGTGAAGTATAACCCAAGATGCTTTTGACAAGGGAAATAAGATTATATATTTCATATTTACTCTGTTAATTTTACCAAAGATTGAGGTTGTGAATCTTAGGTATCGCCTAGGAGTTAGTTGAGCATCATATAGTATTCACCGAGAGATGCTAAATAATTTCTTTAACTTTAGCATTATTAGTTGGGGAAATTGTACGTACCCAAAATTGTAAGGTATTGTATCGCTTGAGAACAATGTAACAAGTGCCCTAATGATGATACAGGTCTCCTCGCAAGGTGTTCGAGAATCCATAAAAGATCTCCAAGTGTGCGTTAACATCCCGCATGCCCCGCTTAGCCCCTGCGTCCTTTGTTTTATCTCTTTTCCTCTTTTCTAGACCTTTTTCCCTTCAGTTACGAAACTTCCGCCTGCATGGCGGCGGTCTGTCAGACATGTGCCGCCCGATCGGGGCGGCGGTCCTATAATTGCCACCCCTTCTCGGAGCGGAGGTCCTTTACGTGTTTTCCAAAAAGTGTTTTTAACGTGACTCATGTAAAAATCAACGATTCACCAGCTTTTTTACCGACTTGGGCTTGCATTTATGTTTTTGGTCCCCTGGAATAGTGTTTGGCCATTGTTTATAGTTTTAGAGTTTAGTTTGGTTTTGATCTTTGGGTGAATGAAAAGCTATAAATAAATGGCTTGTGCTCAAACAAATGGTCTACCCCTCATTCACTTCTCATACTCTCATTTTCAATAGTTCAGTCTATTATTTTTCTTAGAAGCCATAGTTTCAATTCTCTGCATGCTTAGTTAGCATTGTTCAGCTGTTGGTAAGCCACATATCCATCTTGTGCAGGTAGTGCTGTTATTTCACCCAATCCATTGGAGTAGAATAGCTTAGGAAGCCATTAAAGTTGCAAGTTTTTCTCCTCAAACATGATAGTTTCGAAGTCCTGACGCTTTATGTTGCATGAATCGCAATAAATCGCTAGGAATTGCATAAGCCAAAGCTCTGTACTCTTGCGCTATCCCTCTCCTACTCACATTGTATTCATCTGTATTCTAAGCTACCTTTGTCCTAATATCTACTTGCTGATGC
This sequence comes from Taxus wallichiana var. yunnanensis, assembly GCA_018340775.1. Lineage (NCBI taxonomy): Eukaryota > Viridiplantae > Streptophyta > Pinopsida > Cupressales > Taxaceae > Taxus > Taxus wallichiana. Next base: position 432,760,104 of record CM031243.1, read on the forward strand.
AAGCATTACACACTTTTCTGGATTTAAGTGAACACGAAGGAATGAGGAGATCACATTGAGGGGACAAGATCACACACACCGTTGGATTCGCCACTTTCTCGCGAATCCAAGTTCTAGCTTTCAAAGTTCTAAAGTTAGAAATATATCAAATAGAGTAGATAATCACTTCTTTTCGATTAATTTTACTTTTGATATTGCCACTGTGGAAGCTGTGGGGATTGATAGTTTCTGAGAAACTATGATTCATTCCTCACTTCTAAGGTAGGATCGAGAGTTTGGAAAATAGATTAAGGAAGTTATTTCATTATTTAGAATAGATCTACAAATTGTATAGACAAATAACTACAGTCGGTTATTTTGTTTGTTTTAAGTTTTATCTTAGTTGTCAAATTCTAGATACGTTTAAATAGCTACTTTCTTAAAATTCTTAAAGTTTCTCAGAAAATACAAAAATAGAAATTATATATATGTTCTATATTTATTCCACGTAGTTAAAATTTTCTTTGTTGCAGTTAGATTTACATTTTTTTTTGTATGACAATCAAGGGACCTAGGGAGCCCAGGGAATACGTATTTGAGCCAATTGTGCCTCAACCCAATCTCATCACGGTAATAGTTGACATAGACCAGAACCTTAGAATACAAATCTTCCAAACAACAATAGATTTACGATAGATCAGCTCTCAATTGAGGGGATTAAATATAGAAGATGACCAAGCACACACGTTTTGGTCAAATCAACCGAACTACAGATTACCCTAGGAAAACATACACATGACTGTAGAAGGGTTCGAAAGAGAAAAACCTTTGGTTTTGATCCTTTGGTCCCACAACCAGATGCAAGAGACACTCTTCTAGATATAGATACCAGCCTAAGAATCCAGGTTGCAAGAACGCCTGTGAGGTACTCTGAGAAGATCTTGCAGTTATTGATCCTAAATATAGAAGCTGAGAAAGCATATGATTATTGGATACTAGGGATTAGGACTTGATTTCGTACATGACCATAGCAGGACAGCAACAACCAAGAGTCTATGGTTGTGATCCAAAATCCCACAAAGATAACGAATCCATAAGTCAATTAGACATAGACACTGGCCTACGCACATTAGTATTCAGATCTACCCCACTTCCACCCACCATTGTCGAATAGTTATCCTTACTAGATATAGCGGCTAACAAAGCTAGAGAATTCTGGACTAGGCCAAAGAATCATCCGTAGAGTCGATTGTATTCATTACCCACCATATGACCTTATCTCGGAGATATAGAGGAAACTATCCCAAGTAATTTTCCACGTATTCCACAACCCATGATTGAATCACACGCTAAAGCTCGATATTGATTGGAGCCTTGAGCATTATCCTTGCCAATCGATCTATCACACCGATTTAGGTTAGAAGGGCCTTCTTTTCCTTAGTTTCACAAATTTCACTAGTGTGTATTGAAGACATTAGATTGCCTAACTAGTTTTTTGCATCCCACGCATATTCCATCCCCATCGGCTATCTCAAAGATGACCTGACCGGGAGGTCAGTGCGTGGAAGAGTTACCTATAGATTCCCACGCTCACTTGTTGCTTTATAGCATACAATATTGATGAACCCGATGTGAAACAAACAAAATTAGTGAAAGTCGACGTGAAATTCCTACTTTCTCGTCCGGAGTCATAGTATTACGTTTTCTTTCAAGTTTAGTTTACTTTTCATCTTCTCCACCTCATTAGCTTTCACGAATCATTTTCGCTCTCTCCCATTATTCTGTGGGTATTCATATACCCCCCGAATATGTCGGGATTCGATGCATATGGCAGACCCCTCTTGGGTCTTGAGGCATACTACGCCCAACAGAATAGAAAATCATCACCTTCACTCTCGGTATGGGGTGACAACTACTCAACTAATCAGTTGTCAACACAAACTCCAAGAATCAGATATAATTCATATTTTCAAACTAAGGAGTTAGATCAACCCCCTCAAAAACAACAAACATAGCCTTGAGGAGCTCAAATAATATGAGCGTTTACCGAGAGAATCTAGTTCATCTCCTCGATGCTACTTAGACCACAAATTAGTAAACAATCGGACCCATACTGGTCTTAGATGATGAATCAATATGTTATCCTAGGAGTGAACAACGCTCTCGGTGGTATGTACCCCCACCGTAGGAGGTTTACAAATGCAACCCAAGGTCTCTTTTCAAGAAAATACCTCTATAACATTACATATAGGAAATACTCTTGGAGAAACTTGGCAAGATAGCGATCGGTTCATAGCGAGGATATCACATGCCTATACAAAGCCATGGTATACAACAAAAGCCACTAAGAAAATATCGTGACTTCACCAAATGAAGTCATTTCAACATTAGTAGAAAAAGTGAGAGGGTTATAACTTCCCAAGCAAGTCAAAATTTGCAATTCACGTAAGTAGGAAGTTCCAATCCTCCACACCATCCTAGCCAAGTAGACCTCCTCACGGGAATAGGGCAGTTAGGCATGCCTCCTCGATATTCACAAAAGCACCAACTAGGCCCATCATCTCTAACACCGCTCCTCCTAGTCTAATACAAAACAATCCATTCTGGACAATACCCCATCATACTTAAACATGTACTCCAAATCACCACAAGGAGATTTTCTCCTCTCGGCATGCTTTCTCAAACACAGTGTTTCCTTATGCCCCTACCAACGCATACACTGCGCCATATCAACAACCCATCCCACCACCACTCCCTCAACAACCACCATCAATGGTCAAAACCTATGCGATAGGGACTTATTCAAAATATTTGAAAGAGCCCTTAGACTTCACCATATGAAGTGTCATGCTTCCAAGACCTCTTCCTGATTTACCCAAGTACAAAGGTGAGGGATATCCAAACGCACATATCAAAGCTTACACTACGGCCATACGAGAACTACTCCCTTGGGATGGGGTTGTTGCTAAAATATTCCCCAAAACTTTGGAAGGCATCGCTCTTGATTGGTATTATAGAATACCTAAGGCTTCCATCCATTCATTTAAACAACTCGTATCAGAGTTCATTAAGGCATTTGACATGAACAAACTGTTAAGAACAAGAATCAGGGAATTCTTGCACATTAAACAAGAAAAAACAAATATGTCACCCATTTCATCCAAAGGTGGCGTACGAGTCCTTTATTCCTCGGCAAGTGTGCCAAACATGGATCAAATGGAACTATGTGATTTATTCCTTCATTTGCTTAGCATAGAAGTGAAGGAAGAAGTCCAGAAGTTCCCATTACAAACTTACGATGAAGTACTAGAGAGTGCTCTTTGAATAGATCAAGCAAAGAATTGATAGTGGTCGCAAAACATATGGAGCAAACGGGAGGTTAATCGCCCCCAATTAGAACACTACAAATTATCCCACCACCGCAAACATCAATCAAGGACCTAAAATCCTTAACAAAAATTGGGGTGTAACAACAGATGGAGTAACCGACCAGCCCAAGAAGGTAAATGTTGTCAATACTCCATCACAAACAAACAACCAACGAAATAACAACTTTACCCCAACAATCAATACAGTGGATTTTAACCATCCACAACAACAACAACAATGGTGAAATCCCATACAAGGGCCAAGCCAAAACTCATTTGGTTATCAAAACCAAAATCAAAGCTAGAAACAACAAATGCAAAACTTTAATCCTAATAGGCAACAGTTTGATCAGAGTTTTAGGCCACAATATACACCAAACCAACAAACTAGGAATTACAATCCCAATTCATATTGTGGTTTCCACAAAATTCGAGGTCATGATACTAGAACGTGCCGTGACTACAATAAATTCATGCAACGTTTGCCAGAAGAACAAAGACAGTTCTTCACAGATTTGTTTTTGGCAGATCCCATGTCACCACCACCAAGCACGCTCGCAGGGGCAGTTTCCCCTCAGAATGCTCCCCTCAAGATCTTTAACGATCCACTCCCAAATCATGATAATAATAGGCTAAATCTAAATGGGACAAACAAAGGCGTAATGACGGGAAACAATGATCATGAAGCCTCGACTTCACTAAGTCCATCAGTTGCGCCACAATTAGGAAATCAGCCGAGACCCAAGATAGTCAGTTTAGTAGAACTAGACGTTGAACTACCTATCAAAGCTATAACAAGAACATGAGAATATTTCTCTAAACTAAGCCCAAGTCACCTGCCAAAAATAGATAAGAGTCAACAAATAGTAGAAAAACCCGTGGGTGCCTATGATTTAATTAACGACCTAACAAAAACCTTCTCGCACATTTCATTTTTGGACTTACTGAAGAACTCTCCTGCCCACAGAGCTGCTCTTCTAGAGGCATTAGGTTTAGGTCATCTAATTAATGTTACTCTACCGCCTTTGAAACACAAGTGAACCACGTAGATTTTGATATCCATCCTCCGGGGCAGCTGAGATAAGGATGTCGAATTCATATTCGAAATAAGTAAAATGCCTACGAGATCTTTGAGATTGCACGCCAAGGTGATCTAGCCTTACACTTACAAGTATGGGTTTATAATAACTACGTAAAATGAGAAATGGTTGATGATGGGGCCGCGATTAACATAGTCCCCTTCTCTTTCCTTTAAAAATTAGGATATGGGGAAACTAAGTATGTTCCACCACTCGAAATACATTAAGAGGCTATGATAGCCTTAAAGCCACTTCGATTGGAACTATAATACTACCGGTCACCTTAGGACCTAAAACAATCCTAACTAAGTTTTAAATTATAGATCGGGAAACTAATTATAATATGATCCTCGGCCAACCATGGATACCGTATGAAGGCAATCCCTTCTATGTTATTCCAAGAAGTAAGATTCTTACATCTAGGAAAGGTGTTTGTAGCCAAAGGCGATCCAAAACCATTTGATATACACCTAGCTGACTTAAAGAAAAGACCAGGTGTGCACTCAGAATTTGAGCTTCCAACAAACCAACTTAATAAACCCACTGACGTAAAACCAGAGGAGAAGTTGGTACCTACAACGGATCTTGAGACTATGAATCTAGTCAAGACAATCCCAGCCTTAAAAGATGAAGCTAACATTGTAGAAATGGTATCATTAGGAACTACTGCAAAAATCATTGAATTACTAGAACATGATCTACCAATGTTCTTACCATTTGATTCAGTAGGCATAGGACATTCCCTAGGTGTTGGTTCTCTTCCAACAGAGGATCTCTGCATGGTGGAAGTAGAGTGCGCAAACACAGCAAACACCCCAACAGCTATACTCCCAGCTAAGTATTGGACACTCCATTTTGATGGAGCTAGATGCCGTTATGGAGTAATGGTAGGTGTAATCTTCACTTCCCCTGAAGGAAAAGTCTTACCTTTTGCCTTTAAACTCAATTTTGAATGTACAAACAACGGCGCTGAGTACGAAGCCCTCCTCCTTGGCCTCATTTTAGCCAAGAGGATCGGTATTAATAACATCAGATTGTTAGGAGACTCGGTGGTAGCAAACCAAGTCTTTGAGATATATGAAACAAAAGCTGAGCATTTGACTTTACAAAAAAAGTTGTATTAGATTTAAGCAAGGAATTTGACTTCATATCAATTGAAGCAATCCTGCGAGAAGAAAATCTTCTCACTGATTCAATAGCAACTTCCGCATCACGTTTTACTCCAAGCAATAAGTTAGAGGATACCCATTTCATAGTATCCCTTCGTGATGAACCATTGATAAAGACAACGACAAATTCTCTTTTAAACAGAAATGAATCTACTATCCTAGACCATGTTGATAGTGATATGGCCACTTTGGATTACTTAAACACCTATGCGGCACTACATCTCTCCTATCATATGATAGATTTTTCCTTAATCCCACATTCATCTTCTTACTTTGGAAATCCCATAATGGAACCTAGCGTATACACGGTAGAAAGTGGGGACGATTTGGATTTACCTCCAGCCCCACCTGAGTTTGAAGAAGGTAATGCCTCTTTAATCGAAGAAACAATTGATGTTAACATCGGAACAGGAGGATGAACCAAAAATATTGAAATTAGGGTCCTCGTTAACCCCAAAAGAAGTAGAAATACACACTCAGATCCTCAAGGAACATCAGAAAGCTTTTGCATTTAATTATAAGGAAATTACGAGGCATTGCACCACACATCATGTACATAACCTCGCACTAAATCGATGCAAAACCGGTTAAACAAAAATCAAGACCCATGAAGCCTAAGGTGGCTCTCATGGTGAAAGACAAAATAATAAAACTCCTACAATTAGGATTCATCAAACTAGTAGATTACTCTCAATGGGTATCTAATATTGTTCCCGTTCTCAAAAAGAATGGGAAGATACACATCTGCATAGATTTAGAGACATTAACAAAGCATGTCCTAAGGAAAATTCCCATTACCATCCATAGATGTCATTGTTGATGCAACAACCGGATTTGAACTCTTGTCTCTCATGGATGGATTCTCGGGATACAATCAAATCAGAATATCTGAACAAGACCAAGCCAAAACCACGTTTATAACTCCTTGGGGAACCTATTGTTATGCTGTTATGCCATTTGGCCTCAAGAACGTTGGTGCTACGTACCAGCGAGATATGACATATATATTCCACGATTTAATTCATAAAATCATGGAATCCTATGTAGATGACTTATTGGCTAAGGCCAAGAAGCGTTGTGACCATCCGAGAAGTACTCGCGTCATTCTTTCACGCCTAATAGAATACGGAGTCACGCTAAATCCAGAGAAATGCGTCTTTGGTGTAACAGGAGGAAAGCTCCTAGGTTACATCATATCGTCACGAGGGATAGATGTTGATCCAACCAAAATTTGGCTGTCCTCGAAATGGTCCCACCTTCGAATGAATCTGGAATCAGGTCATTTCTCGGAAAACTGGGTGCAATCCGGAGATTTATCCCGGACTTAAGCTTCGCCATTCATCCAATCAACAATTTACTCAAGAAGGATTATAGCATTGATTGGACCGAAGACTGCAATGAAGCCTTTGATGTAGTTAAGTGTTTCCTATTATCACCACCTACGCTAATGCCACCCAAGCTAGACCACCCGTTAATTTTGTATTCACGAGCTACCAATGTCTCGCTGGCCTGTATGTTGGCCCAAGAAGACAATGACAAAAAGGAACGCGTGATTTATTTCATTAGTCGAACATTACTTGACTATGAAACATGTTATACACAGGCAGAACGAGAATGCCTTGCCATAGTCTTTGCTACTAAACGCTTAAGACACTATATGTTGAATCAAGAAACGAGGGTCATGGTAAAAACAGACCATTTACGAACTTTCCTCACACAAGGATCCTTGTCTAAAAAGGTTGGACGTTTTATAACCTTAATGGGGGAATTCGAATTAACATTTGTAAATCAGAAGTCGGTTAAAGGACAAATCATCACAGTTATTGGTTGGTGATAACCCATTAGATGGAGGCGATTTAGTAGATTTAGATTTTCCAGATGAGTGCGTATACTACATCGAAACCCAACCCTCTATCTCTGAGTGTCCCTGGTACACTGATATCATTAATTATATCATGGACCATACGTACCTAGAAGGAGCTACACCACAACAAAGAAGGCGGTTACGTATTCTTGCAGCCAAATACGTCATCATAGAGCAAGTGCTCTACCGAAAAGCATTCGATGGAATGCTCTTGAGATGTGTCGACACAGAAGAATCCAAGAAGATTCTCCATGAATCTCACAGTGGAATGTGTGGAGGCCACTTCGGTGGCCATGCCACCGCTCGCAAAATACATCGAATGGGCTATTTCTGGCCCACTCTAGAACACGACGCAGTGGAGTTTGTACGCAGGTGTCATAAGTGTCAAGAATTCTCCCACGAAATTCATATGCCAGCACAAGCTCTACAACCAATTGCTACTCCATGGCCCTTTTCTACATGGGGCCTAGACTTAATAGGGAAATTCTCTCCCTCATCCACAGATGGCCATAATTTTATAATCACGGCCACTGAATATTTTACCAAATGGGTAGAGGCTATGCCTCTTACTACTGTACCAGGTTCTGTAATCGCCAAGTTCATTTTGAACCAAATCATTTACAGATACGGTATCCCACAAGTCATTATCTCAGATAATGGAACTTCTTTTAAAAATGATGAAGTTCGCGAACTATGCAATAAATTTAAGATAAGCCATCATACGGCTTGCTTGTATTACCCTCAAGCCAACGGACAGGCTAAAGCGACAAACAAGACACTAAAAGCCATTCTCCTTAAAACTTTGAAAGAAAACAAACGAGATTGGCATTTAAAGTTATATCCGGCCTTGTGGGCCCACCGAACCTCAATAAGAACACCAACGGGAACAACTCCTTTCTCACTAGTGTTCGGGGTAGAGGCAGTTCTCCCACTTGAGGTTGAAATACCCAGTCTCCACATTTCATTACAAGGGATTCTGGATGAAGACACTTACAGAGAAGCACGACTTTCCCAACTAGAAATCCTAGATGAAACTAGGTTAGATGTTGAACAGCGACATAGAGTTTATGCTGACTAGATGTGCCGGTAGTATAACAAGAAGGTCTATGAATGTGACATATACGAAGGTGATCTAGTTCTAAGGCTAGATAGCCGGATCGACAAGAAGACCGGCGAAGGAAGGAAATTCTGGCCCAAATGGTTGGGCCCATACCGAGTCATGAAGGACTATGGAAACGGTGCATACCTCTTATGTACGCTAGAAGGTGAGGAATTTGGCGAAACAATCAATTCCCTGCACCTCAAGCGGTTCTATGCATAAGCAGCTAGCACTACTTATATAACTATCTACATTGCATTTTCATACGATTAGGATCATGTTGTCCATTTGTTTTGTACACAAATTGTGATCAAGGAATCTATTCTCAAAGAAATTCATTACAAATTCATGATGTTGTTGGCATAAACTCTTTAATCGTACCTCTCTATTTTCATGATGTCATCAAATTATCTCGGAATCATTTTATCAAATAAAGCTAGACATGGCAAAGACTTAACGGTAATCATACCAAGATCTCATGGGCTTGTTCTCACTTTTAGTTTCTTCTTAGGATAGGTGTCTTGCCTATGGTCTATTCTAGAAGCTTCATAGTGTCACATCTATCCCATATATATGTCTCTTTGGAAATAAGCACATACGACATTTTACTCAAGAAAATGAGTCAAAAAGTGATCAAAGAAAATTTTAATTTTACACATTTCCTTGCCCCACCAACCTTCGGTGATGAGCTTGCGTCTCTTACTAGTGATGTAGGGTTGGGAAAGGATGGAAATGCCCTTACTCGCTTATACCTTGTCCATGGTGATAAACCCATGCTTCTTACTAGTAGCATGGGGCAGAGTGTAGGGGGTCCTCTTGACAAATAAATGCAAATGGTCATACACAAACAATTCAAACTTTGAAACTTTGAGTCAAAAATAAATGAATCAGATGTTCAAAATTCCAAGAGAGTTAAAATCCTAAAAACCCATATTTTGTCTACTATGTGGCCATCTACTGGATCTAAGTCTAGATAAACCGCAAAGTAAGTTGCATTCTAAACTATGAAGTCACTCGGGTAGAGTAAGCTTGTAGCTTCCAATTTGGTTCCACCAAAGCTTTGTCTGTCTTTCATCACTATCATTTTAGCACATTTCATAACTTGTGCTTGTCATCACCAATCCGGCACTATGATAATTCTTTCTGGGAACTCCTCGTGCTATGATTATTTACTAATGCACATGACCTTTAGTTTGGTGGATGTAACTGGAAACAAAACAACAACATAACACAAGAATACCATCGACTATGATAAGACGGAATGATGAAAAATCTGAAATATCAAAGTAAATTATAATATTAACATGAAACTATTACAATCTCACCCATGAGGTACTTCAAGTGTTATTGACTTCACTTTCCTTTCACCAAGACTATGGGAGAAACTTTACAATTACACCTCTTAATGGCTTCTTCAACACACCTTTAAACTAATGGCTTCCTTTGCACACTTCCTACAATATTTCTCACTACTTCCTTCTATGCTAAATGAGGGGGGTGGCCTCTCTATTTATAGAACTTCCAGCTTATCCATCTTATCTCTAAGATAGGATAAGAAATCCACTCGACGAATCATATTCCATACCTTAACTCTTATCTATACATGTAAGCTTATCTTTGAGATAAGATAAACCTTATCATTTTACATGGGTTCCACATTTTTAGACTTTTTAAAATATAAAAAATATTTATGACCTCACTCCTTGTCCTTATTACCAATATAATATTTCTAATTCCTAATCACGTAGACCCTACTTCTCTAATTACCCAAACTTTGACATTTTAACATTCTAGGACCACTTATGAAAAATATTTACTTTTACAACATTCCTATTATACGTTGATTTCATTACCGTACTAGACATTATTGGTGGCACCGCATCTTGATGGCGCCGTTATCTCTATCAGACGCTACTACTAATTATACTTAACAACATCATATTCCTAATACATACATTAATGAAATAGAAATTACGAAGGAAATTTTAGTGTCGACATGTCCTTCTTGACTCTTGGTGATAAGCCCTCGCATCTTACTAGTTGCGTGGAGTTAGGAGTGGGGCAAGTTTATCTGTTCATCGTACTGGTTTGTATTCATCACTTTGCAAAACAAACATGAGGTATCCAAAATTGCTTACAGAAGCTAAGATTCAAAATCACATTATATCTACATCACCATATATCAGCATCATGAAACACAAAAGGAAATAAAAACATTTACATCATTTGTTCACCATTGCATACATTCTAGAAAGCATATAAACATACATCGTAGTATACATAGGGAAACTGGAAATAGAAAGGAAACCATGAGTGCCAAGATTTTGATCCAAAATAAATACGTATATATAAATGATCAATGTTTATATACAATGCCATCATGCACTAAGCATGGTCAAAACACTCAAAGAGCCCGGGATATACAAAGAATATATAATACAAAATCTACGAGAGCCAAGTGGCCTCTCAATCCCTACGCGACCCCTCCGAAGGTACACACCCACGCTTTGGGACTCGGCTATGCCGGAACTTTGAATGAAAGGAGGGCTCGGGATCCCGAGGGGCAGCCACTTGATCTCACCATGAGAACAGCTCCTCATAAGAGCGCTTAGCCATCTGCACCCTACTATGGGGCTCGGTGTGAAGGGTCGATACCATCTTTGCCACATGCCGATCGCTGGAGCAAAGACGTCGGTATGCCCTACTGCAGGCAAGCGGATGAAGGCTCCCAGTGTCTACGAATGACTCTGCACGGGTCCTATCCATGGGGATCATTAGGGAATTAGTACATACCCTGCGGATCAAATCCCGCCACTCATTAACAGTCTCTGCAAACAAAGGAGAAAACAAGTTAGAAACCAAACAAGAAATTAGGAATACAAGATTGCAACTAAGGAGAGCCTACAAGCAAACATTAAAAGGGAGAAAGGGTAACTTACTCGGATCACCAGGCCTCCAGGATGGGTCGCTGGGGCCGACACCGCCACGAAGCACCTTTAACCGAGGGGATGCTCACCTGTGAGCAACGTATCACCCCCATGTGAGACTCATCCTCTCTACCACGGCCCTGGGAGAGTGGCTCCTCTAAAACCAGAGTCACCCTCTCTATGCTCTACTCGGCCCTCTCTGCCTGCATAATATCCTGAGTGTCATGCCACTCAGGATCGCTGTCATCGGTCTCCTCCTCTGTTCCTCCCTCTGTGAACTCCTCAGACTCGGAGTCAATATCAATAAGGTCATCACTGCTATGAGTAGGACTGCAGCCATCTCGCAAAGAAAGGTGCACGAGGCGCACCGGCTCTCCCTCTAGCACGTACTATCCTCCCAGCTCTGATGGGAATTCCAAGAGTAACCCTTTGTCGACCTCGGCCCCTAGGCCCCCTCAGCCTCACGAACTGATCGTCAGAAGGCGCCCTTGGGGAAGCATATCGTGTATGGTAAGCCAAACTGCTGAGGAACTCGGCCAAAGGGGTGCATCTCCACACGTCCCACTCTGTCAATAAGCTGCCATGTCATGGAGCAAGAGATCAAGGTAAGAGTCTCCTCGCCCCATACGCCCGCCATAGTCGTGTATGGTGCGGCCTCCATGTCGGCAGTGGTCGGGAGGCAAGGCGGATGATGAGGTGCTCTAAGGACCGACATGTCTATCCATCGGCTGCCCTCACGCTCCGGGATCTCGCCACCTCTACGCCCTACCATAAGGGATGAAATGCTCATAGACCCAACTCATGACTAGAGTCGGGTGGCTCAATGACCACCCACTCAAATGGACTACCCCTGTATAATTCGCGGTAGGTAGTCCCAAGTATGTCTCGCTTCCCGAGGCATGTATCCATCCGTGCCCCTCTATCTGTAATAATGGGGGCCGGAGAGTATAATAATGTGTCCCCTCCCTTGTTCCCGATCAATCTCGAGGCAAGGATCCCCATGCTGACGGCCTGGCGAAGTAAGGGGATGGGAAAAGAGGTAATAGATCGAACTCTCACCCCCTTCTTCGACCCCATGGAGATGGCTTGCATCTCCCATATATGTGGCCTTGTGCGATCTATGCCCATGACCCTCTTGTCTCTAGGGTGAGTCGTCTCCGATGATCGGGACCCCAGGAATATGATAGACATCCTCCAATGTGATGGTCCACTCACCACGAGACCCCTGCATGGAAGCTGTTCCAATCTGCATCCCAATATGAGAATAGGTCACAAAGAATGGACTGGATGGTGTAACATGGGGCACGTGTGAGATGCGTAGTATCCCGCCCCAAGTGTATCCTCCTCATCTGTGAGAGGGCATCTAATACTCACCGGGAGCCAATCACACTCCCTCTCTACTCTAACTGGATATACTCCTCTCGCCTGCATACACCCAAAAACACACAAAACAGAGCAAGTTAGCATCCGAGTAATACTAGAAAAACCATGTAAGCACGTAGAAATGCTAGAAAAGCAAAAACATTTTCAAAAAAAGGATTCTTTTGCATTCTGGTGCAAAACCGCTGCCCTGAGCAGAGGGGCGGTTTTGTAACCGCCACCTTAAGGGCGGCGGTCGTGTAACCGCCACCCTGAATAGGGTGGTGGTCGTGTAACCGCTGCCCTAGGTAGGGCGGCGGTCGTGGTCCGAAAACCCACGCGGGTTTTAAATGCTAAACAAGCCTAAAAATGTAAAAAATGACCCTTTTTCCTAAATATGAAGCCTACCCAGTAGGCGCCCCCCTAGGTGGACCTTTTGACACTAGCATTTTCAAAAATGATCCCCATTGCAGAAAGAATTTAGCATTTCAAATTTAAGGGGTGAAAACAATAAATTTAAGAAAGCCAACTCCGTGATCTCGCGGGTGGTGTTCCGCACGTGGAGGCATGATCGCTATCTCACTACGGACGTTTCGACTCTACTCACACAAGAAAGCGTCACCGTGGGTCCCGAGCTCAAAATCAATCAAATCGACTACATGAAATGAATAGGAAAATGGGCCCACTTTCATATATAGCACTTTCTGTTTTTGTTTTAAAAATGAATTTTTAAGGATTGGAGCGCTGATGGAAGTAAGTTCTACCCCGCACAAATGGTACATTCTCATTCCTGTTATCTTAGCGTTTATTTTTAAAACTATTGTGTCTATCTCGCACTTGAGTTCTCTTTTCATTTTGCAAGTAGTGGAAATTTTGGATGGCGTCATTTCAACACACCGGACGTGTCGGTATAACTTCTAACTTCCCATTTCGGGATCTGCCATACTCGGACCCACCGTTTACGCTCTCCATGGCTAAAATGCTTCTCCGAGGGACAATATGTATGTACCCAAAATTGTAAGGTCTCAGATCTTGTAACAACGTAACAAGTTCCCCAATGATGATACACATCTCCTCGCAAGGTGTTCGAATCGAGAAAAGATCTCCAAGTGTGCGTTAACATCCCGCATGCCCCTAGCTTTAGCCCTGCATCCTTTGTTTTATCTCTTTTCCTCTTTTGGACCTTTTTTTCCCTTGATTCAAAACCACCGCCTTGCATGGGTGGCGGTCTCGTAACCGCCAACCCGATCGGGCGGCGGTCCTGTAACCACCACCCGCCCGAGAGGTGGTCGCGTTGCTGGCGTTTTCCGGAAAACGTTTTCAATGCGACTCACGTAAAAATCAACGATTCACCAGCTTTTTACCAACTTGGGCTTGCATTTATGTTTTGGTCCCCTGGAATAGTGTTTGGCAATTGTTTATAGTTTTAGAGTTCGGTTTGGTTTTGATCTTTAGGTGAATGAAAAGCTATAAATAAATGGCTTGTGCTCAAACAAATGGTCTCGCCCCTTATTCACTTCTCATACTCTCATTTTCAATAGTTCGAGTCTATTATTTTCCTTAGAAGCCATAGTTTCAATTCTCTACATGCTTAGTTAGTGTTAGTGCAAAATCACAGCACCCCTGGACGCAGATCAGGCTTCTAGGTTGATCACTCAGGCATCCAGTGTGATTGCACAACATGGAAACCTCTCTCCAAGCGTGGGACTTGTAAAACCGAGAGAGGAATCTCCAGAGAAGGCTGGTTCCTGCTCCTAAACTACCTGCCACAAGCTATTCCAGTGCAGGCAAGCTAATCTAATCCTAATCTAACCATGCCAAGGAGACAGAGAGAGAGAGAAGGGAAAAACAACAAAAGCCTACACTAAAACGGTGATACACCAGAGAAGGAGAATGTTGAACCTCTATCAAAACTGCCATGGGACAAAGAGAGGTGAGCAATGGGAAGGATGGACAGATGCATCACAGGCCCAAGGATAGATTTCACACAGAAAATGTCCCAAAACTCCATGAACACAGCTCCAGACCTGCAATGAACATTCAAACATGCACAAATACCTGCAATGAAGAGAGGTAAGAAGTGAATAAGCAAAAATGAGGAAGGATGGACAGATGCATCACAAAACATGTTTGGTTGCTCAGAAGTTTGCCTGAGAACATCATTCCATTAGTAAGAGGCAAAAATGCCATTACAGAGCAAGGGAGGAGGCTCGAACTCCATTTTCAACCCTAGAGAAGAAAAGAAGGGAGGGCAGAGTAGAAAGAATGAACAACTGTTATTTTTGAGCCAAATCTGGCTTTTTACATTGCATGGGTCGAGCCCAGGGGACAGAAATGTGGGAAAACGTGCCAGCCCATTCCTCATTGATTGCATATGCATTAAAACGGCATGGGATACCTTACCAACCCATACCCTGCCATCTTTTCACTGATTTGGAGGAGAATGCGACCCATTTGCATTAATTTGGCCGCTGAAATGTCACTTCTGGCCGTGCTGAAGAAGAATGCGACCCATTAGCATTAAAACAGGTTGTTGAAACGTCGCCTCTGGCCATTATCACGCGTCAGAGCCATTTCTTGATTTTCTCTCTCCAGACTACACCAAAACTCGAGATTGATCCTAGAATCATGCAGAGAATTTCAACAGCTTTCCGTTGATATAAAGAACGTGCAAATCTGAGCTCTGGATCAAAAGATATGGCGATCTGAAGATTTAGGGCACGGAACAGACCAAAACGGATTTTGAAATATTTCCACACTTCACCACCTGGATGACACGTGGCACACATTGATTGGTCGCATGATTCTCTCTCCTTCACCTTTCGGTGGGCTTTCTTTTGAGATTTCCTTATGGGCCCCTGCTGGGACACGTGGCGCTATTTCATTGGTTCGGATCAGTGCTCGAAAACTCGCCTTTGACTTTTCTCGACCTTTCCCTTGTGACACGTGTCATGCGTTGATTGGTCCTCGGCCCCCGCCGGCCATTTGCTTTCACGCCCTGTTTTCCCGAATGTCCCAAACCCTTTGGGACATAAAGCTCGATCCGCCTGAAATGGGCTTCCTTGTCCCGATTCGGCCGATGACACGTGGCGCTGCTTGATTGGCTTTCGGCTCCTTTGGCGATCCGCATCCCGCGCGTCCCTTTGTCCCATTTGGCACAGTGCTGAAATTTCCCATTTTGGCCGAACCGGCCGGTTCGCGTCTTTTTGTCCCATATGTCCCACTTTGTTTCAGACTGCCTCGACCTTTTCGCCGGTTCGGCCGGTTCGCGTACTCGCGGCCCAAATGTCCCATTTGCTTTCGGACCATTTGTTCCCATTTCTACCGAATTGGCCTTGAAAGCGGCGGTTTGGGTCCTCGCGTACTCTTGTCCCGAACTGTCCCTCTCAGCAGTTAGTCGATTTTCTTTCTTTTTTCGGCCGGATCGGCTCTCGCACTCCATGCGCGTATACGGCCCGATTGTCCCAAATGCTTAGCGGGCCGCTGGAGGCTTTTCGGCCGATCCGCGCCTTCCGCGTACATTCGTTCCAATTGTCCCAAAGGCAACCTTGAGCAGGACTTAGCCAATTTTCACGATTTTTTCTGGATCAACCTACTTGCCTTTCTGCAACTTTTTCACATTTTCTCAGAGCTTGCTCCCTCCTTCTTCGGCCAGGGGAGTTAGAAAAATATCTGAGAGAACCTCAGAAACATGATGTTTGCTCTGAATCAATCAATTTTCCTGGGACTTGAATATTCTGATGTATGTTATCAAAATTACCCTGGGGGGTGAATTTTGGATAATAGTTTTGGCGACTTAAGCGGGGTCATCTGCCTGCTAGATGAAAAGACCAGTTGCCTGAAGCAATCCATTGGGCATGGAGTCATGAGTAGTAGCCTGAAAACTGATCTGAACTTTGAAAACCTCCCTCTGAGCCACTTGGAAACCCACCGGACATGGAGTTGTTCTCACCAAAACCACTGAAGAACTGTGCAAGAGCAAAACCAGCAACAACAAAAACTATGTACAAAACTGAAAATCATACATGCCCCCAAATGGAACATGCGAGTGTGCACAAGAACTTCTTCTGCTGAAAGCAAACCTAGCTACTCTACTCTAACTGGAAGCAAAGGCAAGCTAAACAAACCCTGCAACTGGTTGTGAGAAATAGCTTCCTTTCTTCAAAATTGGCAGCCATGCAATTGATTTGGCACTGATCATGGCTGTTTGGATGGATGGAAAATCAACAAGAAGCTGGTCTTCCACCCAAATCATCAAGGTATCAGCTGAAAACAAATCCAATACCTCTTTTAGTTGCTCTGCATTTGGATTGAAGAGGTATGGCAGCTGATCCTTGGTACTTTGTAGCTCATCCTCATGCCCAGAAGTGAGCATGACCGGTTGTGGCTTCTCCTTTGGCTCCAATGAAGCCAAATACCTGATTGGGCAAGGTCTGATCCGTTAGATATGCCCATTGCTATGATTTTCAACTCCAAGAATGGAGTCTTCTTGTAGACCCACTGAATGGATGACGTGGAAGAAATGGTGGAATCCTACGTCCTTTCTCTTCCTCCAATGAATCTTCCAATTTTGATTCCAAAGGGCTGCTTTATAAGATGCAGGTGTTGCAAATGAAAGCTCTCCTCCATGACGTGAGACTCGGTGTTTGGAATGTGGATGATGAAAGAGAGAATGGTGAAAACTCAACCGGCTCTTCTCCATCAAAATAGTCCTCCAAATCGAGCGGATGTGCGCCTCATTACTATCCCATTGTTCATGTTCAACTTCCTCCATGGTGTCCTCTTGATCTGTAACTTGACCACCATGGTTTTCTTCACTCTCCAATATTGAGTTTGAGAGATCAAACTCCTCTTCAGTACTAAAACTTGGGAGAGGTGAAGTAGAAGGAAGAAGAACTCGAAGGTTCTCCTACTCTTTGCTTTGTGCTCAAAGCCCTTGGATCTGCACTTTTCTCCCCCACAGCTGGAATGTGCTCCTCTTCTTTTGGATTTGGAGCAGCTTCTCCTTCCTCCAATGTTTGAAGACAATCTTGCTCTTGATTGAACTCTTCCTCCAGCATGAAGTTTGTCAAGTCAAACTCTTCAATCTGCTGCTCTAGAGGACAAGTTGGGGCTGCAAGATCTTCTTCTTCAACAAAATCAGTCCTCACCACCATTTGTTCAACCTTAGCCTCTTCTGTAGGCTTAACCATCAAGGGGATCTTTGTTATCCCAAATTTGAGAGCCCAACTCTTCAGACTTTGAATTTCTTCATCTTTGTTTGGCCTCTCTTTTTGCTGTTGTTTTCCTTGACTGGCATTCTGATTTTCATCCTCCCAACATGGATTTGGGAATGCAAGAGGAGGGATGGGTTGTAACTCAACTGATTTTACAATTTTGTGTGGTGGTGGAGGCGGTGAAACCTCTTGTTTCTTTGGAGGAGGGGGTGTTTCTGTTAGCTCTTGTGGAGGGGATGACTGTCTAGAAGGAAAAAGGAAAGAAGAATTAAGATGGGGTGGAAGACTAGGGGATGGAGGGATGGATTCAACACTTGGGACAGCAGATGGAGGGTTTGAAACTTGACACTACTGAAATGAAATAGATTGGGAAAGAGGAAAAGAAAAGGCATGAGAAGATGTGCTTACTCAGTTGACAAGGTTCTTTGAATACTTCTCTCTCATACACCTCTATTTCTTCAATCCACTTTGCAAGCAAAGGCAACATTGCAATCATGAAGTCAAGCTTCTCCTGAGGGCTGTAATGCCTTGGAAAAGGTCCCACCCATGGACAGGGTGCTCCACAACCGATTCCAAAAGCTTTCATTTGTGCTTGAGCCCTGGACTGCACCATCCCCACCTCCATTTTTTGGATTTTCTCCAACAGACCAGCATCTTGGATCTAATGGTCTTCATTGTATGCATACTCTTGCTCTTGGAAAGCTCCATAGTGAAACTGACTTTGCACTGCTTTGCTCATATGGGTATGCATACGATCTTGAATTTTCTCAAAATGCTGATTTGGAGGATTTGTAAAACATGTTGGAGGTGGAATATCTTTCTTGTTGTTGATGTGAATTCCATGATGGAAACAAAGTCATGATTGCACAACTTCATGGAATGGAAAAGAATGAAAGGGATGGAAAGAAATATGAATGGGAATGGATGGAAAATGGGTATGTAACTTCGGAGAAATGGGTTGCTGATCGATGGAGTCGCATGGATGTGTTTGTAAGTGCCTCCAAAGGCTGAAATCTTCATAGGAACACACCAACTTGTAAAAAGATGAAGTGGAAGACCTCTAAGGTCCCACCAGGCATGCCAAAAGCTGTTAGTGCAAAATCACAGCACCCACAGACGCAGATCAAGCTTCTAGGTTGATCACTAAGGCATCCCAGTGTGATTGCACAACATGGAAACCTCTCTCCAAGAGTGGGACTTGTAAAACCGAGAGAGGAATCTCCGAGAGAAGGC
The DNA here is from genome assembly GCA_018340775.1 of Taxus wallichiana var. yunnanensis. Taxonomy (NCBI): domain Eukaryota; kingdom Viridiplantae; phylum Streptophyta; class Pinopsida; order Cupressales; family Taxaceae; genus Taxus; species Taxus wallichiana. The sequence continues at coordinate 432,779,397 of CM031243.1, forward strand.
TGGTTCTGCTCCTAAACTACCTGTTTGCCACAAGCTATTCTAGTGTAGGAAAGCTAATCTAATCCTAATCTAACCATGCCAAGGAGACAGAGAGAGAGAGAGAAGGGAAAAACAACAAAAGCCTACACTAAAGCGGTGATACACCGAGAGAAGGAGAATGTTGAACCTCTATCAAAGCGCCATGGGACAAAGAGAGGTGAGCGATGGGAAGGATGGACAGATGCATCACGGGCCCAAGGATAGATTTCACACGAGAAAATGTCCCAAAAATTCATGAACACAGATCAGACACTGCAATGAACATTCAAACATGCACAAATACCTGCAATGAAAGAGAGGCAAGAAGTGAACAAGCAAAAATGAGGAAGGATGGACGGATGCATCACAAAACACGTTTTTTTGCTCCAAAAGTTTACCAAGAGAACATCATTCCATTAGTAAGAGGCAAAACGCCATTCAGAGCAAGGGGAGGAGGCTCGAACTCCATTTTCAACCCTAGAGAAGAAAAGAAGGAGGGCGAGCGAGAAAAAATGAACAACTGTTATTTTGAGCCAAATCGGCTTTTTACATTACATGGGTCGAGCCCAGGGGACAGAAATGTGGGAAAACATGCCAGCCCATTCCTCATTGATTGCATATGCATTAAAACGGCATGGGATACCTTACCAACCCATACCCTGCCATCTTTTCACCGATTTGGAGGAGAATGCGACCCATTTGCATTAATTTGGCCCTGAAATGTCACTCGGGCGTGCTGAAGAAGAATGCGACCCATTAGCATTAAAACAAGGTTGTTGAAACGTCACCTCTGGCCATTATCACGTGTCAGAGCTGTTTCTCAATTTTCTCTCTCCAGACTGCACCAAAACTCGAGATTGATCCCAGAATCATGTGAGAATTTCAACAGCTTTCCGTTGATATAAAGAATGTGCAAATCCGAGATCTGGATCAAAAGATATGGCGATCTGAAGATTTAGGGCATGGAACAGACCAAAACGGATTTTGAAATATTTCCTGCACTTCGCCACCTGGATGACACGTGGCACGCATTGATTGGTTGCATGATTCTCTCTCCTCCACCTTCGGTGGGCTTTCTTTGAGATTTCCTTGTGGGCCCTTGCTAGACACGTGGCGCTATTTCATTGGTTCGGATCGCTTGTGCTCAAAAACTCACCCTTTGACTTTTCTTTTTCGCGCCCTTCACGTCTTTTTTTGTCGGAAGTCCCAAACCGTTTGGGACATAAACCTCGATCCACCCAAATGGGCTTCCTTGTCCCGATTCGGCCGATGACACGTGGCACTACTTGATTGGCTTTCGGCGATCCGCGTCCCACGCGTCCTTTGTCCCATTCCCACTTTCCTTGATCTTTGAAATTTCCCATTTCGGCCAAAGTGGCGGTTCGCGTCTTTGTCCCATATGTCCCACATTTTTTAGACCGCCTCGACCTTTTCACTGGTTCGGCTAGTTCGCATACTCACGGCGCAAATGTCCCATTTGCTTTCGAACCATTTGTTCCCATTTCGGGCCGAACCGACTGTTTGGGTTCTTCGCGTACTCTTGTCCCGAACTGTCCCGCTCAGAAGTTAGTCGATTTTCTTTCTTTTTCAGCCGGATCGGCTTCTCGCACCCGCCGCGTACTTCTGGCCCGATTGTCCCAAATGCTTAGCGGGCCACCTGGAGGCTTTTCGGCTGGTCCGCGCCTTCCGCGCATTTTACATTCTTTCCAATTGTCCCAAAGGTGACCTTGAGCAGGACTTAGCCAATTTTCATGATTTTTCCGGATCAACCTACTTGCCTTTCGCAACTTTTCGCATTTTCTGAGAGAGCATGCTCCCTCCTCCTTCGGCCAGGGGAGTTAGAAAAATATCTGAGAGAACCTCAGAAACATGATGTTTGCTCTGAATCAATCAATTTACCTAGGACTTGAATATTCTGATGTATGTTATCAAAATTACCGGGGTGAATTTTGGATAACAGATTAGCATTTTCAGCTGTTTGTTAGTAAGCCACATATCCATCTTGTGCAAGGGAAGTGTTGTTATTTCACCCAATCCATTGGAGTAGAATAGCATAGGAATCCATTAAAGTTATAGGTTTTGCTCCTCAAACATGATAGTTTCGAGGTCACGGACACTTTATGTTGCATGACTCACAATAAATCCCGCTAGGAATTGCATATGCCAAGCTCTGTACTCTTGCGCTATCCCTCTCCTAATCGCATTGTATTCGATGCCTGTATTCAGAGCTACCTTTGTCCCAATATCTACTTACTGTTGATGCTATCATTACAAGCTTTTTGGATTCACGTGAACATGAAGGAATGAGGAGATCACACCGAGGAGACAAGATCACACACACCATTGGATTCGCCACTATTACTGCCAGAATCCGGGTTCTAGCTTTCAAAGTTCTAAAGTTAGAAATATATCAAATAAAGTAGATAATCACTCGTTTCGAGTTAAGTTTACTTTCGATATTGCGGGAAGTTGTGGGGATTGATAGTTTTGAGAAACTATGATTCATTCCTCACTTACGAGGTAGGATCGAGAGTCTCGGCACATAGATTAAGGAAGTTATTTCATTATTTAGAATAGATCTACAAATTGTCTGAGAAAAATAACTACACTCGGTTATTTTGTTTGTTTTAAGTTTTATCTTAGTTGTCAAATTCTAGATACGTTTAAATAGCTGCTTTCTTAAAATTCTTAAAGTTTCTCGAGAAAATACAAAAATAGAAATTATATATATGTTCTAGATTTATTCCATGTAGTTAAAATTTACTTTGTTGCAATTAGATTTACATTATTGTTTTTATGACAATCACGGTACCTAGGAGCCCAGGGAATACGTATTTGAGCCAATTGTACCTCAACCCAATCTCGTCATGGCAATAGTTGACATAGACCAGAACCTTAGAATACAAATCTTTCAAACAAAAATAGATTTACGACAGATCAGGTCTTAGTTGAGGGGATTAAATATAGAAGACAACCAAGCACACACGTTTTGGTCAAATCAACCGAACTACAGATTACCCTAGGAAAACATACACATGACTGTAGAAGGGTTCGAAAGAGAACAAACCTTTGGTTGTGATCCTTTGGTCCCATAGCCAGATGCAGGAGACACTCTTCTAGATATAGATACCAGCCTAAGAATCCAGGTTGCAAGAATGCCTGTGAGGTACTCTGAGGAAGATCACGTAGTTATTGATCCTAAATATAGAAGCTGAGAAAGCATATGATTACTGGATACTAGGGATTAGGACTTGATTTCGTACATGACCATAGCAGGACCGCAACAACCAAGAGTCTATGGTTGTGATCCACAAATCCAAGCAGCCTAACGAATCCATAAGTCAATCAGATATAGACACTGGCCTATGCACATTAGTATTCAGATCTACTCCACTTCCACCCACCATCATCGAAAAGCTATCCTTACTAGATATAATGGCTAATAAAGCTAGAGAATTCTGGACTAGGCCAAAGAATCGTCCTGTAGAGTCGATTGTATTCATTACCCACCATATGACCTTATCTAGAGATATACGGAAACTATCTCAGTCATTTTCCACGTATTCCACAAACCCATAGATCGAATCACGCCGAGCTCGATATTGATTGGAGCCTTGAGCAGTCATCCTTGCCGCGATCGATCTATCACACCGATTCAGTTAGAAGGGCCTTCTTTGCCTTAGATTCATAAATTCCACTAGTGCGTATTGAAGACATTAGATTGCCTAACTAGTTTGTCTCGCATCCCACGCATATTCCATCCCCCCACCGGCTGCCTCGGCACGACCCGGGAGGTTGGGTACGCTGAAGAGTTACTGTAGATTCCCACGCTTGCTTGTCACTTTTCCAAAGGTACTTAAACGTTATAGCACAGGGATACAATAAAGAAAATTCTCTCAATGGTTGAAAAAACCTAGGATTAGGCCATGAATAACCTTAATCATGAAGTTATGTTAAGAAATCCAAAAGGAGAAAATTATTTTGTAGACATCTTTAGTACTACAAAAAAATTGAAAGGTATTCCTGATTTTTCTACTCTTTTTATTTCTAAATAGGCCTACATCACTAATATTCCATAGGTCATGTTTCTAAATTTCTTCGGTCAATTCATATGGCGTTACTTCAAGTAATCACTAAACCTCAAAATTATTCCATACAATTCACTCTAGGAAATCTGCTACATGCTAGAAGAAAGCTACATGTTAGAGCTCTCATACCAATGAAGGCCCTTAATAGATCATATGAAATTGATTTTTTCAAAGAAAATAATCAATCTATATATATATAAGTGAAAAGACATTATAAATCAGTTACTAAAGAGAATACAACTAACATGTGGAGAGAAACCAATGTGTAACTAATAACTAGTAACCAAATATGCTAAACAATATAATACCATGTTTAATTAAGATAAAAGTACAAGGAATAGGTGATGTCCCCATTCCTCTCGAGATGATAGGATTTTCCATCAAAATGATGTTATATGATATAGGCTTGAGAAAAACTACATTTCCTATCTCTCATGTTTTCAATCATAATCGGGAGTTCGAGTTCATTTTCTAGAAAGGCATAAAATACATTTTGATGTCAAGAGAAGGTATGATACTTGATATAGTCATTATAAAGGATCATTTATTTTCACTAGATGTAATTTCATGCTCTATATTTAATTTATCTACCTATACAAAGTGGTGTTGATTTCACTTTAGAATTATCAATATGCGAACCTTCCTATTGGCTCCCTCTATAAGTTCAATTATAAGAAGATGGTATCAGACCTTCCTACACTCTCTCATACCTTACATATATATATTTTATGTTAATTAGGTAAATAAGATTGGGCGTTATTAAATAAGAGTACCATTCATGCCAAAAAATGTCTTGAGGTCATGCATACTGATTTGTGTGGACTCGCATGCTTCCTTTTAGTGATTTTAGTACTTCCAATTACTAATAGATGACTACTAGTTTAATACATGGATGTTCTTTCTAAAAAATAATAGTGAAACATTTTTAAAAATTTAGATCTTTTATCACCAAGTTTTTAGTAGACTAGGAAACCCTTCCTGTCCACCACTCAGATTGAGGAGGAATTCATGTTAAATAAATTTATGGAATTATTTAAGGATCACAAAATTATACAACATCTGAATTCCCTAAACACCCAAATATAATAGAATTAAAAAATATCACAATCATACTTGTCAAAAAGATGGATCATTACATTATTTCCACTTCAAAATTTGAGAACCGGTTTTGGGCAAGAGTAGTTTAGATAGTTTTATATCTTCTTTACTAGGAACCTACATATATCTTACTACATAAGTCACAATAATAGGTAGGGAGTAAAATAATCCTTTTATATCATATCTTAGAGTGCATAGTTGTATAACATATATGCATTTCCCATCCAAGAAGAGGGAAAATATTGATCCTAAGACACTCTAGTGTATATTTTTGGGTATAATACTACCTCAAATCTATTCCATCCCATGATTCCTTAAAAAAAAATGATATATGATAATTGAAATATCATTTGTGATGATTCTTCATTTAATTCATTCCTACATAAAGAAGATTCAATACCGACCTCCTCCCATAGATTACTCTCGGTCAAATAATGAGAATGAAAAAATATTTATATATGAAAGATGAGAAGGAAGGAAAAATGATTCCTTGATCTTTTCATTTAGAGAAAATTCATTGACTAAATAGGAACATCATCAATGTCTAAAGTTGGATCAAATAACCTTCAAGGAATCCCACATAAAATTTCTAATGGACAATTTATAAAAAGTTTGAATGAGAAGAAAGATAAGAAATCAAATAAATATCACACTCATGAATTCATTGGTTGACAAGAAAAACTTGATACTTGTTCTAGATAGACTCAATAAATGAGAGTGGAAGAAAGTCATGAATGTTGAATATGATTCCCTAATAGAATCAGATGTGGAAAATTATCACTCTTCCTGAATGAAATCCATTGGATGTAAATGGATTTTCATATCAAAATAAAAGGTAGATGGATTTATTGATAACTACTAATCATGACTAGTTCAAAAGGGAAATGGGTAACAAGAAGGAATTGAATACTAATATACATTCATGTCCATTACGTAGATGAAAACCATCTAAGTTGTTTGTGCAATAATATCACAAATATGATGGAAATTATAGTATATGGACAAAAATTTGAAATATTGAATGGTGATCTTGAAAAAGAGGTATGCATGACCCATCTAGAAGTATTTTGTCAACAAGAAACATCCTAATAGTTTATGTCATCTAACTATGTTTCTTTATATACTTAAACAAGTACCAAAGATATGGTACACTAAAATATATTATCACCTATTTCATCATGGATTCACTCGTATCCCATCATATATATATATATATATATATATATATATATATATAAATGGAGATTATCATTTTGGTTTTTTATGTATACAATCTTGTTAAGGGTAAAAGATGACTATAAAATGATTAAAACTGAGGTGATACACCAATTTATATAAGGGATTTTGACTGAGTATATGCACAACTAATATATGAAAGGATTCTTGATGCACGAACCAATAGTTTTCTGAGAATGTTAAGGGAAAAACACTTTGAGGTATTGAGGGAAAGTATCACAACAATACTACTAAGCTAAACATGCACATTAATATCATGCAGAAATTACTGAATTTGCAACAGGGTAAGATGATTAACCAGGGAATTTGCATTCACAAGATTAATGAAAACATACACAAGACTGCAAATAATTGGAAAGGCAGAAAATACTTCACATTGAGAGGGAAAAACTAGCAAAATAATTTCTTCAACACTCCTATATCTAAAAGTCCTCTTTCGTGCTTTGCTAAGCACACAATATATAGCAAATTTTATCAACCCACCCTTCTTAAAAATAGATAAGGTTGTACTTCCCATGCATCCTATTTTTATCCTTTATTTAATAATAAATAAAGGAATAAAATAAAACAAACTAGTACAAGAGGCATTAATAGCCTTTGATTACATCTCAGTCAAACTTAAGTTGACTGTTCTATTTTTAAGAAAGCATGGGTGAATAATGCTAATAATAAACTTTGCTTGCTGGGCAAGTCTCCTTCCATGTGCATGCAAATTTTGTCTTTTTAGATCTGTCCTTTTGTGGAGGCATGCAAAATAAACTCCCTGTGAGTGAATAAAAAAATTACAATACTTGCAATATTTGCAAAATAATTCATCCACTAATTCACTTAATGGGGACCACCTCCAAGCTCAGGTTCTGATGTTGACATTTCTTTGGCTTCAACTGGGCTTGGCCACTCTTGTGAACTTAGTACATTACCATGATTTGAAAATAAAACAAGGGGCACTTTGTGAAAATCCATCACATTATACTTCAGCCACCTTTGATTATTATACATGCCTTGCAATTTTCTTGTTGGATTTGCATTATTCGAAGTGACTAAGGTTGATATTTCACCCTTTTGGTGATCATTGTTGGCATGTATGGTGGTCATCCCCTTTTGATCATTGGTTACATAGACTATGGTTAGACATTTTAAAAGTCAATATGTAATGATTTTGATTTAAACATGGGGTTGGCCCCCTTGGCATGATGACTCACCCCTTTGTGGCTCTATCGGTGATGGATTAACTCAATCTGAGTTAGGTCTTTGATGCATGCGAGACCATCGATCTTCTTGTAATGGATTTATGATCATTGATCACTAAACTTGTAGTTAGGGTTTTGGCCTACATTGAATGTTGTCGGTGGAATTTGATTGTGATGGTTTGTATTGAATATTGTAGATCGATCTCCAGCCCTCGATCTATGTACTTGTCGAATTTGGATCATTGATCACTAACTCGGGTGAGTTAGGTTAAGCCATGGTTGAGGTGGGTGAGTTAAAACAACTCAAACCCTATTCTTTGGTCATTCTTTTGCTCACAGAGAGCAGCGAATCCATGGAGAAATTTTTATAGACCACCATTGTGGATGTGTTGAAGCTCGGCTCTGTTCCCCTTTTGGTCTTCTGATCCTTGAGCATCTGTATTTTCTTGTCTTTTTCTCTGTTGGAGATTTCTGAGCGGGATAATGTGGTCGTAATCACACTATCTGGGTGAGTTTTTACTTTGTATCTGTAACTTTGAGAATTTCTTCAACTCTGTTTGGAAAACATCTGTAAAAGTTGAAGTATCGGTTTTCTTTCGAGCACTGATACTTACGTTTCCTAGTTTCCTTGTATTGTTCGTGCTTGGCCATTGATTAGATGAGCTCAAAGAGCCTCTGTGGTTATTGTGTTTCTCATGCATTCTACTTAAAATGAGGTTTTGGAAATGCCATTCTATACACGGTGAGTTCCTTCGGTCTTGAGATTTTTTCACTTCTGTAGCTTTCATTGTTCTTATGATGGAGGAGTTGTCCTCATGCATATTATTCTGTTATGGGTTTTCTACTTTTCTCTTCTTGAAAATGACAATAGATCTGAGTCCCTATGATTTCCATCTGGGTTTACTCTATTCATGCATTCTTTGCCTTTAATTCTAGATCTAGACATTTTCTTAATGTGGGTAATCAAAAACATGCTTATACCTACTCTGGGTATTTCATTTATTAACTACATCTATGTGTATTTTACTAGTTTTCCTAAATAAAGCCTCCATGGAGGGATTTACTACAAATACTTCACTAGACCATAGAGCATTGGGCTTTTGAAGGCCACATTGGTCATTTCCCTTTTGTAATATATTTCTAAAGGCAAGGAATATTCTATGAGATTATAAGGGTGTACGAATCAGTGTTCACATAATATGACTTCTTTTGTCTTGGGATTAGTTTGGATGGCATCACGAACATATTTCAGCTCTTTGTTCCTTGTGTTGTCTCGATATGATACTCTCCCTAGAAGACACAAGCAAAAGTCTGCTTGGATGATGAAAGGGAATCTAGTCACCATTTCTATTGGAAGAAAAGCGTAAATACCTGCACCCATTTTATTTCTTGTGGTAACCCATTTTTGATGAAGAAAAGCTAGTATTATAACCCAATTTTCTACCTCTTCCCTTCCTTCCACCTTATTCTGGGTCTTCACTAGAAATTTTGTTTCCACATGTAGTAGTTGCACTTCTCATTGGGCTTGCTTGACTTGGGGTTCTCTTTGGAGGATAGATGAAGAATGAATGTTTCACTTTGCTTATCCTTGACAGTCTAAAATATTGCTTCTTTAGATACAAAAATTGTATTGATAAAGTTTCTTTTATCTTCAAGAATAGAGAGTTTTAATTTTAGACATAAATAAAATAACCTCAGGATGAATCTCAGTGAGATGGTGTTTGACAACTTCCACCTTCTCTGAGACTACTCAAACTTCTCTAGTTTGTTCATTTAGAAATTGATCCTTATTACTGTTAGTTGTTATCAAAGATTTATCATTCACAAGAACTAGGCCATTGTTGAATCTTTGAAACTCAGTTTTGTACTTGACTAAAATGAGCTTTACCTTCTATAGTGCCCGATGCATCTTTTGAAACTTTGATTTGTAAATGCAATATGGACATCTGTATTCTTACCTCCCAAGTACACTCTATATTTGATTCATTTGATGCCTTTTGTGACTGTAGTTGCATTTGCACTCTTTGATTTTGAAGTTGATTCTGTAACTGAATACTAAACTGGTTGCATTGTGAGTTGTAACTTTGTACTAGACATCCTTCCTCATTTTTAGTTGTAAAATGGTTTTGAAATTTTGATTTTGAAAATTGAAAACTGTAGAAGTTAATCATTTACTTTTATTTGAGAACCTGGAAAGGACATATTATTTCTAGAAATTTTTGTTCACAAATTCCTGCATACTAAACATTGAAGTTTTGTTTGAAATGTTGTAGTTCCATTTCTTTTCTGCTTCAATATTGTATTTGAGCTTCATTACAATTTAGTATGTATATGTGAAAAATTTAAAATATCCATTTTACATGGCGAAGCCCTATCAAAAATTTTCTCAGATTCCTTTGACTATCTGTTTCAGCTGTAATAAATCATTCTAGTTAAACTCAACCTTTATATTCTGATTCTTCTACAATCACCTGATAATTACACTTTTGAATGCATGAATTTATAAAGTTGGAAGTATAAAGAGTTAAATTAAACCCTGAGCTCAATATTGATGATCATTTGCTTCTCCTTTTTAGGTACCATGATGTAGTTGCAGTGGACAAGCTGGAAAACAATACAAAAAGAAAAGAAAATCCTCGAGGAAATGATGGGTTTCTTTTACCTCTTTACATTTTCAGCTTCATAAATATATGCATTGTTGACTCTTCAGTTATTCCTCATGGCTTGTGTGAGAAAAAATGTACAATTATTCCTCATGAATAAATGAAAATATTTTCATGTAATGAGATGTATGTCCTTCCTTTCTGTACCTTCTTTCATTTGTATGGATAATGAATGAACCACTGTCTCGCAATCTTCGAACATCATGTCTGATACATGTTTCCCTTCCTACCTTCCTCGAGGATTTGCAATGGTTGTTCAGTTGTTGCATCAGTTTATGAAAAATGTTTCAAATGGAATGGCTGCATCTATGAGGCATGGCATTCTTAAACTATACCCAAGTTGTAGTTTTGATCCCAAATGACCCCCAAAACCCAAAAATTAAAAATTGTATCTTAATCCAAGGTGGTTGTCCCAAACATAACCAAACTCGTAACTAACCAATATGAGAAACTTTAAAAGTTTTGAGTTGACCTTTTAGGACAAGTGTAAAAATGTCAACATTTTTGGTGATCCTATGGGGAAAGTTTACCTACTAGCTTGTAGACCAGTGCCTTGCTCTTGTCCATTGGGCATGGAGTCCGAAGCATGTAACCAAAATTCTACCTTTCCAAAAGGTCCAACCCTTCCAAAATGAACTAAAATTGGAAAAGGATCTAGTAAACCAGATCACGTGCACATGAATGCACTTATTGAATTAAAAACATTGCAATGTGCAAGGAACTACACTTATTGAAAGGAAATCCTACTCTAAATAGTCACTATAATATTTTCAATAACAATGTTTGAGAAACATACCATTCACAAGAATGGGAAGTTCCTCTCCATTCAACCTTGAAAGTTGAAAAGCATTGTGTTCTTTGCAAGATGAAATCATGTAAGGACCACTCTAGATTGTATCAAACTTTGTGTGTCTTCCTAGATTTGCATGATCAACATCCCACTTTAACACAATATCTCCTTCATTAAAGACTCTAAATTTGGCTTTCTTATCAAAAGTCTTCTTCATTTGTTTGATTCTTTTCCATGTTCACATGAGCTTGATCTCTTAGCTCTTGTAACTCCATTAATTCTACATAACGAACCTACAATGGTTCATTCTCGAGTAGCTCCATTTGGTGCAACAGATCTAATGTGGGTAACTCGAATAAAATAGGCATTCTTGCTTCTTTTCCATAAACAAGCTTGTATGGTGAATTGCCAACTAATCTTTTAGGAGTCACTCTATCAACCCAAAGTGTTGAATTCAACATCAGATGCCAAGCTCTTTGATTATCCTTGAGTGTTCTTCTGATGATCCTTAAAATATTCTTGTTAGTACTTTAAGCTAAGTTGTTACCTTATGGGTAATAATTAGATGAAGAACTTAGATAAATTCCATGGTTGACAGCCCAATTTGTTACCTTTACACCAAGAAATGCTAAAGCATTATCTGATATGATAGTTGTTGGAACACCAAATCTATAAAATATACCTTCATAAAAGGATAGTATTGAGGTTTCATTAGCATCTTTCAAGGCTATTGCTTCAGTCCATCATGTAAAATAATATAGTAGTCAAAATCCACTTGTGTCCTTGTGAAGAAGGTAGGTTTATCATGCCAATAAAGTCAAGACCCCACTACATAAAAGGTTGATCAACTAAAATAGGTTGTAGAGGTAGTGAAGCTAAACATTCTTTCCAATAAAGAAAGCACATTTCTTACACTTTCTGATCCATTCAAAATAGTCCTTGAATATGTTGGGCCAATAGTAACTAGCTTTCATAATTTTTAAGGTTGTGGTACGTGTTGAAAAAATGACCTCTGCAAGTCCTTCATGGAATTCTGATAATATTTTTTGAATTTTATCATAGTCAACACATCGCAACAAGATTCCATTTATATCTCTTTTGAACAACACACTATCAATAAAGATATAAGGTACAACTTGTAATATGAAATACCTTCATTTATTTTTGTCCATACCTTGGATAGGTGTCATGCTATAAATAGTTAACTAAATTAGTCATCCATCTTGATTCCTAATTTCTTGAGAAAGTTTAGGTTGTTGATTTTCTAGTTGAACCATGATTTCTGATTGCTGATACACAATTTCAGCATGCTATGTTTTGAATCATCTGGTTCTACAGCTTGTTGTTTTTCCATATCAGCAATTAGGTGCTCACATAAACCTTTACCTCAAATTATCTTAGCAACCCGATATCAACATCATATTCCATAACTTTTGTTATCCAACCTACTCTTTTCTCATTCAATTCTTTATTTAACAAGAAATCCTTCACACTTGGATGAGAAACAAGAACATGAATTTTATTGTTTGAAATCATGTACTTGAAATTTTTTATCCCTCTAACTATTGAAAGTACTTGTTTTTCAAGAAATATGTACCTTGTTTTGTAATCATGCAAGCTCTATCCAAAGAAAGCAATAGGTTGCTCAATATTTTCATCATTAACCTGAGTTAATATAGTTGAGATTGTTTCAGCTCCTACAAGTGCATACATTGTAAAATATTTATCAAAATTTGGATTTGCAAGAGTAGGAGCCTGAGAGATGGTTGTTTTGATTGCTTCAAACCCTTCTCTCCCTTCGCTGGTCCAAGAGAAATTTTTCCTTTCTTTAACATAGTTGTTAATGGTTTAACCAATGCTGCAAAATCTGGAACAAATCTTCTGACAAAGTTGATTTTTCCAAGAAAACTCTGCAATTCCTTCTTATGATGAGGCAATGATAGCTGAGATATGGCTTTGATTCTGAAAGGATCAATTGCTAATCCTTGCTTAGAAACAATATGACCAAGTAGTTTACCTTGATGTACTGAAAAGATAGACTTTTGGGATTCAAAGATATTCCAAACTACCTACATAACTGAAAATTCTACCTTAGATGCATTAGATGTTCATCAGAATCTTTTGAAAATATAGTAACATCATCTAAATAAACAAGGATGCATTTATTTAACAAGTTACGAAAATCCATGTCCATTGCATGTTGAAACATTGCACCAACATTTGAAAGGCCAAAAGGCATTCTTTTGTAAGCATAAGTACCCCACTTGGTGGTAAAAGTTTTTTGTACCTATCTTCTTCTCGAACTAGAATTTGATTGTATCCACTGTAACCATCTAGAAGAGATAGTCTATCTAAACCAGAAAATTGTTCTTAAAATCTGATCCATATTTGGAAGTGGGTAATGATATTTTAATGAAGCTTTATTAAGATCTCTAAAATCCACACATAATTTGATTTCTCCATTCTTCTTCCTAACAGGAACAAGATTTGCTACCCAACTTGAATGCTTAACTAGAAAGATAATACCTGATTCAATTAACTTAGATAATTCTTTCCTCATTAGAGGCTCTATTTTAGGATTCACATGCCTCTATTTTTGCCTAACTGGTTTAGAATTTGGTTGTAATTTGATAGTATGTTGTGCTAAAATGGGATCAAATCCTTTCAAGTCTTGGTATCTCCAAGTGAAAACATCTTTAAATTCTTTGCAAAGATCAATAAATGAATGCTTTTTAAGCTGAGGAACATACCTTTCCAAGAAACAAATTTTCCCTTCATCAACTGAGATCTCCTCATAGTTATCAACATGTGTTGATATCTTAGTTTTGTCTTTTCTTAACTGATCATCAGTGTTGAAGATGTCTTCTAATGTGACAAGACCTCGAGGCAGCTTATTTGTCTTTAGTTGAACAATTTGGTCACCATATAAGTGTTGTAATTTATCCTGATTTATTGTAGAAAATTTAACTTCTTGCTGCAAAAATCTACAAATTTGATCATCATTTTAAAAAACCTGTCAGTTCAAATCATTATCAGGTATTGAAGGCCTGACAATTAGCTTAATATGAGGCTGAATTTTGATATTCTCTATCTGTTCCAACACTTCAAAATTAACACCAACTGCTGCAAGTTTGTCTGCATGCTTATTTTCTGTTCTAGGAATAGACTGAATATTAATAGCTAACAAAATCTTCCATTAAGTCTGAAACTCTATGTCTGTAAGACTTCATTAATGGATTCTTACAAACATTAAAATTTCTTACTTGATTGATAACCAGCTCATAATCACCAAAAATTTGTAACATGTTGATACCTCTCTTTCTGGCCCAAAGTAAGCCATGAATTAATGCTTCGTATTCAACTACATTACAAGTGCATGAAAATTGGAGACTCAAAGATGAGAAATACCTTTCATTTGTTGGGGAAGTAAGCATCAAACCTACTCCTGTCCTTTCTTGTTCTTAGCTCCATCAAAATGAAGCTTCCAAATCCCTTCTGCTGAATTTTCTATTTTGGACAACAAGGAAGTGGTGTGTTTTCTTCATGCAAACAATACACACCAAACAAATGTTCTTCAACCTCCTTAAAAGGATCATGAGCATGTTCTTCAACTGTATTTTCATCCATAAACATGTTAGAAACACCATCTAATGTTGAAACATGAGCTACATCATCAAAATCAGACTAGTCTAAGGTTGCATAATTAGCTACTACATTGGAAGAGTGAGGCTCAATGTGAAATCGGCCAATGGTTCTGAATTGATAGTAACCTTGGTGCCATAACATGTAGTGAAAAATAAAAAGGACCAATCTGAAGAGAGATAACCTCCTATCTTTGTTGTGAAATCTCTAGATAAGCATAATGCAAAGTAAGGAGGTAAATCTACAACAGTGACATCTTACAGAATAGAAACATTTGGGCAAGCATGCAATGTTACCTCTAAATTTTTTATTACACCAACTATATTAGTTGTAGTTCCATCAAGCTGTAAGACACTCTTTTTTGTAGGCTCATACTATCAGACCCAATTTTTCTACAATTGCTTTTGGCATAATTGTGCTACTTGCACCATTGTCCACCATGCAATTATGAACAAGATGTTCCCCAATAATCAGTGATAAATAAAATGGTGGTGGATTCTTGATGTCATGAGCATTTAAAACTTTTGAACCATCCACTTAACTTCTTTGATGTGGTCTTGTTTAAACATGTTCCAAGGACCATGTCTACTTTCGAACTTCCTTTTCTATTGTTTTAGAAGAAATATGCATCTTAGCTAGTTCATGAGAAAGTAAATCTTGTTGTCCTAGAATACTTAGAGCATCCCACATTGAGATGTTAACATTATGATTTTTCATTACATCAACAATGTTAAAAGAAGCAACAATTTTAGAGACAGATTCAACTATTTTAGCATAGGCCTTAGCAAAAATTGATTCTGCTTCAGTTGCCTTTGATATCTGAGGTATAAACAATCTTCTTGGGTCAAGGTTGTAGCTATTTTTGTTGTTCTTTATCAGCTGAAACACTTGCTATTTTTTGAGGAACAACATGATTGTTAGCTGGTTTTGGGGCTGTAGATGTTGTCTTATCAGTGACAGTAGGTAGAACAAACCTATTTTGTTGTTTTTGACTTTCAGCAGACTTTTCCTTGAGCCCTAGTAGTGACTGTAATGAAATCATCCTCATTGAAACTGACTAAATTTATTTAGGTGCTTTCTAAACCTGAGTATCTTGTTGCCCACTCTCCATTTGAGGCATGAATAATGTCTCAGATTGAGGTTGTGCAACAAGACTTATGTTAGAAAAGTATTTGGAAATTTACAAGCTAATGATGGTGTTGATTAAAGGTTGGCACCACTCTTCTATAGCCATGTTAACTGGGACTAAAGCATTAGATGAACTAGGAGCATTTGGATCAAATTGCCTTTGCTGATAAGGCTGCCTATAATTTTGATTTTGCTTGGTAAGGCTACCTATTTTGCTGGTTTTGCTAATAAGGAGCCTGATAAGGTCTGCTAGGTAATGCAAGTCTATTTTCAATTGAATTCAGCTTATTCCCCATAGTCTACAAAGCTTTAAATACATCATCTGATGGGGCTGCAATAATAGGTTCTATAATTGTAATAGGTTGTGGGATAGGGGCTAAATCTACCAAAAATGGCATTGAAGGCCTTGGTGCTAATTTTTGGCTTGAATAAGGTTGTTTTCAACTTTATAGCAATATCATAAGCATTCGAAAGAGTATCACCTCCCATAGATTGAATCATAGTTGAAATATCACTATTTAATGCTAAGATAATAAAGGAAAGCGTGATCAGATTGAGGCTTAACACTTGCTAGGATTCTTTCCCAAGTTCTAGAAAAATGGATGTTGAAACTGGACATGTATTCATGAGGAGCTCTTTTAATAGTAGATAATTGTTCTATGAGGGACAAATGATCTAAATTATCTTGGAACTATTTCAACAATTTTTCACCTAAAACATCCCAAGTTCTTATGCTTCCAATCTCTAGATTTCTATACCATTGCAAGGCTGTCCTTTAAAAGATGCAACTAAAAGTCTCAAAGCTACATCTTCATGAGTGATATTATGGACTACACATAAGGTTGCAACATCTTTGATATGCTCTGAAGGTGTAACCTAATTTTCACCAGTGAATGATGGAAAAATTTTCATGGTAGCATTAGGGATATCATGATAAACTTGAATTACTAATGGGATGCCATTAGTAAAGGTCAAAAAATTCCTAGGTGGTTGGATAACCATTGGAAAAACTAGGATATTAATAGAGAAATTGATACATGGTGAAGGAATATTAGGAGGAGGGTTATCAAAACCAGGTCTATTATAAGGTAAAGTATTACCAACTCTTCTCCTTCTAGCAGAATTCAAAGGTAAAGAAACAAACTTAGGAGGAATTCCTCTTACCGATGATCTTGTAGTCACTTTAGGCATGGACATGCTGCAATACTGGTTTGAAATCATCTTTACGGAGTCTCCAAAAAAAACTTTAAATCTTTAGAATAAATTACTGCAACTTTCTCCTAAAAGTAACTTTTGATCTGTTGTAAATCTGTTGTAGATAGTCATAACTTGCATGTAGATATGATTCATTGTCCCACCGGGCATGCCAAAAATTGTTATCTCTCGAAAGTGCACTCGTAAAGAGTGATGGCATGTAGAGAGTGCTGTAGGTGTTCTAATCTTGCAAATTTTTCTCTCTTTCGTAGATATAATGGAAACACCTCAGGTTTGTGGGTATACCTATTTTGAGGTGAGTCTCTGGTATCAAGGCCGGTTCCTTATTGATGTATCCTAAAATAATTTTAATGGGGTTTAAGGGTAAAAGATGAGTGTAAAAATGAATTAAAAATGAGGTTGATACACCAAATTTATAAGATTTCTTTGGTGAGTAAATGCACAATTGATATGAAATGAATTTTTGATGCATCAACCAATTTTTTAAGATAATTAAGGGTAAACACTTTGATGTATTAAGGGAAAGAATCAAAACAATACTACTAAGCTACACATACACATTAATATCATACAAAATTACTAAATTTACAATAAGGTAAGATGATTAATTAGGGAATTCAACATTCACAAGATTAATGGAAAACATACACAAGACTACAAATAATTGGAAAGGCAAAAATACTTCACATTGAATGGAAAAACTTGGCAAAAAATTTTCAGCACTCTTGTATCTAAAAATTCCTCATGCTTTGCCAAGGCACACAATATCTAGAAATTGATTCACCCACCCTTCTAAAAATAGAATAAGCTTGTACTCACTCTCTATTTTTATCCTTTATTTTTAAATAAAGGAATAAAATAAAACAAATTTACAAGAGGCATTAATAACCTTTGATTACATCTTAGTCAAATTAAGTTAACTATTCTATTTTAAGAAATTTGGGTGAATAATGCTAATAAAAACTTTGCTTTTTGGAAAGTCTTCATGAAAATATCTTATGTCTTTTTTGTGAAGGCATGCAAAATCATCTCCATGTGAGTGAAAAAAAAATTACAATATTTGAAATACTTGTAAAAATAATCATCCATTGCATCCCTTGATGGGACCACCTCCAAGCTCAAAGTTATGATGTTGACATTTATTTGGCTTTAACTAGGCTTGGCCACTTTTTTTAACTTAGTAAATTACCATGATTTGAAAATAAAACAAGGGGCACTTTGTGAAAATCCATCACATTATACTTCAGCCACGTTTGATTATTATACATGCATTACAATTTTCTTGTTGGCTTTGCATTATTGGAAGTGACTAAGCTTGATATTTCACAATTTTTGGTGATCATTATTGGTATGTATGGTGGTAAGCCCCTTTTGATCATTAGTTATTTTTCTATGGTTAGAATTTTAAAAGTCAATATGCAATGATTTTGATTTAAAGATGGGGTTGGCCCCCTTGGCACAATGACTCACCTCTTTGTGGCTCTGTCAGTGATCGATTAACTTGTCGAAGTTAGGTATTTAATGTAGACCATCGATCTCTTCGTACTAATGGATTTTTAATCGTTGATCACTAAATGTAGTTAGGTTTTTGGCACTGCATTGAATGTTGTCGGTGGAATTGATTGTGATGGCTTGTATTTGAATATTGTAGATCGATCTCCATTCCTTGATCTATGTACTTTTTGAATGTGGATCATTGATCACTAACTCCAGGTGAGTTAGGTTAAGCCATCGTTGAGGTGGGTGAGTTAAAACAACTCAAACCCTATTCTTTGGTCATTATTTTTCTCTCAAAGAGCAGAAAAGCCATGGTAAAATTGTTGTAGACCAGTTATTATGAATGTGTTGAAGGTTTTCTTTGTTCCCCTTTTCGGTCTTCTGATCCTTCGAGCATCTATATTTTCTTGTATTTTTCTCTATTGGAGCTTTCTAAGCGGGATAATGTGGTCATAATTACACTATCTCGGTGATTTTTACTTTTATATCATGTAACTTTGAGAATTTATTTAGATCTGTTTGGAAAACATCTCTAAAATTCAAAGTATCAGTTTTATTTTGAGCACTAATACTTGATGTTTCCTAGTTTCCTTGTATTGTTTATTCTTGGCCATTGATTAGATGAGCTTGAAGAGCCTCTGTGGTTATTGTGTTTTCTCATGCATTCTACTTAAAATGATGTTTTTGGCAATGTCATTCTATACACGGTGAGTTCCTTCTGGTCTTGAGATTTTGTCACTTTTGTAGCTTTCATTGTTCTTATGATGGAGGAGTTTTCTCATGCATATTATTTTGTTGTGGGTTTTCTTCTTTTCTCTTCTTGAAATGAGGATAGATCTGAGTCCCTATGATTTCCATCTGGGTTTACTCTATTCATGCATTCTTTGCCTTTAATTCTAGATCTAGACATTTTCGATGTGGGTAATGAAAAACATGCTTATACCTACTATGGGTATTTCATTTATTAATTGCATCTATGTGTATTTTACTAGTTTTTCTTGAATAAAGCCTCCATGGAGGGATTTACTACAAATACTTTAGCTAGACCATAGAGCACTAGGCTTGTGGCTTCCACAAATTGGTAAGTTTCTCTTTTGTAATATATTTGTGAAGGCAAGGGAATATTTGTGAGATTACAAGGGTGTATAGAATCAATGTTCACATAATATGCCTTGTTTTGTCTTAGGATTAGTTTGGATGGCATCACGAAAATATTTCAGCTTCTTTGTTCCCTTGTGTTGTCTAATATGATACTCTCCTAGAAGACACAAAAAAATTCTACTTGGATGATGAATGGGAATCTACTCACCATTTCTATTGGGAAGAAGAAAATGTAAATACCTACACCCATTTTATTTCTTGTGGTAACCCATTTTTGATGAAGAAAGCCATTATTATAACCCAATTGTCTACCACTTCCATTCCTTCCACCTTATTCTAGGTCTTCAAAGAAAATTTATGTTTCCACATGTAGTAGTTGCACTAATCATTGGGCTTGCTTGGTTTGGGGTTCTCTTTGGAGGATAGATGAAGAATTATTGTTTCACTTTGCTTATCCTTTGATCTCATGATATTGCTTCTTTAGATACTTGAAATTGATTGATCTCTTTTCATTTGTCAAGGAAAATTATTTCAACATTCGGCGGATGCTTGGCCTCTTTTGATTGGGTTTGAGGGACTTAAGGATAAATGTTTTGAAATTATCACTTTTTACTATTTTGGCAAGAGGGAAAATTTGGTCCCATGGCTCCGCTAAGTTTTGATTGGTTCTTTTAGTGCTTACGTGGCTTCTTCTAATTGGATGAGGCATGATGGGTTTGTTTTATGAACTTGTTCTTTTTGGATACTTTGGGAAAAGTTTTGAACTCCCCATGGCCCGCATGTGGAGGCCTCGATTAAAGCAAAATTTAAGTGGTGGGAAAATAACTTATTTTTTCCCTAAGGTGTGTATACATGTTCAATTTTCAAATTGGATGGTCAGTGGGTCCTTTTTGCTGCCTTCCACTTTTTAATTTGTAAAAAAGATAAAAATTTTCCCCATGCTTAAGGCCCTGATAACCATCAATTGGTTATTCACGTGGCACAATTGAAAAGGGAAAAGTCTTACTTTGACCAAAGGAATACTGGGGAAGTGGGTGGCGGAACATTTGAGTTTTTTTTGGCTTTGAAAAAGGAATAAAGTATAAAAGAGAGTCATATGAAATAACCTGAATCATTGGGACCAAATCAAAAGGTTAGAAGGGAAGGTGGGGAGCTCGGAGAAAATTGGAATTTTAACCTTTTTTGAAAAGGGAAAAATTGACACTAAAAGATTCCATCAAAGAGAATTAAGATCGAACATGTGGCCTAGTATTTTAAAGGCAAGGGGAGGGGAAAAATGTCAAAATTTTCCATTTTCCAAAATGTCATAAAATTGCAAAAGGTGCTTGTAGGCCACTTGTTTCCAATCATGATTTTACCACGTATGGATCTAATTAAAGTTGAAAAAAGGCTAGTTTCAAATCAAATTTCTCCAATGGATGGCAATTAAACTATGAAAGGGCAAAATCGATTATGCATTTCATTTGATTTTTCCACCATTGGAGCTCCAGGATGTTTGGAGATGTGATTTTTACATCATTCTTCATCAAATTTTGATGAATTTGTGTCATTTTGGTCTATAAGGTGCAATTAAATAGTTTTGGAGGCTCAATTTGTAAATTGAGGTGCAAAATTTGAGCATTTGAAGTGAATTTTTGCTCGGGCTCGTGCAAAAATGCAAAATGCCTAGATCCAAAAGTTGCGAGAGAAAATTTCAAAAGGGAAAAGGTGAAATGATGAAGGAAAGGGGGTCTACATGCATAGAAGATGAAAAACATGCTCCTAGTTGAAGAAATGATGGAAATATTTGCAATGATTCACCTTTTAGAAAACACTTGCAACTTTTGGATGTGTTTTTGTTAAACGTCCCTTTCTACGAATCATGAGTGAAATTTGTAACAAACTTGATGCTTAGGATATTATTTTCTTAGGGGAAAAGAAGGCTTGGATGTAATAGAATGTTATATAATGCATGTTTTTAGACATGCAAAAGGTCGGGGTTAAATTTCATGAGAAAAATTTGAGAAAATTCATCTTCTGAGAAACCCATCTGAGATACCTGGTTAATTTCTTCTATGTTAGATTTTCTATCATGTCAAGTTGGTTCATAGATGTATAGCCATTGAAAAGCTCTGATATTTCTCTAGAAGCTCTCCCTACTGATGAATCTAAGCAATTTTGAAATTAATTTGTGTTCAATCTCTAGAAAATTTGTGTCTGCTTATTTCAAAATGTCTACAAATGGTTTCTCTTGTTCCTATTGCAATCTTACATTGAAATCTTTGTGAAATCACACATAGATCTCATCCTTGTGATGGTTTAGTGGCATTTCAATTTCATTTATCAAAAGATCTTTCACTGGTAATGAAATAAACAATTTAAAATCACTTTACCTTCATTTGTTGACAGAGATTGTTTGTAAGTCTTTGGGTGTACCTTAGGCATGATTGATCAGAGATTTTGGTGTTTAATTGAGTCTTTTAACTTGAGCCTTCATGCTAGATTCTCAAATATTGTGTGAAAACGTGCAAATCTGGGCCTCCATTGATGCACACCTTCTGGTTGAAGGAATGTCTTAACTATTCTGAAGCTTTTTGTTGTTGAGTTGTCCATTGTTGTGAAGTTTCTCAAAGATCTGGAAAATTCCAATTTATCTTGCTTAATCTCCCACCAAAAATCATTCAAATGACTAATCCTACTTTACTACCCCTGTTTTCCCTGTATATCCACAAAGGAACAAAATCTATTTACTAAAATATGTAGAACAATCAAGATTTCATAATGTCTTTAGTAACCTTAGCCTTGTTTTGAAAGTATCTCCATCTTTTAGAAGTGACAACTCTTGAGAGTTAAATTATGGAGTATTGATCATACTTTCCCAAGGTTTTCTTCATAAAATTTGTGCAAAAGAAGGATATCTCCATCTCCTTCATCAAACAGAGGTTACACTAAGGGTCCTCTCACCTGGTTGAAGAGGCACAACCTAAAGTAGTGAGGATAGGTCAAATCCTCTTGAAGGTGTTATCCATCTCTCCAAATCTGAGTGACAAAGGGCTAGTTAGATCTCATCCCCGGATACAAAATGACATACATTATGATCTATCTGTCTCTAAGCTCCATGTCAAATCTGTGATGTTTTCAGCTTGAAAAGGAGAACAAATTTGGATACCAACACTAGTGGTGTCAAACACGTAGTAGGGGATGATTTGTTGATTTAGTTCATATACCCCACAACACTAGTGGTGCCATTCGAGGATGATTTGATTGGCTTTGGGGAATGTTCTTTGAAGTATTTTACCCATTTGGCCCATCAACAACACTAGTAATTCTTTTGAATTATTTTACAAATGTAGTACATACAGACCCTGGTAATACTTCTTACATGTGTTGTGTGCTAATACATTTCTAAAACATCATTATTTGTTTAGATCTGTAAGAATTGTTCAAATTTGTAAGTTAGAGTGTAATATTTCCAGCTTATATAGTTATTGCACTAAAGTTTGTATCATCATTGATAAATTTGGGTAGAAGAAGAGTAGATCTTGTAAGATTTGCATGAATCTAGTATTGATAGACATTTGATAGGTCTTTCATAGTGCATTTGCACAAACTAAGGTGAAAATCCTTAGTGGTGACTTTGTGTTGTTTAAATTCTTAATAAATACCAGTGTCTTAACATATATCAAGTAAGATTTTCATTAATCTCTACAAAGATGGAAGGAAGAAGATATTTCTTCACCAAGGACCCTAGTAGAAGGTTGTTTCAAGAGTTGGGAAAGTCTAATTTAGAAGGAAGAAGAATTTGGAAGGTTGTTGGAGATCAAGCATCAAGAAAAGAGATCTCCATTGGTGAAACTGATCATCTTGTGATTGAAGATTGCAATACTTCCTCAAGTGAATCTGAATCAGGTAGTCTCTTTGTTGAATTGAATTCTCCATCTAGAGAGGGGCCTTCATTTGTATTTGAAAAATTTTCTTCTCAATCTAGCCCCTGTATTTTCCAAATCTGATAGAGTTTTCCAAGAAATAGAGCCTTTAGAGGGTAGTCATTATAAGAATTACATCCCTGTACCACACAAACTTCTCACTCCTCATCAGTTTGCATCTCCTCAAGGTCACCTCCTCAAAATAATATGGCTCAGCCTCCACCCAGACCTCCATTTGTTGTTAATACTTTTGGTCCCATCAATTTTAGAGGTATGGTCTGGCTATCCAAATGTTGTGCCACAAGATGTAAGAAATAGATTGCCTAAGTTTCAAGGAAATAATGCAATCACTGGTGATCAACACTTGAAGCTCTTTGTCAATATGATGGAGGAATTTGAAATAGAATTTGAGGATGTGTACATTAAATTGTTTATCCATACTCTAGAAGAAGATGCAAGGGACTGGTATAAATCTTTTCCAGATAATTCCATTGATTCTTGGACAGAAATGAATAATGCTTTTAGACTATAGTATGGTGATAAAACAGACCCTAGGTTTCTTTTATTAGAGTTTGAAAATATTAAGAAGAATCCTAATGAATCAAGTGCATGATTTCAATACAAGATTTAACAAAACATTGAGAAGACTTCCTGTTAATTTGAGGCCATGTGATGAATCATGTCTGATAAAGTATTTAGATGCATTTGATAAGAAAAAGTTGCTTACTATTTGAGGGATAAGAACCATGGAACTTTGAGGTAGGCCTTTACCATGGCTCTGTAAATTGAGAACAACATTAAAGTAGTTGGAAAACCTCCTAAGAGGGAGGGTGTTAAACTGATCAACCCAGAGAAGCCTCAATCAAGTAAGGTTGTGGATCTTGAGGAAGTTGTAAAGACTTTGGCTGGAGTTATCAAAGAAATCTCTTACAAGCTAGCCAAGGAAGAGAAAGGAATTGGACAAGGTTCTCAAGGTCAAGCATAGGCAACAAGGACAAGACAGATTTGTAAATCATCCTAGAAATGATTAGAGATATGATGACAGAGGTAAAGGACCCATGGGAGCTAGACAACCCCAAGCTAGGGAAAATAGAGTAGTGCCTGATCCTCTAAATGCTAGAGTTGTATTGTTGAAGAGATAAATGAAATTGATTGGTGTGACAAATGTTTCTTACCCCACCCACCATGTGAAGTAGATCAACAAGTTGAAGAAGCTGATGATGATGATGATAACACTGATGATGATGCATGCATGGTGGACTTCTCTACAAGCTCACAACAAGGAGAAACTTCAACTGAAGTAATAAGTGCAAGAAATGCTACAAGTTTTTGGGATTGCATTCACTGGGTACCTCTTCTTCCTCCCTCTCATACTTTAGAAATAGATATGGTACAAGATTTTGAACTTCCTAATAATGATTTTGAGTATCTAAGGGATTTAATGATTAAGAAGTATGATGGAGGAATCCCATCAGAAGAGGATAGGTAGTTGTTAATGAACATTGTTGTTTCCCAAGAAAAGGAGTATAACACAAGAAGTAAAGTTGTCAAAGGGGTAGGGCCTCAAGCCAAACCAAAACCCCAGTTCTCACCAATATCCCAAAATAAACTCCAAAGAAAGATGCATCTAGCAAAGGCCTTGTTGTCTCAAGTAGAACTGGTGTTCCCACCCATGCTCAAAATGTGAAAAATCTTTGTGCCATCCGATGAGTTTGTCAATCTTTCTCCAAATGCTACTTTTCCCAAATACATTCCTTATGACATTGCCCAAGTCTTGAGTCAGATCAAGATTTCTGTTCCAATTGTTGAACTACTTAGGATTCTGAGCACAAGAAGAGGGCCTTTGAGTATTTGGGATTGGAAGAAGATAGGAGTACCCAAGGTAGAAATATAAATAATGTAGACACTCCTCCTCCAACCATTGTAGACCTAGAAAAACCACCAAGCATTGGAGGAGATAGGTGAACCACCTGAAGTTTACTTGGGAACATCTTTGGTTGAGTCTCAATTAAATGTTGATCCATTTTTTACAATGCTGATTATTAAGGACATTGCTATTGCACAATTGTATGTTTGATTCCAGAGCATCATGCAATGTTATGCCTCTAGAGGTCATGAATGAATTGAACATTAAAGTGACAACAACTTATGGAAAGTGTATTGTAATGGATTCTAGAGAGGTTCTAGTTGTAGGATGTGTAAAAGGTTTGGTGGTACAACTTGCAGCTTATCAGGTAAGAACTTGAAACTTGATGTTGTTATTGTTGATTGCCCTACCAAATGGGGCATGTTGTTATCAAGAAAGTGGGTGCAAGTGTTGGTGGAAGTGTTCAGATGGATATGTCTTTTCCACCATTCCAATTGAAGGCAACCTTGTAAAGTTGTATGGAGAGAAGAAGATGTTGCACCTCATTGAAGATCCCAATAATGCTTCTTATGAAGTGTTGTATGCTGATGTAGATGTTGATAAATTTGTTGGATTTTTGATGGAAAAGAGCACAAGATTGATCAATGTAAATGTCTTGAACAAGTAGGTTTTCCTTGGACCTTGTTATTGATGGAGCTTGTTCCAAGTTTGGAAATGGTGTTGGTATTGTTCTGATTTCTCAAGCTAGGAAGAGTTTGTTTTTCTTTCAAACTCAACTTTGAATGCACTAACAACATTGTTGAATATGAAGCATTGTTATTGGGTTTGAGAATTGCATGGAAATATGGTGTAAAGGATATCATTGTCAAAGGAGATTTAGAACTGATTGTCAAGCAAATTAGAAAATTGTATGCTACTAAAAATTAGAGAATGAAACAATACAAGCATGCAGTCTGGGATTTGATTGAAATGTTTGACTCATTTAATATTGTGCACCATGATAGAAAGTTTAATGTTGTTGTAGACAAGTTAGCAGTGCTAGGATCCAGATTTGGAAATTGTACAAGTATCTCCATTTTGTGAGTATGATGTTGAAATACTAACAAGGCCATCTATCCCTGACAACATTAAAAATTGGAAAGTGTTTGATGATGATGCCTAGGTGAAATGGTTTCTATAAAACCAAGGCAAGTTTTTAACCAAAATATAGATTGGGAACCAATGGTGTGTGCTGCTGAAGGAAAGGAAACTTTATTTGGCAAAGACATCATCCAAGTTGAAGAAAAACATGATTCCCAGAGGTTTGGTGGCACTTGAATCAAACTTTGATAATGTTGATTGCATTATTAACAGAAGTATGTCGGTTTCAAGAGATGTGGAAGAGCACGACCTAGGGCACAAAGGAAAAACCATGTAAAATATGGTTAGGAAGCAATCTGAGAAAGGAAGAGAAGCAATCCTATGTTCAATTGTTGAAGAAATATCAAGACTGCCTAGCTTGGTCTTACTCTGAGTTGAAGGCATATAGGGAAGATTTTTTCCAACATGAAATTCCTCTTGAATCTAATGCCAAGCCTTTTAGGAAAAAATAGAGGCTGATCAATCCACTCCTTTCTTTGAAGATGCAAGAAGAATTGAAGAAGTTGAGGGATGGAGGGATCATTCAGCCCACAAGGTACTCATCTTGGGTTACAAATTTAGTACTATTCAGAAAAAAGAATGGTGATATAAGGTTGTGCGTAGACTTTAGGAACTTGAATAAAGCATCATTGAAAGATAATTACCCTCTGCCAAACATGGAGAATATGCTACAATTGGTAACTGGTTTTGAATTGTTATCCACTTTGGATGGTTTCTCTGGCTATAATCAAGTTGTTGTGAAGGAGTCAGAAAGAATAAATACTTCCTTTACCACTCCTTGGGGAACTTATGTCTATGTTAGGATGCCTTTTGGCTTAATGAATGTTGGAGAAACTTTCCAAAGAGCAATGGATGTAGCGTTTTGGTTATATTAATGATTTCATTGTTGTTTATCAAGATGATGTAACTGTGTTTTCTAGAAAAATAAATGATCACTTGCAACACTTGGAGAGAATGTTGTTAAGGTGTAGAGAGTATGGCATATCATTGAATCCCAAGAAGTTCCATTTTGGAGTGCAAAAGGAAAAGTTTCTTGGTCACATTGTATCAAAGGAAGGGGTCATGATTGATCCCGAGAGAGTGGAAGCCATCAACAAGGTTCCAATTCCGAGAACTAAGAAGGGAGTTCAATCCTTCTTTGGAAAAATAAACTTTATCAGAAGATTTGTGTCTAACTTTGCTGAGCTGACCATCCCCATTACTAGCATGCTGAAGAAGGACCAAGTTATCAAATGGGAAGAAGCTTCCATTCAAGATTTCAATGGGATCAAAGAAGCATTAAAGCATGCCCCTATTTTGGAAGCTCCAAATTACAAGAAGCCTTTTCAAATGTTTTCTTTTGCTTCAGAAAACACCATTGCATCTATCTTTTTGTAGAAGGATGATGAAGGGGATGAGAGACCAATTTCCTTTTTCAAGTAAGGCATTGCAAGGAGCTGAGTTGAAGTACACCATCATGGAGAAGAAAGCATTTTCCTTGGTGAAAGAAACAAAGGTTTTCAGACCTTACATCTTGAGCTCTAAAGTTGTTTCTTATGTTCCCCACACCATGGTGAAAGATATCTTATCAAAGATGGAGGTCTCAAGAAAAATATGTAGATGGGTAAACAAGTTGTAGGAATATGACATGGATATCCAAACCATGAAATTGATAAGAGGTTTGGGCCTAGCTAAGCTTATGGATGAGAGAAACTTGCAAACTATTGAGGTGAATGAAGTAGAAGGAGAAAGGGTGGATGTCCTTGAAAATTTGGTAAGCTCTGAATGGTACAAAGATATAATATTTTATCTCAGACATCTATGTTGCCCTGAACATTTGAGTAAAAATCAAAAAAGAGCTCTTAAGTTAGCCTCAAAAATATGTCATTACTGATTTTGGGTTAGCTTGGAAGAACCTAAAGGGAGTGCTCTTAAGATGCATCATTTGAGGATGAAGCCCCAAAGGTAATTGTTGATCTCCATGGAGGAGTTTGTGGGGGAAATTTTGCTTGGAAGAGTTACAACACATAAAATCTTGAGGGTTGGTTATTGGTGGCCAACTCTTTCAAAGATACAACTCTATTGGTTAGGAAATGTGAAAGTTGCCAAGCATTTTTTGGAAGAATGAAAGCTTCAGGTTCCCTTCCTTTGCAGCTTGTGTCAATTGAAGCCCCATTTAAGCAATGGGGAATGGATTTCATTGGTGAGATTTTAGATCCTTCCAGTGCTGGTCATAAATGGATTCTTGTAGCCACTGATTATTTCACTAAGTGGGTGGAAGAAATCCCCACCAAGAAAGAAACACACCAAGTTATCATGGACTTCATGTTGAATCAAATCATATGTAGATTTGGAGTGCCAACTAAGATTGTTGTTGATAATGCCATGAGTTTCAGAGCCAAACCTTTGGTGGCAATGTGCAAAGGGTATGGAATCAATTTGACATATGCTTCTAACTACAATCCCAAGGAAATGGACAAGATGAGTCCAACAATAAAAACTTGTTGAAGATCATTAGAAGAACCTTGGAGCTGAACAAAAAGAAGTGGGGTGAGAAATTGAAGTTTGTTGTTTGGGTGATAAAATCAATATCAAAAGAGCTACTGGTAAAAGCCCATTTGAGTTGGTATATGGAACTCAAGCTTTTTGCCCCTTCATTTGCAATTGTCTTCATTTAGTTTGTTCAACAAATTGAAGATCAAGAAGTTAGTCCATATGATGCTCGAATCAATAGATTATTGAGTTAGATGAAGAAAGAAGGGCATCCCATTAGTGGCATGTGAAGTTTAGAGAAAAGTTGAAGAAGTTATTTGACAAGAAGGTGACTCCAAGAGCTTTCAACATTGGGGATCTTGTGCTATTATGGGATAGTAAGGCATGAAGATAAGGGCAAGCATGGTAAATTTGATGCATTGTGGATGGGCCCTTATTCAATTGACATTTGAATTGGTGAAAATACCTTCTTCCTAAAAGACTTAGATGGGGAACTACTTGAATTTCCTATTAATGGCAGGAATTTGAAACATTTCCTTGATTGATTTCCCAGAATCAAGGTGAGCACCATTTGTATAGTGTATAGTTCTTTGGTTTCATTCTTACTTTTGTGTTTTTGTTCATTCTGGTCCTTGGTGACCTAGTTTTGTTGGTTTCTCAGTTCATTTTTGGAGGGTGGTTATGGTTTCTCTACTCTGCAAGTTGACTCCATTTCCCAATGGATGTTTTTGGCACTTGGTCTACTCTATTTGTTCTTGTGGCACTCGTTGGGAGTGCCCATCCCGAGCCTGAGCCGATGTTAGTGCTCATTTTAAACTCACACCATTTTCCCTAATTTTCCTTTTGATCTGCATGTGTTTGAAATGTTTCTATCTCTCGAATGGATGAAATGAAGTTTTTATCTCATCTGTATACCATGAATTGTTTGCAAGTTTCCTTGTCATGCCTTATTTTGAAGAAATCCCCAAATGTGCCCTAATTTTTCCCTAAATCTTTTTCAATCTGCGGGCTCTACCATTTTTTTTTCTTCTTCCCGATCATGGATGCTCGAAAAATGTTCAAATTTCTTCTGTATGCCTTTGAAAATCCATTCCCATGGTGAAAAATGCTTGGAGCCATGATTTACCTAGTTTTGTTTCAAAATTTTCCATCCTTAGCAAAAAAATTAGATCCTAGGTGTGAACTGGTAAATTTTATGTTTTGATATGGTCTGATGGGCATCTTTTACCCATCAAATTCTACCTCAGCATTCTGGAAGATATGTGGCCTCTTTTGATTGGTCGAGGGGATGGTAGATAAATGTTTTGAACTTATCACTTTTTTCTATTTTGGCAAGAGGGAAAATTTGGTCCCATGGCTCCGCTAAGTTCTGATTGGTTCTTTTGGTGCTTATGTGGCTTCTTCTAATTGGATGAGGTGAAGGGTTTTTTTATGAACTTTTTTTTTGGCTACTTTGGAAAAAGTTTGAACTCACCCCGTGGCCCCACTAGGCTCGATTAAAGAAAAATTTAAGTGGCATGGGAAAATTTCTTATTTTTTCCCGAAAGTGTATACGTGTTCATCTCCAATTGGTCATGGGGGGTGGGTCCTTTTTATGCCTTAAGGCATTAAGGAAAAAGAGTAAAAGGTAAAATAAATGCTTAAGGCCCCCATAGCTAATCAAAAATAGGACACGTCACCTTTGAAAAGTCAAAAGGTGAAATGGTTATTGAGGAATTTAGAACTTTTAACTTTTTGTGAAAAGGGTTAAAGTTATAAAGAGAATTTTAACTCCACAGCCAATCAAAGAGAGACATGTGGCACAAAGAAGGACACGTGTGGAATACTTTTTTGAAAAAGGATTAAGGTTATAAAGTGAACCGCACGACGAATCGGTGAAGGAACATTTTGGAAAGCCTGGGGAAATTTTTTCCTTTTTTGAAAAAGGAGAAAGTTAAAGTTATGAAATAAAAGTAAAACTCAAAGGGCCACATCACTTTCAAAAGTTCAAAGCAAGGACGGGCCGTGGGAGGTCTTTGAAAAGTGGGAAGGAGAGTCATGGTCAACGAAACAAAAAGAACACGTGGCAAGGAGGAAGGTGCGGGACCTGAAGAAATTTTGAATTTTTTTTTTTTAAAATGTTATAAAATTGTAAAAATGGCCCCGCCTGAATGATCACACAAGGCCCAAATTAAGCCAAAAAATTTGGGGGAGAGAAAAGTGTCAAAATTTTCCATTTTCCCAAAATGTTATAAAATGTTAAAAGGTGCTCCCAGGCCCATTTCCAATCATATTTTTCCACGTGGCTAGATCTAATTAAAAGTTGTAAAAGTGGCCCCAGGCTAGTTTCAAATCAAATTTCTCCATGTGGATGGCTCAGATTAAAAGATGAAAGGGAAAGATCGATATAGCTATGCATTTCATTTGATTTTCCACCATTGGAGCTCCAAGATGTTTGGAGATGTGATTTTTACATCATTCTTCATCAAATTTTGATGAATTTGTGTTTTTGGTCTGCAAGGTGCAATTGAATAGTTTTGGAGGCTCAATTTGTAAATTGAGGTGTAAATTTAAGCATTTGAGGTGGATTTTTGCTCGGGCTCGTGCAAAAATGCAAAATGCCAGATCCAAAAGTTGCAGAAGAAAAATTTCAAAAGGGAAAAGGTGAAATGATGAAGGAAAGGGGGTCTGCATGCATAGAAGATGAAAAATGTGCTCCCAGTTGAAGAAATGATGGAAATATTTGCAATGATTCACCTTTTAGAAACACTGCAACTTTTGGATGTGTTTCTGTTAAACATCCCTTTTCTATGAATCATGAGTGAAATTTGTAACAAACTTGATGCTTAGGATATTATTTTCTTGGGAAAGAAGGCTTGGATGTAATAGAATGTTATATAATGCATGTTTTTAGACATGCAAAATGGTCGGGGTTAAATTTCATGAGAAAAATTTGAGAAAAGTCATCTTCTGAGAAACCCATCTGAGATACTGGTTAATTTCTTTCTGTGTTAGATTTTCTATCATGTCAAGTTGGTTGTAGATGTATAGCCATTGAAAAGCTCTGAGATTTCTCTGGAAGCTCTCCCCTGTTGATGAATCTAAGCAATTTTGAAATTAATTTGTGTTCAATCTCTAGAAAATTTGTGTCTACTTATTTCAGAATGTCTGTAAATGGTTTCTCTTGTTCCTATTGCAATCTTACATTGAAATCTTTGTGAAATCACATAGATCTCATCCTTGTGATGGTTTAGTGGCATTTGCAATTTCATTTATCAAAAGATCTTTCACCTGGTAATGAAATAAACAATTTAAAATCACTTTACCTTCATTTGTTGATAGAGATTGTTTGTAAGTCTTTGGGTGTACCTTAGGCATGATTGATAAGAGATTTTGGTGTTTAATTGAGTCTTTTAACTCGAGCCTTCATGCTAGATTCTCAAATATTGTGTGAAAACATGTAAATTTGGCCTCCATTGATGCACACCTTCTGGTTGAAGGAATTTCTTAACTATTTTGAAGCTTTTTGTTGTTGAGTTGTCCATTGTTGTGAAGTTTCTCAAAGATCTAGAAAAGTCCAATTTATCTTGCTTAATCTCCCACCAAAAATCATTCAAACAACTAATCCTACTCTGTACTACCCCTTTTTTTCCCTATATATCCACAAAGGAACAAAATCTATTTACTAAAATATGTAGAACAATCAGGATTTCATAATGTCTTCAGTAACCTTAGCCTTGTTTTGAAAGTATCTCCATTTTAGAAGTGACAACTCTTGAGAGTTAAATTATGGAGTATTGATCATACTTTCCCAAGGTTTTCTTCATAAAATTTGTGCAAAAGAAGGATATCTCCATCTCCTTCATCAAACAGAGGTTACACTAAGGGTCCTCTCACCCTAGTTGAAGAGGCACAACCTAAAGTAGTGAGGATAGGTCAAATCCTCTTGAAGGTGTTATCCATCTCTCCACAATATGAGTGACAAAGGGCAGTTAGATCTCATCCCCGACTACAAAATGACATACATTATGATCTATCTATCTCTAAGCTCCATGCACACAAGAACTAGGCCATTCTTGAATCTTTGAAACTTGGTTTTGTACTTGATGAAAGGAGCTTTACCTTCGTAGTTCCCGATGCATCTTCTAAAACTTTGATTTGTAAATACAATATGGACATTTCTATTCTTACTTACCAAGACACCGTATTTGATTTAGTTGATGTCTTTTGTGACTTGTAGTTACATTTGCACTCTTTGATTCTAAAGTTGATTCAGAATCGAATACTAAACTGGTTGCATTGTGAGTTGTAACTTTTTACTAGACATCCTTCCTCATTTTCAATTGTAAAATCGTTATGAAATTTTGATTCTGAAAATTTAAAATTGTAGAAGTTAATCATTTAATTTTATTTGAGAACTCAGGAAAGACATATTATTTATTGAAATTTCTGCTCACAAATTCTGATATTGAACATTGAATTTTGTTGAAATGTTGTAGTTCCATTTCTTTTCTACTTCAATACTATATTTGAGCTTCATTACATCTTTAGTATGTATGATGAAAATTTTAAAATATCCATTTTAAATGGCAAATATTTGTCAAAAAAAAATTCTCGCATTCCTTTGACTATGTGTTTCACTATAATAAATCATTCCAGCTTACACTCAAATTCTTTATATTATGATTCTTCTACAATCACCTGATAATTACACTTTTGAATGCATGAATTTCTGAAGTTGGAAGTATAAAGAGTTAAATTAAACCCTGAGCTTAGTATTGACGATCATTTGCTTCTCCCTTTTCAGGTACCATGATGCAAATTGCAAAGTGGATAGCTCAAACAATAGTACAGTAAAGAAAATAAAACTCCTTGAGGCAATGATGGGTTTCTTTACCTCTTTACATTTTTAGCTTCATATATATATGCATTGTTGATTCTTGATTATTCCTCATGACTTGTGTGAGAAAAAAATGTACAATTATTTCTCATGAATAAATGAAAATATTTTCGTGTAATGAGATGTATGTCCTTCCTTTCTATACCTAATTTAATTTGTATGGGTAATGAATGAACCATTGTCTGGAACTTTTAACATCATGTCTAACATGTGTTTCCTTCCTACCTTCCTTAAGGCTTTAATGGAATGTTTGTTCACAAAATTTATACGCTTATGAAAAAGGTTTCAAATGGAATGGCTTCATCTATGAGGCATGGAATTCTTAAAATGTACCAAAGTTGTAGTTTTGATCCCAAATGACCCCAAAACCCAAAAATTACAAATTGTATCTTAATTCGAGGTGGTTGTTCCAAACATAACCAAAGTCGTAATTGACCAACCGAGAAACTTTAAAAGTTTTGAGTTTAGATTTTTATCATGATGTGCAAAAATGTCAATAGGTATGTTTTATTATGGTCTAGAATATCAGAAGAATTCTTAGTTCATTTTATAGGAATATAAGAAATTTGACTATGCCGATTTAATGATGATGGAAATCAACTATAAGATATGTTTTTATCTCGTACTTGGACCTATCTCATGGATTTAAAGGAATAGAACTTTTTTCTATCTCATCAATTAAGGAAGATTATGATGCCGCATGAGGATTTATGTCTGAAGAAATTTGGTAACATCATATTTTTGATGAGATGGACATTCTTAGTGAAAAGCCACATATCAATAATTACAAAACTTAGGGTGCATCAAGCTTGTGAATAATATATATTTTCATAAAATAACCATGCACATTGAATTGAAATGTCATTACATTTTATAACAAGTCTTGAACAACCACATCTAGCACTAGTAATACCCAATTGATTCTCGTGTATAGATATACTCACCAAGTCTCTAGGTATGGTGAAATTTGAGTTGTTTCAGGGGTACATTTGTAGAAATAATGTAAGAAGGGGAAATTTTATCCCGAATGTAATACATTGGAGTTTTGTTAGTTTATCCTCCACATAACCTATTTGGTTAATAAACTAACATCCTTCCTAACCATCTATCTAACCACTTGTTGTATTTATACTCCATTATTAAATGCAATACTTAAATCATTTTTAATTTGATCCCATCAACTATGAATTGGAAAATTATAATCATCCAATTAAATAGGTAACACTAATGTAGGAATAGTATTTATATATGTAAACTATATGATGGAGGATTGAGACTAGTTGTGGAAAATCTAATAGTATTTTTAAGTTGATAACTTGTTTTATATATAGTAATTTAATTATTATCTACATTTTCCTTTAAAAATTGCATAAATAATTGTATGTAATCATCTAATAGAACATAATTGATAGAAATTTATGTGATCCTTCACCTTTTACAAAATTACTAAAAACATGAAAAAGAATGAGAAAATATACCTGTAATAGGGTATGCATTCTAGTAAAATGTAAAAAGTGAATTTTTATAGGACTTGGGGAAAATAAAGTTAGAAAATTATGTTTCAACATATGTAAAATAAATAAATTGTTCCCCATCCTCTCATAAAGGACAAATATGGATCTAGTTAGAGAGAGAATAGTTTATACTAAAGAATAGTAGGAAACAATTTGGATGGAGATCGATATCATGATAATGATATTGATCCGTGATAATTAGAATTATAATACTTGAAAACAATAAAGGATATAATCCTAGGACCAATAAATTTTTATAATTATATTTAAATAAAAATTTAGGCTCACTAAATAGTTACAACCTAGTTTAATCTATGATATAAAACGTGACTTATAACACATAGGATGTGAGAGTTTGTAAAAGGGATTATTTTGATCTAATTACTTTATAACTACCCATTCATAACTATAATAATACATTAATACTTACAATAATTAATATAAAATTAAAAAAAAGCTCAAATGCACAAGGGGTGAAGATGGCTCAATTATATAGTCAAGATAAAAGAGGATATATTCATAGATAGGTGGAAAAGTTAGATCGTGAATATATATGATTTGTTATGCATTTTAATCTGAAAATGTGTTTCGATAGGATAATACAAGTACTCTATGCCCTACTATAGGTTTTTACATTATTAACCAAGGATTCTAAACACTTGGATGATTTGGAATTCAAGTTATTCAATATCTTATTAAATTATCTTTCTATAAAGTAATTATTGTTTTGTGTGTCTCTTGGTCACAAAACTTTGAGATGATGAATAATCACTTGAAAAAAGTAGAAAACATAA
Source organism: Taxus wallichiana var. yunnanensis (assembly GCA_018340775.1). Lineage (NCBI taxonomy): Eukaryota > Viridiplantae > Streptophyta > Pinopsida > Cupressales > Taxaceae > Taxus > Taxus wallichiana. The sequence goes on from CM031243.1 coordinate 432,815,634, forward strand.
AAACTAGATATTCCTTAATTTAAAAAGTAAAAGAAACAAATATTTTGTATCATGATGTTGAACTCCATTGTTGGCCAATCCTTCCTATTGATGAAATTGAAGTGTTACACTACATTCCCTCATAGGAATAATCCTTATGTAGTTCTCCTAGGTACATGTGAAAGTGTAAGTGAAATTTATAGAACCCTTATGGTTTCCCTCATTTCTCATTACATAAAGATAGTAGCATAAATACTTATTATATAATTTTTATAGTATGGTAGTATTTCAAATTGGTGTGTCTCACATATGTGACCTAACATCTTTACCCTTCAAATATGTTATCAATGTTTGGAGTGAATTTTCTCTTTCTTATACATGGTTGTATGAAATTTACATGCTTGAAATTGATGATAATTGACTCTTAAAACTATTTCAGTTTGTTAAATGTAATAAATAAAATTCTCTAATTCATGTGCATCTAATTTAGAATGATTTGAAAAACCCCTTAGTTCTCCTTGAACTATATTTTCAATAGGATATATATGAAGGTTAGGTGAGTTATAAATTGATATTGGCATTATTATATAGTCTTCTTGAGGTAAAATATTCTAATAAGGATTATCCTAGGAAGATAAAACAACAAAATAAATATAATCATGTTAAAAATAGATTCAAAGAAAGTGAAGAGGAATGGACATACAAGTGATCTAGGATGAGACCCTACATCCTTGTGTGCATGGTTTTTCTTAACTAAGTTAAGGAAATTAAAACTAACACCTAGTAGTCTTAATTAACAAAGTTAAATCAAAATCTAAACACCATCTTGTTAAGAGCTAAAAATGTTAAATAAAAAAATTATCATAAACTTTGAAATGGAAATCAAACTAACATGTTAATTATCAAAACCTCTACTCTTTAGACTACCAAAACAACTAAATTGAACCTAGGTAGATTCATGGCAATCAAAGTTGATTGTTTGATTTTAAGGGATTAGGAATGGAAGCTCATCAAAGCATGGCTACAAGACCACTTTGATTATTTACACATGACTGAAAAGCTTAAATGGATGTAATGTAAGAATGAGGCTTAGCACTTTAATGGTGAAATGCTTGAGGATGATGAAAGGCTTATAATGTATGTACTATATGCTTTCTTTTGTTTCTCAAGAATTAGGTGTGAGTGTAAAGGTAGGAGGAGGGGTCTTTATATAGCCCAATGGATAAAGAGATCTCTACATCCCTTTGGATGTAGGATAATAGAGTTGTTAAGTTAGTTCGGATAAGGGGGTTTAGAAAGGGTTGTGTTAACTTTAGAAGAGTTTAGCTTGTCCTTTAGTGACTCATGTGGATAAAGGGGGTTTATTAAATTAACTAATAGATGTGTAATATCATAAAATCTTTTTAGAGGAATATTAGCATGATTTAGACTTTAGAAGGGGATCAAATCAATTAAATAATGATTTATTGGTTTAATGAAAGGGGAAATTAATTAATTAATTAGTTTAGATAGAAGGAAGGATTAACTAACGAGAAGGTCGTTAATTAGGGTATTTGTTGAATAGAAGACTTAATTAATTACTTATTGTAATTAATTAATGATGATAGAAGAGAAGATGAACATTAGTGATGATATGTCACCAATTTTTAGGAAATGGGATAATTAGCATAATTAAAGTGTTTAAATTCTTTAGGTTAAATTATAGGCGTTTACATTTTCCTCTCTTTGAGGTGGCGTAGGTGAAGTCACTTGAAAGATGGTAGACGGATAAAATTTTGAAGGGTAGAATAAAAAATAGTAGTAGTGAGAGATGCCCCTCGAGGGTCGACTGGGGTGTGAAGGAAGATGATCGACAATTGAAAAGGTGAGAAATGGATGGAAGAAAGGAGAGTAGAAGGATGCCCCAAGTGAAGTAGAAGAATTGTGTCTCTATGAGGGTGATGTATAAGAAATGAAGATGAGAAGAAAAAGAGAAATATTTCATCTAGTGTATTGGAACAAATTTATTATAATCGTATTGCCAAAAGATCTACGTCATCGGTCCTTATTAAAAATATAAGCATACGAAAAAAGTAGAATGACATGAAAATCCCTACTACGAATAATTGTCCATTTATAAAAACACCAACTCCTTTTATGCAACATAAAAAATGCAATGCAATATGAGAAGGAAACAAGCTCATTTAACGGGAAAACAAGTATGAATGCACATATCCACCTAACAAAAGTCAAGATGGTTGTACAAATGTTTTGTTATCAAGTGGAGAGGTCCACATGTTCATGATTGATGACAAGGGTTAAAAATGATTCCCGAGAAAGGATACATGTAAGGGGAAATGATGATGGAAACTGGGTGCAAGGAGAAAGTTTTGTGCACAAAAAATAGCACTAAGCAATGGGATGTGCCCAGACACGGATGAAGAAAGTAGCTAGTTGTGCAAATGGTTTTGAATCGGTAATCCGCGAGTTGAGTTCATAGGTAAAGATGTGAAACAAACCAGTAGGATACAAAAAGAATGCCATGCACAAGACACAAGTTTCACCCATAATTAGTAGGTTACCTATTTTTGCAGGTTTTTGAATTTCTACGATTTTGTGCAGAATTTTGAAGTGATATATATATATATATTGTATTTGTGTTGTCAAAAATGTGGTGGACAGTGGATGTATAGAAGAAAATAGAAGAAATAGAATGAAGTGCCTAGATGCAAAATAAAATGCCCCAAGGGGAAGAAAGAAGAAATAAGTGACAAATAATGTCCCGTATAGTGGAAAAATTAATAAAATAATTATTTAAAAATAATTATTCAAGAGAGTGTGGATAAGAAGAAAAATCACCTAGGAGCAATAAAAATTGTCCTAGTGAGAAGAAAGGGGTACTAGACATCAAAAATGCCCCAACACAATGAAAAATGAAAAAAATAAATTATTTGATCTTTGAATAGAGGAGAAAATGATGGTAAAACAAGCCTCAGGCATCATGGCTAGTGAAAATTAGGTTGATATACCCTACCCGGGGGTAAATAACTACGACCAATTCATTTTTATTCTTGATCGTTACCAAGTTTTTAACCCGAAACTCTAACAGTGATGAGGACGATGGTGAGAGCACGAGATTGTTTGAGATGAGCAGACATAGTTTGGGGGTATGACCGACATGCGAGACGATGGCATCTTTGTGAGTAACCTAACCCTCTTCGTTAATTTTTTAATTAATGCTTGTAATTAATGTTAGAAGTAGGAAACTATGGTACATTTACATAGGTGCACATGTATGGTGGCACAGAAACCTTGGAGTGTATGCGCACGTATGTGCAAGCACCAAAAATATGTATACGCACACGCGTATACACCCACATGACAGTGCACACACAACACATGTGTGTGTATGTGCATGCACAACATTATAGTGCACACACATAGGGCACACGTATGCACACACATGTAAGCACTGAAGGTTGGTGCAAGTGTCCATTGGTCGATGCAGAAAAGGAGGGTGCACATGCCATGGGTGTGTGCACACCCCAAAGGGCATGCAGGCACACTGAGTGGATGGAGGAGAGATAGAAAAATTCCAAAAATGATGACATTTAGAAGAAAATTAGGAAATTTTGGTTAACAATAAAGAAATGATAGGTAGAACTTAGAATAAATGTTAGTAGCTAACAAATTGAATGATTTTGCAGAGACGGTTTCCCATGCTATAGATGCGTGAGTGATATTCACGCATAGCAGAGCTAGAGGGAGCATGTGTAGACGAGATCAGTGTGTAGTGGCGATACTCTTAAAGGTGGTGGGCCTAGGCCCCATATCCCATATGCATTCCATCACATTGGATCACTTCAGCCATCATTGAGTGCATTGATCGAATGGTGGCAACAACAAGTCGGTGCTTTAAGCTCCCTAACAGAGAGATGACGGTTAACTGGAGGACATATGGTAGATTCTCTATGTACCTATCATATGCTCATTGATCGAGTACATGAGTGACCTTTGGTGGATCAGGGTGGTGGTCGGTGACTTATTTGAAAATGATGAAATATTACACAATGGCATGACAATTTCATTGCATGAGTGCATAGCTGATCGGATATTACACCGGGGTCATTATATGTGATGTAATTTATCGTGGCTTTTTGCTCATAGATAAGACCTGAGACATCCTTTCTAGGGTCCGATTACATTGTTTCATAGGATTTTAAGTGATGAGTTATCTTCTTTGGGGCTAGTGCATACTAGCACATCTATACTTGGACTTGCACCTAATTACATACAACGTCGAAGATTGTAGGGCTGCCTCCTTACTACAAATTTGTTATTGTGACCATATAGCTATTGGGTGCCCTGTAGGTGCATTAAATGTCTAAGTCCTGGAGGAGCCATCATACATGGCTTGGGTTTCTATAGGTGATGACATACGAGGGAACCTAGGTAGCTTGTATCATTATCAACGAGAGTTTGATGAGCTGCTAGATAGAGACATTATATAAAGGCCTTATAGGCAGATCCAATGGCTAGAGAGTGGAGCAGAGAGCTCGAGTGTTTGTCTGATGGAGCACTTCCTTCTACATAGCCATATTTACTTCATTAAGTTATACTGAGTATACCAATTTCGAGTGACCACTAGGCATGGTGTAGGGGTTTAACAACCATAGTTTTGGTATGCCCACCGAGACTCGAGAGGTAGACCATGGCGCCATGCATACAAGCGGCCCGAGCTGGGGATAGCTTTTACAAGTGGTACCATAGGCATGGGACCCAGCTAAACAAATTAGAGATCCAGTACCATTGTTGATTACATGGATTGGTACGCCACTATTTTACCTCAACATTTGACTATTCCAGATGAGGCATGGGTAGCAGGCACTCGCCACCACCAGAGCTTCCTTACAATGGTGATGAGAGGGAGGATGCGTAGCTCATGCAACCCGAGATGATCTATTTTATGGGTCGACGATGATGGGTAGGGTGTAACATAGGTGTAGGGACCGTGGCGGCAGAGGACCAAGACAGCACCTCCACAGTTCCAAGGCTTAGATTACGAGAGTAGGGACAAGCCTCTAGACCAATTTAAGGGCAGGCACGGGGACATGGACATGGATAGGCCCCTATGGTGCGAGTCAATAGAATAGATATCCACCTTACAAACAACAGTTGTGCCGGCCATAGAAGAGAGAGACCAGGCCCAGCTTAGAATTTGGTAGTGACAGAGAGGGGGATCGGGTTCATGGCTCAGTGCCCAAGCTAGACAGGAGGTTATGGTGTCATCCATTTCCTGCAAATGGTGGCACTGAGATGGCTCGGAGTTACAAGCCTATATCAGCCAGATGCAGCTCAGCTATAGCCTATGATACTAGAGAGAGATAGGTTGAGATCCAAGTGAGTCGTGGGTCGGCCAAGATTTCCAAGTATCAGCAAAGATAACATCCTTCTGACACAGAGATAGCATAGTGGTGATTGCCTAGACTCACAAAGATCTAGCTTACAACATACGGCAAAAGCATCTTATTACGAGATCATTATATTATGAGGTAGTTTTGATTAAATTGGGAACCTTCTTATAGCCAACATTTGAGTAGAACAATGAGGTTAGAGAGGCCTCAGGCCTCAGTGGAGCAGCCACGGGGGTAGCCTTTGAGACCGAGCAACACTCATACTTTTCCTCCACCATGGGAGAGACCATCCTTCCCATTTGAGGGCTCGAGTCACCGCTGATTCATATTGTATTGATACATGTGCCTCTTGATGAAGGCTATGAGCATATTGTTCTCAATTTAGAACATTATTTATGTATAGCAGTTTTAACATATGCCTCTGATGAAAGGAGTTGTATTCTTTGATCGATGTATATCATCCTTTTGTATGCATAAGATGAAGGCATTTTTATGTATAGTAGTGATGTATATTTATTTTGATAATAAATATACCACACATATGTATATGTATATATTGACATTTTTACATGACACATGTGTTACGAGATGATGGAATTTGTTTGTTTTTTTATTGAGTACATGGATATATGGATGTGTTATGATGTTAGCTGATTTGATTTCACATGTATATGTATCCTGATTTTTATGTATCGCATGTGCTTTGATTTTTAGATGATAGATCTGTAGTGTATATCAAATGTATTTGCTCATGTGATGTGCTAGATTTAGTGGATGGAATGATATGATGATATGGATGTGGGGGATAGATTTTGATATTTGCGATCCCTCTTGACCCCATTTGATGATACAATATGTGATGACTAGATTAGCATTCATGTATAAGGTATACTTCACTTTTTCTTGATATATGATGTATAGATAATGTTAGATGTAATGATATTGATGGAAACATGATGATGTGATTAAAAAATGATGCACATGCAATAGGAAAAAACAATCAAATGTTAACAAATAACATAATGAACCAATAAAACAATGTACCATGATTCACCAAAGCATGCAAAAACACACTTCAATATGTATAAGCAAGAATAAATCTGATCTAAACAAGAAAATATGAATCGTAACAAAGTATGTCTAAGCAACAAACTATACAAACATACAAACATGAAGCAATTATACAACAATCAAGCAAGGTAAGAAACAAGCTAACAAAAGTAAGCTAAAGTGAATGTTTTTGTAAAATTGTTTTGTGAAACAATTTTCTATTGTTTTGATTTTCTAATAGTTTTGAATTTTTGTGTTTCTCTAATAGTTTTGAATGTTTTTTTTTTTCTAACAATTTTGAATGTTTTTTTTTTTCTAACAATTTATTCAGAGCTACGCATGTGTAACCAAGAAAACATGGATGCCCCTAGCATTAGATGGGGAATATACAAGGGAAAATGCCACGTGCTTATAAACAGGAAGGTGAAGTCACAGAAGTGCCCCCAACATGAGATGGGGAATAGAAAAAGACCATGCCTTCACAGAAAAATAAAAGGATACAAAGATGGATCAAGGCTTGACAAGATTAGGCTCACAAGGAATCTTGGACGTAGATGCAGGAACCGGCCCTAGACTAAGTAAATGTAACCTCTAGATGTAAGATGCTTATGATCAACGAATCCTCCCAAGCCGCTAGAAACTGGTTTTCACCCAAGGACCTATCCAAAGTGCCACAATTGCGTGGTTTTCACTTATGGATAACCTATTTTCTCTTTTTATTTTTCTCTTATTTTATTTTTTTGTATTTTGATTATTTTTACCCTATTTTTTATTTGCTTTTCTGATTTTCACGCCATGTTTATGCATAGAATGGCTTAAGGTGCATGGCATTCATGGGCTATAGAGATCATGACCATTAGGGTGGGCAAGTTTGTATTCTTTCGTGCCATACTTGGCCACGATAACATAAGGTCCTAACCAATGTTGTTCAAACTTTCCTTTCTTCTCTCGTTCTACCCTTATGTTGAGCTGATTTTCCTTCATGACCAAATCACCAACCTCAAATGATGAGGTATGATTCTTTTGTTATAGTTGTGAGAAAATATGTTCTTATAAAATTTAAGGTGATTTAAGGTGTGAATACACTTTTGTCCAGAGTTCTAACTCTCGCTAGTCTAGCCACTCGGTAATCTTCATCCTTTATCTAGATAATCCCAAAGAGAGATTCTTATAAAAGGAAGCTCAATTTCTATCGGGATGATAGATTCCATTCAAATACTAGGGAATATGGTGTCACACCCGTAGGATTACGAATAGAGGTCATGTAAGCCCAAAAGTGGGTGGATTTGTAGATACCAATTATGACCTATCTTATTTACCATCTTCTCCATGATTTGAACCAAAGTCTCATTAGTGGCCTCACTGTCCATTTCCTTGGGGATAATATGGTGTAGACCATTTTAACCGGATTTGAAACCAATGGAGCAGATCCTTTACAATTTTATTTTGAATGATTTTCTGTTATCATGAATAATGGCTACATGAGTGCCATATCGGAAATAAGATGATTCATGATGAACTTGGAAATCTGAGCACCCATTACATAGGTCAAAGGGACAACTTCCACCCACTTGGTAAAGTATTCAATAGCTGTAATGATGTGGGTGTGGCCATCAGATGAAGTAGGGGTAAGCTTCCTTATTAAATCAAGTCCCCATTTAGAAAATGGACATGGGGCGTTAATGGGTTGTAATGGTATGTGATGTAGCATGGATGAAATTTCCATGCTTCTAACAAAGTACACACTTCCTTACATAGTTACAATGATCATTTTCAATGGTAGGCCAATAGTAGCCCACTCTCAATAATTTTTAGATAGAACCATTCTACATTAGTATGGGATCCACACACCCCTTCATGCACCTCTTTAATCGGTTAGACCGAATCTATCATATCGAGGACAACGTGCAAATTCCCATCATAGCCACGATGATAAATTGTACCTCCTAAAATTGTATGAGCGGGCTATCCGGTGAATTAGGCTTTATTTCTAAAATAGGATATTTTGGGAGGGATTGTGTTTTCTTTGAGGTAGGTGAAGATAGGCTCATACCATGGGAATTGGGACCAATAACATCACAAGCTAGATAGGATTCTGGACATTTTGTACACATGTTGGTGTACATTTTCCACAAAGAATGGCATGTCATTACTTTGCAGTGAAATTCAAAGCATAGTATCCATGGTTGCCATAGCATATGGATATTTGTTTTTTTTCTTGGAATCTGCTCAACCGTGATGCACAAGAAATAGTCTTTCATAGTTTCTTCCTACTTCTTGTAAGGGATGATTTTATCTTAACTTGGTACTCATTATTGACTTGCTTGATGATTACCGAGAGAGTCACCAATAATCTTAACATGATGAATGTCCCATTTGATGGCGAGGTTCATCCCAATGATGAGTGCCTCATACTCTATGATATTGTTCATGTAAGGAAAACTAAGTTTAAAATCCTAAGGTATGGTGTAGAGAAGGAGTAATGAGGACCACACCTGCCCTTGAACCATGAAAAGTAAAAGATCCATCAAAGTGTATCTGTTAAATGATAGATTCTTCAATGTACATTAATGAGGCATTTGGCATATCCAAATTGATAGGTTAAGTTCCTTGTAAAGGTGCTTACTCGCTAATTGATCAACAAGTACATGTCCCTTGATCAACTTTTGGTGTAAAAATTCGATTTCAAATTCACTTAGTAGAATGATCCAATTAGCCATTCTATTGGTAAGGGTGGGTTTAGACAACAAGTATTTGAGTGCGGATCAACTTTGGATATATGATTATTTTTTGTTTTCAACGAGATAATGATGAAGTATTTGAAAGGTAAAAACTATACCAAACAAGCCTTTTCAATTTGGGGATAGTTGAGCTCATAAGAGATGAGAGTGTGATTGAGGTAGTATACTACTTTTTCTTTGTGACCAAGGTTGTATTGGGTGAGCAGCGCACAAATAGAAAATTGAGTAGTAGAGACATAAAGTAGAAGTGAATCACTAGGAGTTAGAAGCATGATGATAGGTGAATTGAAAAAGTATTTCTTAAGCAAAGTGAAGGCCTATATTTGCTCATCCCTAAATAAAGGCAACATTGTTTTTAAGTAGGTGAGTGAACAAATGACACTTATGGAAAGATGGCGAGATGAAGCATTGAATAACATTTATTTTTCCCCCGCAAGTTGCGTAATTGCTTAATGTTTTTAGGAGGACATCTCAAGTAATAGCAGAAAATTTGGGAGGGTCTACCTCAATTCCCCTTCTTGATAAAATCAAACCAAAAATTTTCCTAATAGCATGTAAAACACATTTATTTTGGTTTAGATGAACCTTGTACTCTTGTAGGCATTCAAAGATATGCCAAAAATAGTAGTAGGGTGGTCCTCCCTCGTCTTATATTTCCTAAGGATATCATCCACATAGTCTTGCATGATATCATGGATTATATCATGAAAATTACCTTCATTTCCCTTTGATAGGTAGCTCCTCCATTTTTAAAACCAAACAACATTACACGATAATAGAAGGTACCCCAAAGAGTTGTAAAATCCATCTTGTGTTCATCTTCATCACCTATCTTGATTTGATTGTAACCTAAAAATACATCCATAAGAATAGTATTTCATATCTGTTATTGAATCCACAATCATATCAATATTTCATAATGGAAAATCATCCTTAGGGCATGCCTTATTTATGTCTCTAAAATATGCATATTCGATCCAACAAAAAATTTCTAAACAGAGGACGATATTGGATATTTATTTAGAGTAATAAATGGGTTGAATGAATCTACCTGCAAGTAATATTTCTAATTCTTCCTTAACAGAGAGCCACTGGTTGGGTGCATCTTTCTAATATTTTGCTTAATAGGCTTAGAGTTTGCATGAACAAACTTGGATCCAAGCCTAACATATCCTTATAGGACCATGTGAACACATCTATAAATTCCCATAGCAACATGGTGAATGTTTTCTATTCCCATGCCAAAAGTGAAGCTCCCAACTTGACTATTTTTGGGTCATCTTCTGTGCCAATGTTTACATCAATAGTCTCTTCTACTAGTAACTTTGACAAATCCTCCATACATGTAGGATTGGGAGGAAGGTTGAGATATTCATCCAAGGATGTCTCCACGAGATTTTCATCCTTGGCGTGGTCACTTTTATTGTCCTTTGATTTTTGTACTTGTTTGTATGTCGGTTCCTCAAAGAGGTTTCACTAGTGTGTAACTTAGACATTGATTTTCTCCGAGGCTTTGCATTGGAAACTTTTGCCCTAAATTTTTCTTAAAGTTTTCGACCATCAAGCTCAGCTTCCTCTCTAAATTAGGTGCATGTATCTAAGTCAATATAGAAGCCCTTTTTTGATCTCCAATGGTGATTATATCCCGAATGCCCATGAATTCTGCAATAGATTCATCATTCTCAAATAGATCTAGTGACATATGACATTGTTGGTCCCATTAAACAAGGAAGGGTAAATAAGGTCAAGTGTAGATTTCGTAGGGGTTATGGTGAGGAAAGTAGTATTCATGAACAGGTTCGTGGAGGTAATATTCTCGTATTGGCTACAATGGGAATTTGTATCATCTAAATAAATATAGCTATTCTCATGTTCAGAGAAGGTAACATATTGATCATTGGGATGTGCCCCATAAGGGAGAATTCCAATATCATACCTTTCTATTTTAAAATGCGGGAGAGGCATTGGTTCTCGCTGTCCTTGCTCATTCCTTCTACATCCTAGACCCTTGTAGCCCATGGAGTACATCATTCGACTAGATTTCTCATATTAGGGGTTTGGTAGAAATTTGGTTGAGTATCTTCTGGGACCCAAGTCATAGGTGGATCCAACAATTTTTCTTCAGCCAACAAGCCTCTAGGTAAAAATGACCCAATAGTTTGCTCATCTCTAGGTCGTAAATGCGAAATGATAGTTGGTCGACCTTCTAGTTTTAGGTGATAATGAGAGATCTAAAACTAAAAGGCTTGTTGCACATTATATATCCATAACCATATTCTAGAACATTCATCTACCATGAATCAAAAGGATACTTTGATGTAAAGGCACCATGGGTGCAAAATGAGAGAATATGAATCTACGGAACTCCATGGCTTTCGTATTGAAGAGGAACAACTATATCGGTGGAAAGGGACACATAGGTACCCCTACTTGTAAAACTATTGAGAGATCTACAGTGAGCGAAGGGATATGAATCTCCTAGTATCGTGACAGTGTGTCCCTCGTGCTTCAGTTTAATGTATTGATGGAATGTTGATGACACGACTTGCATGGCATGAATCCATGATCAACCTAGAAGCATATTGTATGGGAGTTCTAAGTCTAAGACATGAAACTTTGTGTGATGAAAAGTGGGACTAAATTCCATGGGAAATGTGATTGTGTCAATTGACTCTCTTTCCATGTTTTCGTAAGAAGTTATGGTAATGATGTTTGACTCAAGGTCTTCTTCAGTATGTCCCAGTTGCTTAACCAATTTTAGTGTGTATATATTCAATCCTAATCCATTGTTCACAAGCACCCATTTGATCTTTTGGTAGGTAACGAATACCTCAATATATAAGGGGAGATTATGTGTTGGATTTTTAGTAGGGACTTCCCTATGATTAAAGGAAATGTGCTTAGTTGGTATAATGTTTTCTCGTGGCACGAAGATGTGTAGATCTACCTCTAGTGGCACTCCTAACCCCTCGAAGAGTTTGGTACAAAATGTCTTTATGTACATTTGATATCTTAAGAAGATTGAAGATTGAAATCTTAGAAGACGTTTTTTCAAGTTGTTCTAAGAGGTACCTACCATTTTTGGGGGTTAATGGAGAGGGTTCAGGATCACGAGGTGGGAACGCCTTATTACCGTAGTGTAATCATTTCACTTGATTCAAATGGTGTTCACGTGGTCACTAGGAGAGGAATCCATCCAATGAGTGAATCATAATGATGAATGTCTTTCTTAGTATATAGGTAATTTGTTGATTTATAACTTTGGGATGAATCTCCTAGATCCGGCTTTCTCCTCGACTTACCATGTTTGGGGAATTGTTCTTTATATATCCTTATCTTTTTATTGGGCATCTAAGTTTTTATGGGTTGTCCACTTCTATCTCCCCATTATCGATGGGGTTTGGATGTAGTGACATAGTCATAGAATTTATCTGTTTTAGTCCTTGACATGATGTAATTCACAATAGTCATGCTCTTTGTACCATGATGGTTTTGGAACATTTTCATCAAAGGGTTGTGTGTCGTGGGATGAGTCACCATGTGAGCTACATCCAATTGTTTTAATATAACCAAAAAGGCTCATTGAGAGAGTGAACATTATTCACTTAAGTGGTGGCTGAATTAGTCCTTTGTTAGTTTAAAAGGTTGACTAGTTTGAATCATTTGCATGTGTTTGGAATCTATGATCTCATCTCCCACCACATTTTTGTTTTTGTTGAATATTTTCATCTTCTTCTGAGGTTTAACACTTTGGTTATCCTTATATTGTGACTTAAGAGTTCCTTTGGCAATAATGGATTTATATATTTGAACACATTTTTCAATGAACTCCTCGAAAGTGCAAACACAATGCATTTTAAGGTGGGAAGTAATGTTTGGGATTTAGGTTGGGCACAAAGATACTTACCTATTTTTCAGGAATGTGCAAGAGAATCGATTAGCTATTCCTCTCCACCATTGTAGGAAGCTTGAAATTCTCGTTAGGACGTTGTTTGGTGCCACATATGTTTTCCATGGTGATATCACTTTGTATATCATATGAGAAGTGACTCAAACCTCTCTACAAGTTTTAGTAAGGTAAAAATAGACCCCGAGGTAAACGAGTAAACCACTCCAAGGCTTGACCTCCTAGACTCTTGGGAAAGATTCGTATGATATAATTATCACTATAGGAAACCTTTACATGCCATATAGAAATCCTTGACATGATCTTGTGGGTCTCCTTTTCCTCTATATATTTTGAATTTCAGCATGTCAAATTTTTACGGAAGGAAAAGTTGAAGTGTCATAGCTTTTTCAAAATGGATGGGGAATAGTTCTTCATATTGATATTTTATAATACTCCCCACATTTCTCTCTTGAAGGCTTGTGAGTATTGCTTTCATATATTGTACTTCTTGAGTGAGTAATTGTTCTTTAGTGGGAGAAGTAGGGATATAGACATGATGATACTCCATATTGTCTTCTCCTTGTTTTTCCCTATGAATTTCACTGATTTTTGTCTTAGGCCTTGTCTTTTGGAAATTCTTGTTTGTTTCTTTTTGTACATGAGAGGATTAACAAGGCTAATTGTGAACTAAGGTTTCTAATTTGTTGTTGAATAGTGACTTCTTCTTCCAAAGGTTCCTCTTCTTCTTCATAATGGAGGTTCTTAAACATTCTTGTGTCCTAACCTAATTTTACATGGAACTTTAATAAAGGGTATTATGTCCCACTACATTATCATTTCCCGTGTTGGAGGTAGAAGCATATCCATATGTTAAAATATCCTCCATGTTGATAATATGTCACTCCTCATCATTAGCGTTATTTGTAGGTGGGATATTTCATGTTCACTGGGCATTTTAGCCCCAATTCTACAACTCATGTCAATACCCTATCCTTGTTTCTAAAAAGGAATTCATCTAATAAGGTTTGTTTCAAAAAGGACTTGTTGTCAAGATAATTAACAAATGTCCCTACTTATGTCAAGTGAAAGGAATGAAAAAGATGTAAGTAAATACAAGAAGTTAATATAACCACTATGAATCTACAAATTAAATTAATACCTATATCTTTTTTGTGAAACAAACAATGGCCCTAGATATGTTAATCAAAGTTTGACAAGAAAGTAAGGTATTGATATCAAGATGATATTGATATAACACACACAAGTGGTAACGTAGCACTTTTCAAAATCGAGGTAGTAATGGAATGTAAAGCTTATAGTATAACTAAGAATTGTTAAAATGTGCCCGTAATCTTAAAATGCAGATTTTAGGAAGTTTACAAGAAACAAGACATAAATGAAATAGTTTCGATAAAAAGAAGGTATCCTTTTAAGGAAGTTCAAGATGTTCAACTAAATTTATGATGACACCGACAGGAAATACAAATTCCACGAATAATATGAAGAACGTCTCACACACTTTAGAATGAGTATCGAAAATGTTGGGCGTAACAAAAAAAAAAAGTGGTAGAAACTCTGTTGGAACATAATGATTAAGTGGTCGGCTAACCCTTAATGTATATGGGTCCATCACTAATATATAGGTTAATATTTAATAATATGAAATATTTATATTTATATTATTAAATAAGCTAACATAGGTATATAATTTAGGTTAAATATTTAATATCATGAAATTATTATATTTCTAATATTAAATATTATAAACCTAGGTGTATGTGTCAACTATTTTAGGTTGAAAAGGTGGGTGGGGAGACATACCCTATCACCTTATATAAAAAGTACTTTAGGTCCTCATTTGATATATTTGGGAAATATATCAAAGGTGTGTAAATCAAGTGATTTGGTTTTACCCTTGGTAAATACGGTTTTAAAGGAGGAGGTGATCTTATTGGATGTAAACTAAGTTCTCTAAAGTAAAAGGATATTTTCAAAGTGGTTTTTACCCTATTGAGTTTTACATTATAAATATTGTGTCACATGTGTTATTTATTTCTGTAGTATTTCTTTATTTAATTATGTTATGATGTAATATTTATTTATTATATTATATGTAGTTGATAAAATCCATATTTATTAATAAAATTCTAACATGGTAATAGAGTAAGGTAATTTAAATAAATTAAGATCACATGTTTGTATTTTATTTATTTAATATAGATTATTTCAACCAACTCGAAAGGGTATTTAAAAGTATCTGGTCCCCTTGTTTTTTTCTAAAATTTATTTTGGCATTACATTTGTGCAATTACAGGTAAAGTTTTTAAATTTTAAATCCCTAATTTTTGGGGGAAGATGATATGTTATGATTCTTACTTTAATTTATATTTTGTAAATTATATGGAATTAATATTTGTTTGGAGATTGATGTGTGCACATGTGAAAGGGTCTTCAAATATTCACCTTTGTGAAAATCACATACAAAAAAAGAAAGGATTTATTTATATAAAATAATTTCAATGTTTTATATAAATTTAAATGTTTGCAGGATTAAATATTTTAGAAAGAAAATTCATACTTGTGTTCTTTTCTCCTCTCTAAAAGGATTAGATTTGAAAAATTATAGTTTATAGTTAATCTATATCTATATCTTATATAATTTGAAAAATATATTATTATTTTTAAATAAAATATAGAATATAGAATAAGGTTTATATAATAATTTATATAAACATCATATTAAAATTTATATAGTTTTCAAAAAAAAACTATATATTAAAAGCCTTAAACCATATTAAAATTACAAGGGATTGAGGGAAGAGTCAATAGACAATATTCTAAGCCTAAGTTTAAATCATATTTAAACTTAAGTAAAAATCTAGGCATATATAGTTTTAAAAATAACAAACCTAAATTTGAATCATATTTTATATATATGGTTAGTTTAAACCGCTTAAAATATAAATTTTATTAGATTTGGTTTATATACGTTTTTAAAAAAACCTAAGTGCTTACTTTGTTTTAGTAAAGGGGGCCTGTGTTTATTGTTTTCATGAAGGGATTACTTTTAAATCTTAATACTTATTAAATAAAACCTAACATGTGTCCCTAACCATTTATATTATCCATGTAAGGGTAGGCCCCATTCATTTATATCTTATATTTTATAAAAACTATATAAATAAAATTATTTAAAGGTTTTCTTTTATATAAGAGTGGGAGTGGAGAATAAAATGAGATAATAAATGTGGAGCTCTAAAGTATAAATGGAGAATTAAAAAAGAGGGTAGTTTATTAGTGGACTACGTGAAGTTTGGTAAATATTTATTAAAATATTGGTAGTTATAGCCACATAAAAGTTTTAAAGTTTTAGCTTGTAGGAATTATATAAAATATTTTACAATATTTTCATAGTTTTAAATGTGTGTAGGGTAAAATTAAGAGTAAATGAAGGGAGGAGACAAGGTTCATGAAAATAGGGATTTCAATTTATTTCATTGGTTGGGTGAAATTACTTGTCCCCTCTGTAAAATATGTAGGTTAATCTATACTCTCATAAATCTACTTGCACATGGTAAAATTATTTTAACCTGGTCTATGTCCTTTAAACCCCTTTAATAAGAGTTATGTTTTTTCTATAAAAACAATATACTATAGTTTATAATTTTTATGAATTATATGTTGTTTTTTATTTACATTCTATAAATTATATACCTTTTTTAAATAAAAAGTGCTGTATATTTTTTACGTTATAAATTATAATAGGTTATTATAATGTGTTAAAATATAACCTCCCTAATATTATACAAAAGAAGAAATTATGGAATTTCACATTCTAGAAATACATAGCAAGTTTTGGCTTCATTAAATTTGATGATTAAATGACCATCATGGTAGACCAAACATAAGACAATATGATGATCATTAAGACGTCAAATTTAAGCTCGTAGGTTCTAGGAAACTTTCACTGTGTTAAAATTGACGGTCAAATCACCGTCATGATAGACCAAAAAATAAACCATTACGATGTTCATTAAGACTTCAAATTTAAGCTCATAGCTTCTAGGAAATTTTACCTCTGTTAAAATTGACATTAACAACTGACCATCACGATAACCATAAAATTAACTATTATGATGGTTGTTTAGACGTCAAATTTAAGCTAGCTGATTTTTTGTCTACATTTTTTTTTGAGATTTAAAGTTATACATTCTTAGGGGTCTCTTCTTCACTTCTATATGGTCAGAAATATTTTTATATAAATCTGGGGTATAATGCAGAGCCCTTTATATTGCGAGTTATTATTTTGATCATGGGAGGTTAATTAGTATGCATTATAATGACATAATTAGTTATGATCAAATAGTTTCTTTAGATCTATAAAATTTAGATATGATTCTATTAAAAGTGTTGTTTTTATTATCGATAAATATGTATCTAACTCTATGGTACATTGTATATTATAATGAGGTGTGTTTTACAAGTTTAGGAAAACAATGGCATCCAACTATTTCTGTCTTGACAAAACCTAGATCTTGAATGAAGAAAACTATAACATTTGGGTCAAAGCATAATTTATGGCAAAGAAACTCTAGATTGTTGTTTCGAATCTAAGGTTTCTACGCCATCGATCGTCAAAAACTATAGATAACATGAATACATTCTTGCAATGAATGTAAGATGCTCTTGCTATGATTCTATGTAATGTGAACGATGAGTACCTTCTACACATTAGTAATATCAAACATCCGAAAGAGGTATGAACACAACTAGAATCCATGTGAATGATACTTGATATATCAAGGATAGTAATGAGAGTATAATAGTTGAAGGAATTTAAAGAAATGGTCTATACATTTTTGATGATTTCTCTTTTGCATCTTGTTTTATATCTCAAAGTTTGAATAATTCAAAATTATGTCATGAAAGGTTAAGACATGTTAATTATCGAAGCTTATATGAAATGTATAGATATAATCTAGTGAAAGTTTACATGTGTTGTCTTATTCTCTTGAAGTTATTTCATTAAATACTTCTAAATGATGGTTTTGATTTTGATTTAGTAAATGGTCATGATGATGTTTTGATGCTATAGATGTTTCTAGAACTCTTATCTTCCTAGATAAGAAATTAAATTAGGCTCAATCTATGTTAAAATTTCAAATCATATTAACCTTAGAAAATGATCAGAACCATTTCATATGTATCATGCATTAATTATCTTGTATGAACCTGATCTATGAAGTATTATAGGGTCTAGGTGGATATACAAAGTAAAATATAATGGTGATGGTAGTATTAACAAACATAAAGCTAGAATTGTTGCTAGAAGTTTCACTCGAAACCTAGTATTGATTATGTTGAGACATTTCATGTAGCTAAAATGAGTACTTATAGGGCCTTATTTGCAATGCTACTCAATTTGGGTGGGAAATCCACTAAATGGATAAGAAAATAATTTTTTGAATTGTGATTTAAAAAGAATTTACATGTTTCAACCTAAAGATTTGAAAAAGGTAAAGAAAACTATGTTTGTAAGTTGAGAAATCTTTATATGGTTTAAAATAATCTCTTAGAGCTTGGTATGTGAAAATATTTTCCTTCTATAAGTCTGTTAGGTTTTGTTAATTGTTCTTCTAACAATGATATATTCACTAATAAATAAGGCTCACATATTATCATTATATGTATATATGTTGATTTTCTTATGTCTAGTGATAATTATGATTTAATTAATAGGATTAAAGAGAAATTGAAAGAGTGGTTTGAAATGAATGAGTTAGGTCTCTCACATCATGTTATTTGTATGATTTTTTATTTTATTGTTATTTTCAAAATACAATATGCAACCATTGTATTGAAAAATTTATTATGATTGATTGTAAACCATTTCCTACTTAAATGGAAGTTGGAATAAATATTAATCCTAAATCTACATATGAAAAAGGTTGATCCTATTTTATATACGTCTTTAGTTGATACTTTGATTTATCTAACTATAAATAGATCAGATATTTTCTATACAAAGAGGAATTACTTCAAGGTTTATGAAGGAACCTTTTTCAGAGATCATTAAAATATTGTCAAAAAAATTTTTAGATATTTGAAAGGAACAATCAATTATGGGTTGCATTATAATAAGAATGAAAATGCTATCTTATATGGATTTTATGATTCTAACCATATTGATGTTGTGTTATAAAATATACTAGATATGTGTTCAATTTTTTTGGTGTAGGAACCATTACTTGGAACAAAAAATACAATCAATTATTCATTTCTTCTACTGAGGTAGAGAAGTACAATGGAAGAAGTAAAGAATCCATGTGGCTGCAATGGTTGTTGGTAGAGATACACATATAAGCTAAAGGAAGTATTTATCTTCTATGTGGTGGTCAAAGTTGTATTACTCTTGATTAAGAATCTAGTTCAACATCAAAGGATGAAGAACATTGAGATACATATACGCTTCACCCGTGAGAAGGTGCAAAGTGATGAGATAAATCTCAAGTTCATGTTGACTGAAGAGTAGGTTGTTGACATCTTCACAAAGTCCCTGAGTGCTGCAAAGTTTTTCACTTTCATGAAAATCTTGGATTGTCAGAGTTGCCATTGAGGGGGAGTGTGCATGACAATGTCACCTCCTAATGGAACTTAGTTTTTGTAAAAATACCTTTGGGCATTTGTAAAATACCTTTGGAAAAGTGTAAAAAAATACCTTCGAGAAAGTGTAAAAATACCTTCGGGCATGTATACCTCCTCGACTTCTTTTTTAGAAATAAGTGTAGAAAGATCTTAAAGGTGGTCTTTAATAAACTCTTTAGTGCTATTGAGTTTACTGGTAAACATCCAATATTTAAGCATATTGTTAAGGAGGTCTTTATTTGTAATAGGCTCCTATATCTTGGGTTTATTAACCTTTTATGAGAACCTCTTAGAACATGTAAAACTCACAAATCATACTTAGCCACTATTGATGGAATAATCTTTGGGATTCCAAATTCTTTTGTGCCAAAAGGTAATTTGAGTATGACAAAGGTGTTATAATTCCTTCAATCGATATGCTAGCCTAAAACATTTATGGTTAACAATTATAAAACCTATGTAGTGTACCACTAAGGAGGTAATCTATTGGTGTATGTTATGTTATCCCACTTAACATTATGGGGGAGTGTTGGAACATAATGATTAAATGGTCTATCCAATCCTAAATGTATATGGGTCCTTCACTAATACATAGGATAATATTTATTAATATAAAATATTTATATTTCTATTATTAAATATGCTAACCTAGGATATATAATTTAGGTTTAATATTTAATATCATGAAATGATTATATTTCTATTATTATTATAATCCTATGTGTATGTGTCGGTAGGTCGGGAGACATACGTGATCACTTATATAAAAATAACTTTAGGTCCTCATTTGATATATTCGGGAAGTATATCAAATGTGTAAAAATCAAGAGATTTGATTTTACCCTTTGGTAAATAGGGTTTTAAAGGAGGATGTGATCTTACAAGATGTAAAATAAGTTATCTGAAGTAAAAGGTTATTTTAAATTTTTTTACCCTATTGGGGTTTTCCACTATAAATATTGTGTTTTAGTTATTTGTGTTATTTATTTCCTATAAATATTTCTTTATATACTTCCTAAGGTTATGATGTAATATTTATTGTAACATTATATAATATGTAAGTTGATTAAATCTTTATTTATTAGAATCCTCAAAGTCTAACAAAACCAATCAATTGATAACGCAAAGGTAGTCACTCTTCTTTTGATCAACAAAGTGTCAAAAGAATGTGAAGGAAGTAGATCAAAATGGGAGATGAAAATATGTTGGATTTACTTGACATGAGTTTCGCCTCCCCTTAAGGCAAGTGAAAACTAAACAAAAGTAATGTTTCCCACATTTCATGATGAATGACGGATCACAACTCAAAACTTTGTTTTTTGAAATGGTCAAAGTGGGATCCTAGCCAAATAATATCTTCTTAGGTGGTTTCTCTTCCTAGGTGTTACAAATTTGTCTTTAACGCAAGCTTGATTTGAAAAAAATACACAATGAGTAATTTAGAGTATCTCGGCTTTACTTTACCCCATTTAATAATAGTAAAAAACTAGTGCGTCTACATGTACCATCATCACTAGGTCACCATACAAACAACCGGTAATGATAATTCACAAGAAAAAAACTAGTTCAAGTAGAATGTGTAGAGCACTTCTCGTTTCATCCACAAGGTTCCTCTGAGCGTGGACTACTTTGGGGTTCCTGTTACCACCCTCATTTTTGTAGCTTAAGGCATTATTTCAAAGGGGTTATGATGCGAGTTTTTGAGTGGATAGGGATGTACCCTTTTCCAAACCTTGAATATAATGTTTTGAATATGGTGTTCTTTTTATCTTATTTAATTTTGATGTGGTTTATGTAACACCTTTTGGTAATTTATACGACAATGTATTAGTAGTTTGATTTTGTTTGATTCCACCTTTCTTTGACAACCATGTGTTTTGGTCTTGTACAATGAGGTTAGTAATTTTTCATAAAGAGAATAAACATCATTTCGTATTCTCAAGATCATCCAAGGATGCAAGAGAAGAGCATACTTGATGTTTCTAAAATCCAATAAGATATCAAATGGAAAAAACTTAATTCAAACACACCAAGTTAACTCATTCCAATTCATATTCTTAACAATATCAAAGCATGAAAAATTCCTAAGAATCATTTCTAATTCCCAAGATCACCCAAAGGATGTGAGGAAAGAGCATACGTGACCTTAATCTTATAAGAAAGCATGCAAATTTCTATCTAGTCTAGCAAAATAATGTAAACATACCCCTGTAAAAATAGAAATTAATTAGATAAAACCTACAAAGAAGTTATCACTTTAACACATTAATTTAAGAGAAACCTGAAAGACACATGTGCCCCATAGTTTAGGCATGTGCACGTAGGTTAGGTAGATGTTATGTTTTTAGATGTGCACCTCTATGTTTTTAGACTAGGTACAAAGCTTGCACCCTGTGCCACACCGAGAGATGTATGCTTAGGATTAGGGTGTGTGCGCTAGGGTAGATAAAAATTAATACCAAATTTGACAGAGCACCTGTGCCACCTAAGATATGCCTACGTAAGGATTAGGCGTATGTTTCTGAAAGCAACGGACGAGGTTTTTCCATTAGTGAAGGTACAATACTGAAAGAGTTTCATGACTAGTTTAGTGTGCCTATATCAAGGTTAGGTATGTGTGCCATGGTTGGTTTCCAAAAAGAGATACAAAACTTCGAGAGTGTGCTGCGCCACTCGAGAGGAGCCTACGCCAGGGTTAGTGTGCCTACGCCCCTCCTATAATCAAAGTACAACAAAAGACAAAAATCTCACAACACTTCAAATTTTAGTAAGTTAGCTTGAAATTGACAACAACCCATTAAAATGATAGCTCTAAATGAGAACCTACACATATAATACTAGCAAAAATCCTAAGAAATTGAACATTATTTACTATATGTGTATATCAAAGGTTATCCAAAAATAATAGAATTCAAGATAGAATGTTAAGGGACTAAGAATCTCTCCCATGGGCATGCCAAATGTGTGCATGAATTTTTCTTTCCTAAGTTAAAGAAATTGAGAACTAACACCTAAGTAGTCTTAATTAACAAAGTTAAATCAAAATCTAAACACCATCTTGATGATAGCTAAAAAATTTAAATAACAACATTATCATAAACTTTGAAATGGAAATCAAACTAACATGTAAAATTATCAAAATCTACTCTTTAGACTACCAAAACAACTAAATTGAACCTAGGTAGATTCATGGAAATCAAAGTTGATTGTTTGATTTTAAGGGATTAGGAATGAGAAGATTATCAAAGCATGGCTACAATACCAATTTGATTATTTCCATATGACCCAAAAGCTTAAATGGATAGAAAATACAAGAAATGAGGCTTAGCTCTTAAAATGGTGAAATATATGTACTTTATGCTTTCTTTTGTTTCTCAAGGAATTAGGTGTGAGTGTAAATGTTGGAGGAGGGTCTTTATATAGCCCAATAGATAAAACAATCTCTACATCCCTTTCATGTGTGATAATAGAGATGTTGAGTTAGTTGTGGATAAGGGGGTTTAGAAAGGGTTGAGTTAAATTTATGAGAGTTTATCTTGTCCTTTAGTCACTCATGTGGTAAAGGGGTTTATTAATTAATCAATATGATTAATTGGTAGATGTGTAAGCTTATAAAAGCTTTTAGAGGAATATTAGCATGATTTAGACTATAGAAGGGGATTAAATCAATTAAATAACGATTTATTGGTTTAATGAAAGGGGAAGCTAATTAATTAATAATAATTAATTAGTTTAGATAGAGAGGAAGGGTTAATTAATGGAAGGTCATTAATCAGGGTATTTGTTGAATAGAAGACTTAATTAATTACTTATTGTAATTAATTAACAACGATAGAAGAGAACATGAATATTATTGATGATATGTCACTAATTTTGGAAAGGAAATAATTAGCACAATTTAAGTCTTTCAATTGTTTAGGATAAATTATAGGTGTCTACAATCCTGAATTTAATCAGTATACTTGAAGTAATGAGGATTTTTATGAAAGTCATAAAATTGTGCATGATGTACATGGATTTTTTAGTTTTTATATTACAAATTTATAGAATTGACATCAAATTGTAGTGTAAAGCTAAAAAGTCATGAAAAATAACTCACACATGATCTCACTAGTCTAGTGAATATTTTGGATCCTCTTTATACATAATTTTTTTATATATAATTTGTGACGAATGTTGTTACACATAATTCCTTCTAGTTTCTCATCCATTTTTTCCACACATCTATGAAAGCAATATAGGTCTTCTTGAAAATATTCAATAATGAACACTTATTATTTTCTCTTCCAAACACTAACTTCCACAATATTCCCTCATTACTACTAAATAAATATGTGTGCCAATATTTATATTTTGTGTCATCTATCGTTCAACCTATCATTAAATAGATACTTAATCTGTTTCGAAGAATGGATATTTAGTTTCACTAATGTGCTATAAAATAGATAAATTCCCTAAATATTATTAGGAAAATCTTTTATTCTATTTTTTTGCATGCATATGTTAGCATTTATAGTAGTTTTCTTTTACATGCTTTTAATTTTAAATTAGAAAAAATTAGTTTTAATTCCAAATTTAGGAAATAAAATTAAAGATAAATATTTTCTTTGAAAGCATGTCCTGTTTTAGTAGAAATATCTATATATAGGGATAATATATTTTTATGATAAATACATCTATATGAGAGGCACGTGTAGGTTTTATTTGCAAAAGAAGAAGATAAATGAAGCTTATATAAGGGTTTCAATAATAGATGCACAATAGTTGCAGATATATTTATTTTTTATTTTCATTTTGTTATTTACAATCTTTAATTTCTATATGTGTTGTTTTTATTTCATATTATTCTACAAATTGGTATTAAATAAATTTTTAATGAGCATGTGTTTAAATTGACAACTAATTGTGGATTTTATATACGATGTATCTTTATCATATATGTAGATACCACAATTTATAGGAAATATTTTTAAGTATTGGTCCTTAATGATGAAGGTGTTATTCATATTCTAGGATATGTGGGAAATTGTATAGAATGGGTACACAATTTTTTTATCAAGCTATGTGTATTGCAATCTCACATAAATAGAAAAATATTTTGAAGTAATTAATCATGATTCATAGAAAATATTTTAATTATATTCATCAAGCCATTTATAAAAACATTCTTCATAGAGTGGTAACATCTATTCCACAAAAACTAATGTGGGAAACTCTCCAAGTTATGTATCAAGGAAAGGACAAAGTAAATTAAATATTCAAATTCAAGTAAAGACATTCTTTACTTATGTAGTCTTCTAATAAATAAAAATACATCATATGGTGAAACTATTAGAAAGTGTCTTAGATGTTTGTGTTCAAAATTTGATCCTTTGGTTGTTTCTATTAAACAAACTAATAATCTAATAAAAAAATTAGTAGATGGGTTACATGCGTCACAAATAAATCATGAAAAAATATTGAATAGATCACATGCAGTTGTAGATCAATATTTTTCATTTCATACATTAGGAATTCATGGAAAAGTAAGAGAAAGGTTTATCCATAGAATAAGAGGAATAATTTCATATAGATAATGAAAAAATGGTAGAAAAAAATTTGTAGACGACATAGTCAAGAAAACAATCATGGTTAGAGACATTTATAGTCTCATGTTAGTGTCTCTTTTGGTAAGAAATATGGGCACTATGCTTATGATTTGAGGAAAAATATATATGATAATAACATGTATACTATAATTAAGGATGGGAGATCTACCCCAAACTCCATGTTTATTGGATGGAAATAGATTTCTGAAGTAATTTAGTATTTAAAGTTTCGTTTCAATAATTAGAGGAGAGGTAACTTAATTTATTTTATAGTTGGGATGAATTTGTAAAGAGTGATGTTATTATCGGGAATAATAATACAATGTATGTAAAAGGAAAAGGAGCAATTAAAATTCTAAGTAAAAATGGTGATAAAAATATTAGGCATGATGTTTTTATGTTTTAAGTTTAAATCATAAAATTATGCGTATTTGTCAATTGGTACAAAAGTGATACATAGTATATATTAAAGAAAATGAATGTGTCATAATGGGGAAATACCTAGCACTAAATTGATTGCACGAGTGTAAATGGAAAACAATAAAATATTTCCTTTGAGATAACAACCTTGAAAAAGAGAAAATCATATTATTTTCTTGCCAAGTCCACGATTATATCTCATTAGCATAATTTAGCATAGGCAAATTTATTGCATTTTATTGCATTTTCTTTTATTTAATAATGTGCAACATGTGCACTCTAGTCTAGTGACTTGCATTCAATAATGTTATGTTGGATAACATTCAATATTGATCTTAGTAGTAATTACATGTGCATGTGAGATGAGTCTTATCTTCTCGTAGTTGGTGCCGATAGGGTGTCATATCTATTCATATGAGGCATGTCTAATATCTATAAATATTACAACTCTTGCATTGTTATGTAATCTGATTTCATGATCAATAATATTTGTGAGGCTTCCATCCCTCTTTGGTCATTGCAATCTAATTCTATTCTATCATTTGGTATCAGAGCAGGTTCTATCCAAGCAAGGTTGAAGAGGAGCACTATTGGAGAGGATCCATTGGAGAAGAAGATCTGCATCAAAGGAGAGCCATTGAAGAATCCCACAACCTCCATTCCTTCCAAGCATCCTCAACTAAAATTTGACCTAACCACTTATTTGGAAGGTAATTTTTTTTTGATTAGTCATTATCATAGCCAATTGATCCAACATATTGGTGGAATATTTCAGATTTGGAAATCTTTAAAAAAAAAGATCTAAGGATTTGGGTTTTAAAAAAAAGGTCTTGAAAAAAAAAGATTTGTAAAAAAAAAAAGAGATCTTGAAAAAAAAGGAGAAAGATCTTGAAAAAAATTGCAGATCTAAAAAAAAAACAGTGAAGAAAAAATCAAATCTAAAAAAAAAAAGCATCTAAAAGTGGAGGTGTGAAGAATTGGGAGAAAAGGTCAAGCGGCTCAACAAAATTCCAGCAGATAGCTCTCATAAAAAAGGATGTAATTTTTTTCATACAATGTTGGATTGATGTATTATTTTTTTCTGGAAAGATAAGAAGGAGGCGCACAACTTTACAGTTTACATTATCTTCATATTCGGCCTCTACATATGACGAATACATGCGAGTTAGGTCATTTTTTTGAAAAAATCAGATCTAGCTGGTAAATTGGTAAGATTTCAAAACTATATATTCTCGATTCTTCTAAAATTTTGTGCCTTTCAAGAAAAATATTGTATGATAACGCTGTAAAATTTTTAGAAAACCTAGATCACGCTTTTATGAGAAAAGGTGAAAACAATATTCGATTGTTTGTTTGGATCTTGGGGAACAAACAAGTCGGCGGTTCAATTCCCACTCTCTCCATATTTTTAATTAAATTATATTTTTTTGGAAAATTTGGAGAATTTTCTAAATTTTGGGAGATATCCAAATTTATAATCTCACTAAACACATTTAGAGCCACCGCTAAATTTAGTGGAAAAACACCTATGGGGGTAAAAATATTTTTGGCCTTTGAATCAGTGTATTTTATGATTCTAGACCCTTTTTTTTCTACAAAGGGAGACACAAAACTTCATTTTGATGTACTTTTAGAGCATTTTGTACTAATCTTGGTGCATAAAGTGCAAAAAAAAAAGAGAAGCAAAAAAAAAATGCAAATGTTTTATTTTATGTTTGGTTCTATCACACGAGATCTTTGATCTCATAGCAGCTGGTTCGGTATATACGGTGTATCCGGGAAGTGCTTACGGGTGATGTGTTGTGACTACTACTACACTTAATGTATAACATAGATGCCTAAATGTTATCTAGGCATCGACCCTATAAAATCGACGGGGAAGTAATAAGGAGCCATCCCATCGCTTGTGCTTGACAAACCCCACTCCGTATTGCCTACGTACTCACATACTAAATTATTTCACTTGCATTAACACCTCTTTCCATACTAATGGGTATATTGAAAGGCTGATCTTGTCCCATGCACCAACGGGTATATCGAGAAGGAAGCGTATATAGAAAGTTTTGGTATATCATCTGACGGCAGATATTGAGAGGGAGACCATAAACCCTGGAGTGATAAGAGCCTTACACTTTGTCATAAATTCAGAGTTTTAAAATTTTCATTTGAAAAATACGTGCACAAGCACCAAAGTTCTTCTTGCCAAATTCATAATCGCTTAAGAGGAGACACTATGCCGTAGGAAACCAAGATCAAGATGTTACTTGAGTTTGAAGATCTATGGATAGTCAGATAGACAACAACAAGATCACTTTATGATGGAAGACAAC
The DNA here is from genome assembly GCA_018340775.1 of Taxus wallichiana var. yunnanensis. NCBI lineage: Eukaryota > Viridiplantae > Streptophyta > Pinopsida > Cupressales > Taxaceae > Taxus > Taxus wallichiana. The sequence goes on from CM031243.1 coordinate 432,843,669, forward strand.
AAGTTTAATTTTACAGACCAATCAAAAGGCCAAGTTGATCATCGTGTTTGGCATAATGAATAATGTGCAACCCAACATTAGATATGCCACATCGGCCAATGATGCATGGGATAAGTTGAGCACAATCTATGAGGCAAAGAACAAGAATGCCATCCTCAACCTACCAAAGACAACCGCATACTCTCAAGTTCAAGCACAATGACAAGGTTGAAGTTTTATTGAGATGAGTTTCTACTTTGAGGGCATCTCTATTGGCATTGGGAAAAGAGATAAGTGATGAAGACCTCGCACCAATTTTGTTGCGAAGCACTACCTCCCTCCTACAAAATCTTTTTATAACTCTCAATATGAGTGAACACACAAATCACCTTTGAGAAGTTGGTCAATCTACTCTAATAAGAAGAGGAAATGAACAACAAAGATCATGAAGATGAGCAAGCACTATCTTCCAATCATAAAGGAAAGGAGAAATTTCAGTCCAATCACAAGAAGTCCCAACAAAATCAAAGTCAACAAAGGGACCAACGTCAACGAGACAACACCAAGAAGTTTCCCATTTACAATAGAGGGGACATGACATCAAATATTGTTGGTAAAATTCCTACAAAAAGGGTTCATCAAGAAATTCAAAAGCCAATAACCAACGGGGGTAACAACAATTCAAATCAAGGGAAGTCCAACAACAACAACAATCAAGGGCATAAAAATGGTAATTGGCAAAGAAAACCCAAACAACAAGGGTACATTTCCAAACATGAGGATGATTTAGATGAAGGACACCACATGTATTCTGCTCAATTTGATGAAGAAACCAAGTCCACACAAGATATCTGGTATGCCGACTCGGGTGCAACTCAACACATGACTCGAATGCAAGGATTGGGTCTACACACTACATGACTCACCTAACAAGAACCAAGTGTCATTAGGTGATGACTCATCATACAGTGTCAAGGGGATTGGAAACATTTCACTACCTCTTGGAAAGCATAACTGCAAAATCATAGATGTATTGTATGTACCTGGGTTGACCAAGAATTTGCTATCAGTTAGTCAACTCCTTGATCACAACTTGAGTTTAGATTTTGATAGTAATAATGGAGAAAAATTGTGCTTGATAAGAGATAATTCAAGAGGTTCCAAGATTATATCAAGAGCCTCCAATGTGGGATGCATGTTCCAACTTGATTTTGTCCATAAGGATGATCAAGCTCTAGTGGCCAAAGACACAATCTGTAGAACTATGGCATCGTAGATATGGTCACATCAGTTTTGGCTATCTCTAAACACTTCAAAAGGGAAATATGGTGAAAGGATTGCCTACACTCAAGAACAACACCGACAAGTGTCACAATTGCCTAGCTAGAAAGCAACACATAGAGCTAAGGGAAAGCTTGATTTGATGCACATTGATCTTTGGGGACCCATGCAACCAAGTCATTCGGATGTAAATACTTTATGCTTTCTATTGATTACTACTCAAAAAGATGTGGATATATTGCCTAAGAAACAAGAGTCAATCCTTTGAGACATTTCAGAAGTTCAAAGCACTTGTTGAGAATGAAGTTGGTCACAAGATCAAAACTCTCCACTCAGATCGAGGGGGGAATTCACAAGAAATGAGTTCAAGACTTACTTGGAACCTCATGGGATTCATCGACAAATGCCTCCTACTCACACACCACAACGGAATGGTAAAGTTGAGAGAAGGAATCGTACTATCATGGAAATGGTGTGATGTATGATTGACGACTCAAGTTTAACAAAGACATTTTGGGAAGAAGCTACAAGAACTGTAGTCTATTTGTTGAATAGAGTGCCCATAGTAGCTCTTGAAGGAGTGACACCTCAAGAAGCATGGTCAAATTGGAAACCATCAATTTCACACCTAAGAGTATTTGGGTGTAAAGCTAGCATGCACATACCCAAGAAGAAAAGGAACAAGTTGGATATGAAAGCTGAGAAACTGATATTCATTGGATACAAGTGAAGAAACACTTGGGTACAGATTACAGGATCTGAAAGAGAAGAAAGTATATACAAGTAGGGATGTTGAGTTCTTTGAGAAGAAACAAGCGAGATGCTACACTCAACGACTCAACAAACATGCAGAATACACCTCTTGTGAAGACAAAATTTGATGTTCCCACCGAAGATGAAAGTGATGAATTGGATGATGGTGAAAATTTAGATCCACCACAAGCCAATGGAACAACTAAGAAGTTACCTAAATGGTATACTCAATTAATAAGATATGTAAATTTAAAAAAGCACCTAGCACATCATCCAATCTTGGACCTAGAACTCGTAGAAAATCTCATGAAGAGGTCAATTATGCCCTAATGAGTAGAGTTGTTGAAAAAATTGAGCCATCTACGAGCCTAAGTGAAGCCCTATAATCAAAAGCTTGGAAAGATGCCATGGATTCGAGTAACGATCGGTGATGAAGAACAACACATGGCAACTTGTCGACCTTCCAAAGGAAGAAACCCATTGGATGCAGATGGATATTCGAGACTAAGTACAAATCAGATGGGACTATTGACAAGTATAAAGCAAGGCTTGTAGAAGAAAGAGGTATGCATAACAAGAAGGCATTGATTATGCGGAGACATTTGCTCCCATAACTAAGATCAAGACAATTAAGATGATCTTTTCTCTAGCTACCCAATTTGGTTGGAAAGTCCACCAAATGGATGTCAAAAGTGTCTTTCTTAATGGATATTTGCAAGAATAAGTCTATATGACTCACCTTATGGTTATTTAATACTAGGAAAAGAGATGATGGTATACAAACTCATAAACTATGTATATGGCCTAAAACAAGCACCCGGGCATGGTACATCAAAATTGATGAGCATCTCATAAGTCATGGATTCAAAAGGAATCCCTATGACCCCAATCTCTACCTCAAAACACAAGGGGGAGATTGTCACCGTGGTTGTTTATGTCAATTATCTAGTCATTACAGGTAGTTCGTGAAGATGATCGATGCAACAAAGAAGGATTTTAATCGATCATTCGACATGACAGATCTCAAAGCTCATGCACTATTGTCTTGGGTTGGAAGTATGAAAAAATAGAATCATATATTTTTTCATAGTTGAAATACACCAAGACAATGCTCGAGAAATTCAAGATGATGGACTTCACTCCTATTACTACACCTATAGAAGCGAGACTTGATTACCTCGTCTCGATCCATCACCACCGGTGAATGTACCTCTTTATCGATAGTTGATCGAGAGTCTCATTTACGACATATACTAGACCAGATATACCAAACTTTACGGTCATATATTTATCACACTTCATGAAAGAACTAAAAATATGTCATTGGAAAGTAGAAAAAAGAATACCGAGATATCTAAAGGGTATAGTTGACCTTGGTCAGAGTACAAGAAGAACGAAAACTTCTTCTTGATAGGATATTCGATTCGAGATCATACAGAAACATGGATGATAGGAAGTCAACATCGGAGCTTCATCTTCTTTATGGGATGTGGACCGATATCATGGGAAGCAAGAAACAAAACTTTATTTCTCATTCTTTCTACAGTAGAGTATCGAGCTGTAGGTGAAGCTATTTGTGAAGCAATATGGCTACGCTGAATACTGGAAGGAATTGGTCTACCACAATAGAAATCTACTCCAGTATATGTTGATAATGAAGGCATTCTGAAGCTTGTTCACAATCCAATATTTCATGAGAGAACGAAGCATATTGAAGTACAGGTTCATTTCATTCACGAGCATGTCTTGAAGCACAAGATATAGCTCCGCTTACGTCCCACATTGAACAAAAGGAAGATGTTTTCATTAAGTCATTTGCACATGACAAATTTACACTATTCGAGAGAGTTCCTCTCCACTTCATTGGAAACTATGCAAAATTAAGGGGGGGAATGTTAGCATAATTTAGCATAGGCATATTTATTGCATTTTATTGCATTGTCTTTTATTTAATAATGTGCAACATGTGCACTCTAGTCTAGTCACTTGCATTCAATATTGTTATGTTGGATAACATTCAATATTTGTAGTAGTAGTAATTACATGTGCATGTGAGATGGGTCTTATCATCTCATATTTTGTGCCTGATAGGGTGTCATGTCTATCCATATGAGGCTATCTAATATTTATAAATATTACAGCTCTTTGCATTGTTATGTAATTTGATTTCATGATCAATAATATTTGTAAGGATTTCGTCCCTCTTTGTTCATTGCAATCTAATTCTATTCTATCATTTGGTATCGAGCTATACCATTGTTATCAATATCCTTCCCTAATATAATGAGTCAAATGCCTACATATTTTAGTGCTACACTAATATGAATGAGTCCCGCATTAAAAACTAGAGTCTTTTACTAATGTAAATGAGTCCTATACTAATTTAGTTCAATTCTATGCTAATACAACTCGATCAAGATCCCAAGAAACCTAATCAACTTTTTTAATAAGTTATTAAAGATGAATCATGAATTTTACATCTAAGGTTTGGTCATTTGAATTTTAGAGGTTTGAGTTTTCTTCATAGAGAAAATATGATAATAGGTTTACTTTCTATACAAAAATCGTAAAGAGTTTTAGAAGTGTGTGTTTTGTTGAAACTACACAAAGAGTATTTCCCGAGATGGCAAAAAAAGCAATATAAAGTGTAACACTTAAAAATTTTCACTCATATTTATGCAGAGCTAGACAAACATCTTCTATTGGAGGTTGCTTAAATTTTATGGTGCTCATTGATGAATATAAACAGAAGACATGGGTGTATTTTTTTGAGACACAAATCATATGATGTTGATACATCTCTAAGTAATTTAAGGATTTATTATAGAAGAAAAGTGGACACAACATGAAAGATTTGACAACATACAAGGGTTTTGAGTATGTTTCAAATGCATTTATAGTTTTTTTAAATATCTTATTATCCACAATTAGCTTACTAACATATATCCAAAGCCACAACAAAATGGTTTGGTCTAGAGGAATAATAAAAAAATAATGAAAATTTCCATAAGTATGATGGAGACCAAGAATATCCTAAATGAGCATTGGGAATAATCATTAACAACTACCGTTTACATTTTAAGAATGTGTCTTGAAAAATTGTTAGAAATATGGTTCTTATACAAATTTGGAATGAAAGAAAACATCGTGTTTTTAATTTTTAAATATTTGGTTGTGTAACATACACATATGCTTCATAAGCTAAGGAAGAAGTTAGACAAAGTAAATGAGATTTTTTTGTTATACATTTAAAGAATAGGAAAGCATTTTTTTTTAATCTAGTAACTACAAAGGTTGTGTTCAACATGAATGTTCATTCTGTTGTAAATGAGGCATGGGATGGAAGTATAGAGAGAACACTCAGCATATAATTAGTTATTCCTTACGATGATATGGTGGTTGAAATTGTAGAACACCAAGGTGTTATATATTCTTTGAATCTTGGACATGCATCTCAAGTTGTAGCACAAGTTACAAATTTATCCTCTACCTTGGAGGTATTCAAGATTTTAGTGATCTTAATCCATGCAAGAGATGCGAAAACAAACACTATAAGTAACTCCTTTAATAAAAATATTCCATCATCTAATATCCCTTTGCATTCGAAAAACAAGGATTCTTAGTGAGATTTATAATATTGCTACAACTAACTCTATTTCAATTTTTGAATTATTTTTCAAGATGTAGAGATAGTATAATTTTTAAGAGGCTATAACAATGAAGTTTGGGATCAAGTTATTCATTGTAAGATAGTGCTATGGAGAAAAATAAGACACGGAAACTAGTAAACCTTCTAATAGGAAGGATCTTTTGTGATATGAGTGAAGTGGGTCTAAAAGATAATTTATAGTTCTTATGGAAAAGTATAGAATCATAAAAGTAAGGTTTGTTGCAATATGTTTTACACAAAAGTATTAACTAGATTACAATGAAACATATGTACTAGTAGCAGGTTTGTACATTGTAAGAACAATTTTAGTGATTGCATCTCAAAATAAATGGCTGATATTTTAGATGGATGTAAAATCAACAAGCTTGAATGGATTTCATGAAGAGGAGCGTATGTGAATCATCCGAGAAGATTATTATATTTAATGACATGAAGGAAACATGTAGAGGTTTCTAAAAGCGTTATATGAACTCAAATAATCACCTTGAGCATGATACATCGAGATAGATTATAATTTGATTTAAAATAGCTTCAAGCAATAGAAAAATCTAGAATAATTTATACATCAAGATAAATGAGATAGGTAATATTCTAATAGTTTATTTATATGTTAATGATGTGATTATTACTAGAGACTTCTCTAGAGATTCATTTTTAAAAGTCACGAAGAAATATTTTGGTTGTTGATGTTGAGAATCAAAAGATGGAGTTTTTATTTCACAAGAAAAGTATGTTAATGAGATTTTGAAGATATTTAGTATGTTGAATTGCAAGCCAATGCATACACTATTTGTAGTAGGTCTGAATTTTAGAAAAGAAGACAAAAAATTATTTGTAGATCCTATTTTTTTCAAAAGGTTAGTTTAAATTATCGTGTACTTCATGGCCATAACACTTGATATTACGTATGGTGTGAGAATAATCTCAATGCTTACTAAATCTCCAAAATATTGCCATTGGAAAGCTTCAAAAATGATTTTGAGTTATGTATGTGAAATTAAAAATCATAGAATATTGTATTTAACCTCAAATGACTTAAAAATCATAGGTTATAAATACAAAGTGATTGTGTTTGTGTATTGATGAAAAGAGAAAGAAAATACGACAATGTTTTTCACTTTGGAATAGGAGTTTGTTCATGGGCATAAAAGAATCATCCCATAGAAACACTATATTTAGCATAGGTAGATTATGTATCAACAATAGTATCACAGATTAGGGTGTTTGGATGAGAAGAGTGTTGAAATATTTGAGGTAGAATAAGGAAGACAATACACAAATTATTGTGACAAAAACATAGAAATAATGTTATACAAAAATCATAATTTTCACAAGAGGAACAATCAAATAGACACGAGGAATCAATTCATCAATGAGTTGGTTAACAAAACAAATACATATTCCATTTTCATATCTACATACCGACTTCTTATGATATCTTTACAAAGGATTTGGGTATTTTGTTTTAGTATTGAGAAGCTATTTGTGTGTTTGTCATAAGGAATTTTACAACTTTAGAAATGCATAGTGATCTCGAGAATGATAAAAGTTAGAATGTCAAAAATTTTGGGGATTGTTTGAAAATAGAAAATTTCTCTTAATCTATTATTAAGAAATTATGTACTATGTTTTTGTACATCCATCTATTTTAGAAAACAACAATATCATTTTTACATAATTTTATTTTAAATTATAAAACTTCAGTTTTAATGCCTAATTTTTGGAAAAACAATTAAAGATAAATATTTGTTTTAAAATCATGACATGATTTAACTGTAATTTATATTTAGGGATAATCTAATTTTATGATAAATACCTTTATATGAGAGGCACATGTAATAGTTGTTTGTAATTTAAAAAGATAAATCTGATGCTTATGAAAGATATGACTAATAGATTCACAGCAGTTCTATTATTTCTTATTTAATTTTTATATTTTGTTTACAATTTTTAGTTTCTATATGTATTGTTATTAATTCCTATTATCTTACATAATATGAATATTTATGAAGCAAGTTATAGTGCCCCAAAATTTACCACTCCTAATGACATGAAAAACTGGCAATTTTTATTTTTGTGAAATCAAAAAACAAAACACTAAAAACTATTTCAGTAATCATGAAACACTTAAAACAAACACTTACCTTACAAAAAAACTAACATACTAAAACCTTAAATTTTCACATGTGCAAAAATTGCATTTGATTACTTCAAAGTGATATCTTTACATAGGCATAGTTAAATTCATTATGACTCACAATGCCACAATACAAGTTAGTTTCATTTCTTACTTGGTCAACACCAGAATAATAATTTTTTAATTTTTATCACACTACATATATCCGAACTTACATATCAGCTTCCATTCTTAATAACAAAAAGGTTAGATACAACAGTGAAAAAAATTGGTGAGGATACGCAATAAACTCTAACCAGCACTTAGAAAGTGACGCATGTATGAATAAGTTTCTTAACCCATATAATATCTACCTAACCATCATTATTCAACCAAGTATAACTCATATGGAATTCAAAAAATGAAAGGTGAACCGAATTTAACTTAGATCACCTTTTACAAGGTCCATGTAATTCTCATTGAGGTGTTTCATAGGTATAAAAATAGGGTCATCATAATTTCAAATTCTCTTAGTTTTGTATAACAGAAATGCTCCGCTCATGCATGAGTGTTATTGAGAAACATTAAAAAAATTCCCATATCATTACGACCGGAATCCTTTCTTTTTATAAGTTGTTATTTCGAATTAAATTTGACGCCTATAACACAACATTCTAGAGTATAAGTTACTAATTTACAGTAAACCCTCAAACATGCGCTAAGAATAAGAAGCCTTTCGAAACTACTCAAATTCCTATGAAATTTCCTTGCACGGGAAAATCTAAGAAAATATATATATAAGAAAATATCTTAGTAATTATTGCTAAATCTAAATATGTAACATATTTAATAGATAATATGCAATAAGAACATATCTAACCCAAGAAAATTAAGCTAGAAATTCTAAAACCCTAGTTGTAAAGAAGGGATAGCTATAATTATTTGATTCATAATTAAATATATAATAAGAAAAATTGAGAAAAGAGAGCGGAAATTGTCACACAAAATCTTAAAAAATTGTGTGGTGAAAGATCTTCTAGACTAGGGCACCGGTATGGGTCGGGGGAACTGCGGGTGATGCATACCTTCTACGAGCACCTATGACTGATTATAAGCTAATAAAAACTTATTTAGATGATTGATGTCCTTCACTTCCTATCCAGTATGTCGCACCAAGCTTGTAGATGCCCCTTGTAACTTTGTAATAAAGAAATGCCATGAAAAATTATGTCAATAATGAAAAGAAAATAATGCAAATGAGGGTCTAGATGTCTCATTTGTCGATCATGTGAACTTACAACTAAGCCATGCACTACATATCAAACCCAATGTAGTTCATGTGTGCGTGTGTGTGTGGAAATCGTGCCCTAGGTGGTTCTTTTGTGTGTTTCACTTGATAGTTGAGAAAGTAGAGAGATGTAAAATATGTAAATAGATTTGTGTATGAAAGAATGAACTTCGCCTCCTATGTGTGTATGTAGAAAAATGACATTCTCTTTTCCCTTTTTGGAAATAAGCTGGATGATTTAATGGTCTATAATGCCATTGGATACAACTTTAGGTTGTGATATCTAATGCTTAGTGCTTGGTCCTTTATTATGGTCACATAACTTTATATTTAAATGACTCCCTTTCTTTAATTTCATTATTTATCCTGAAAAGGATGACTAAAAAAATATAAGATGCCCAAATTGCTAGGAAGGAACCCAAATATGTGAGCAAAGTTCAAAGAGGTGAGGCCACCCGGAGGAGGATGAGGGTACCTAGCGGCATCTGGCTAAAGTGCTTAGTGTTTAGAATGAGAAATTTAAAATAGAAATCAAGAAAAGAAGCCAAAGATATGGGTCAATTAGTAATTTTCTTACTTAGGAATCATATGAATAGTAGTATGTGACAAGGACCTATAAATGTACCCAAAGTGCATGATTTAGTATCTCTGATTCCCCACTTTATGTTTTTGAGTGAATTATAGATATCATAAATTAGATAAGAGATGTATGCCTAATAACCATGTAGATCGATTGAAAAATGAGTTCTACGATACAAGGAAAAGCATGCAGTGATAAAATAAAATGTGAAGCGTGGAAGCTAGAGAAGAGGAAGTTAAAAATGATGATGATGATGACTCTAGGGTGAAATCGTTTGTGTAAATGTAAAATTTTTTTCATGTTGTTGATTTAATTTTTTTATTCAAAATGTGATTTGATGTGTCAAAGATGTGACTACCGCTTCCCATAAGGAAAAAGTTACAAAATAGAAGAAACAAAAGTACTCAAATACACATATATGATTAAAATGAGTAAAAGTATGTAAGAAAGTACTTAAAATGTGTAAAGGAACATGTGCACCTGATCCATGATGAGTAAAAGAGTGTAAAAGGATCATGAAAATGTTGTAGAAGAACAAGTTATTTGGGCAATCTTATTCCAGTTCAACGATTGTGAGTTTTTGCTTGATATCACACCAAGAGAGAAATAAGTATAGGGAGAAAATTTTGGTGTCATCCTACAACCTTTAGCTTCTTCCCAAAGTGTAGAACACCACTTTGTAGATGGTGTGTAAAAATCATTTCCATTTCAAACAATTATAATCAAACGTGAAAGTAGAAAATAAAGTGTAGAGCATGCGTGATGAGTAATGAATGAATATGTCCTATAAAATTCACTATGTAAATTGTGCTGAACTAAAAAATGTTGTGTAATTTCCCCTGGTCACAGTGTCCAAGAAGGTTTTGGAGTGCCTAGGTCTTTATTTTTTGTGTCGAGGAGCTAGTGTCTATGTTTTTGAAGACTTAAGGAAGATTCTATGCCATTGATAAGACTAATGATTACATTGTACAAGTCTTGAATTATGCTAAAATATGAAAATGTAATGTTTTATGGGGTGAATGATTCACCCAAATGATACCACCCTCATTTGGTGTGCACGCGACATCACATAGGAGTATGTGGCCCAAAGGAGGGTGACCATTCTAATGAAATTGATTCCCTACGGTGGGAGGGAATTTGGTTTTAGAAACCAACGCACATGTAAATAAAGTGCCCGAAAATATTTTTAGTGCATGAATGATAAACATGCATGTAAATCACAAGATCTGCAAGCTATCGAGAGAAGAAGACCATGTGTAAGCTAACACATAAGAAGATAATATGTAAGAAGATAATGAAGACAAATAAAAGTGGATTATAAACATGGTACATCACTCAAAATGTTGAAATAAAATCAAGGCCAACATGGACAAAGGTAGAAAATAAATATGACAACAAAAATTACATGGGGTAAATCCTCTGAATAGTATGTAGTAGATAATCACACAACCATTAAAGGAAATAAACTGCAAGGAAAATTATGCACATGAGACACTCATTAGCATGTTTAAAAGATACAAATTATATAAAATCATGTGTAATATGATATAGTAAAGTGCTTATGAATAATGAAACAATAACACCTATAGTGTATGCAAAAGTGAATATCCCTAAGAACCACTTTGTCATTTATTTGGTAATAGGTAATGTGCCAAGAAACCATAATGTGTGTAAAAAAATTTATAAAACCTTAAATAAAAACTAGAAGGTGCTTGAACACACATGTGTATATCATAAAGATAATGACATATAATGTATCTATCCAAAATGTGTAGAAAGTGGTATATAAGAATCAACAAGCAAGAGTAAATGGATCATGGATATGTAGGATACTATAGATGATATGGAATGGAATACAAAGTGTGTGTGATATGAGTTGCATTCCCTCGGAGTGAATGCGAATGATTATGCATGAGATAAGGTTAATTTATACATTCCCCTCGGTAGTCGAGAATGAAACGTAGAACTAGAGTGCATCATCGGGAAATATTTTCAATTGTGTGCTAGAAATATGTAATCATGAAAGCCTAAAGTGTAGAGAATGTGTCATTGTGTGAGTGAGTCTTGTGAGGTTCATTTTAGATGTATAACCTTAGTAGTTGAGTATGAACCATGTAACTAAAATGCATCATAGGGCTATGAGTGCAACATGTAAAATAATATGTGGGAAATATGTATCAATAATTTGTATAATGTGTAGTGTGGATGATGTATTATAGAACATGTGAGAAATAAATGTCAAGTTTCCATGAAGTGTTAAGTGTGTAGTGTTTGAGGTTAATCTATATAGTATGCCCACAATATTTAAGTGTGAACTAAAACACGAGAGTTCTTCATTGGGTAGTGACAATACACATGTATCAATATGTGTATGATGCATTAGGAATATTAGATGCGAAGCTTAAAGAATAATAGTAGAAATGTGAAACACATGATAATTTTAGAAGGGGAAAGTAAGGATGATGCCCTAAAGTGTGAGAATGATGGATATCCATATAGCAACTCGAGAGATACCATGTCATTATAAGAGAGAGCTCGAGATAATGGTAGGAAGAAGCAACAATAGGACCTATTGATGGTGGAAGAGTTTGAAATTTTTCTGGACATTAGTAGAAGGATTAGTTTCTTTGATAAAAGTTATTGGTTGGAGCTTATGTGGGACTGATGACACTACAAAATACTTGATAAGAGAAGAAGGTGGACTTATTTTGTGAGGTGGTTATATAGTTATATTTGGTGATGCAGTAGAAAAATTGAGTGGATGAGGTTTTAGACTAATTTTGAGAGCGGTTTATTAATTTGAGTGGATTTCATAGGTAGTGCTTAAGTGATGGAAGAAGAAATTTTTGAAGTGATGACATGTTTCTCACTATACATAGACAACTTAAATTAAGGAACCCACTAAGATGCAACAATTGGAGAGGACCATGTAATAGAGTGCTTCACGGTGAATGAGATAAGACCTTGACACTCAAGATGATTTATTCTTCATTATAAGGAATATAAATCATTATAATTATTTCCATTGATTTGGTGATGGTTGCAATAAGGAATACCTTGATATTTTGCATGCCAATAAGGAGGATAACAATAATTAGGTGGAAATTTGATTAATTGATTATTTATAAGTTGTGGAATAATATCTTGTTTCTCAACAGTGAGTGCAAATTTTAGAGATGTGGGGAATGGAAATATTTGTAGCCTTTCTAAAAAATAACGTTCTAATAACAAGCTTCACCCAAACTCTTAACCTGAAAATGTGACTAAAATTTATTTATTTGTGTTTAAGTTATAAAGAAGTTTACAAGGGTTTTTACCATTAGGGTTCATTAATCAAACGTTCCATAAGAAGACAAGGATTAATTAACTTGATTAAATGTTTTCAACTCTTCAATTAATTTCTAACCTAAAAGATTAACCCAATGATAAAATTATTAAATCCATTACTTTAATAGCTTAAAGGATCCTTTAATAAATTTCTACACACACTAAGGGTTTTAAAAGGGACATCACACCCCTAGGCAATTAAATGGCCCCACTCACCCATCTACACATACCCTTGGGATCTTACATTAAACATTTAAGATACATTTCTTCTTAATAAAGGTAGGGTCAATTCTCCACCCTTGGATTAAATCCATCTTAGCCACTAGATCCTAGGGTTCTCAAAAAAGCCCTAAAAATCCTTATGAAAGTATATTAAAACCTTTTCTCATTCTAATCTTCTCATTTGGTTCATTTTCTTTTGTTAGATTTGTAGGTTGAGGAGGAGGAAGCCATGGGAGCAAAGAGGAAGAAGCCATGAAGGATTTTACAAGAAGATTTAGTCTAGGCTTAGTTTAGATTTAGTTTATTTATGTAATCTATTTCATTTAAATATTGGGAGGGATTTCCTCCTCCAATCTGGTTTTTATTCCAAGATTTTGGTGAATTTGGTTTAAATTTGGGGGCAAACCCTACCCCTTTTGTTATAAATGAAAAAATTCTTTTAGATTCACCAAAGTGGGTTTTTTTATTCCAAACCTTAGTATTTCTCATTATCTTACTTACTGGTAGTAATAGGTTAAATTTTACAACTTAAGAATTAGTGAAAATAGGTTAAATTTAACGTATAGGTGCGGGTCCATGGAATTATGTCATAAGTGATAGAATCACCACCTAGAAGCAGACTATTGTTTTGGGACTACCACCTGCCGGGGGTGACAAAAAGTGGATTGTTGCCTTCCGGAGCTACGGTTGAAACGCCACCTTAGCTAGGAAAAATCACAAGACTACCGCCCTATTGAATGGTTGTTTTGAGACCGCTTCCACTTTGCCTAAGTGGTGGTTACAGGACCACCGTTTTGTGCGAGGGTGGTGGTCCTATTTAAGAAAAATAGAACCTTAAAGCCGAGAATTTTACAAAAACTAAAGTTGCTAAAGGGTGTAAAAATGCATTTTAAGTTGTCCTTGTTCATTTTAAAGCTCCAAAATTGAGGTTTGTTTCTCATTTACGCATTTCTTAGTTAAATCTAGTCATTTTAAAGTGTCTCCATTTCTAATAAAATTCATCTACTTATAGGAATAATTTCTATTTGTTTAACTAGATTCTTTCTTCCATTACAAGAGTAAGAAGGGGAAAAATAAATTTATTTCATTACTTTGTCATTTATTCATATAAAATCAACTTTCCAAATCTGATGTAATCTAATTTATTTTCCTCTTTCATTTACTACAATTTTCATTCATTTAAAAATAACCATACTAACTTTATTTTCCATCAATGATATTTGTTATACAAATTCAGCTTCTAACAATCTCTACATTTTCTTCTTTCTCACATTTACAATACAATAAATACTCAATATTTTCAAACTAACTTTAGAATAACATTCTTTCTTCTTTCTTTTCTCATTTGTTTCTCTCCACATGCAATACAATAACAACAATTGGATTACAAATTTCTTTTACAAAGTCATTACAATTTCCTCCACTTGAAGTGGGAATCCATACAAAATGTAAATACAAGAATGAATACATTATTACAATTTCTTCCACTCTAAGTGGGTAAAAAATATACAAGGAAGTTTCACATGGTCACCAACAAGACTCCAATGCTCCAAACACCAACAAGGTAGCTTTTCCAAGAATTTTCTTGATTCACAACAAAATAGGGGGAGAGGCAATCGCTCTCCACCCAACCAAGATACCCAATGGAGAGGAGAAGCCATCCTCCCCATTGGCCCCCGAGCTCAACCACATTCTGATGGGAGAAGATCTCAACTCATGGAAACTACTAGCTTCCACAATACTTAACATATAATTTCACATTCATTCCATTTACATACAAACACAACAACAACTCAACAAGAAGAAAACAACAAAGCAACAAGATCACAAGGCTTATCAAGGAAGCCAAAAGAGTAAGACATATGGGGAGGCCACTTATACCTCCCAATGGGAATGGGTGCCCACCCAAAAGCCTTCAATGCAAATCATAATTTCCCCTTACAACTCTTATGCCTCCCTCAAGTACCCCTTATACCTCCATAACTCTTATGCCTCCTAAAAATTCTTATGGCTCCTCATAATAAGAACAAGAATAAATGCAAGAATTTCTCATACTAGATGGGGCACCCAACCCAAACTCCCTCCACAAGAAAGTAAACTCTTATGCCTCCCTACATAAAAACTCCCCATAGTCTCCTCCCACTCCCAACTTAGGCATTCTACCCACACCCAACAAGCATTTCAAAGAAGACAACATTCAACACAACATATACACACATACTGATAAAACAAATAACATAATTTAAACTAAGTGAAGCTCCTACCTTTCCATGGTAGAGCTTATTCCAATATGAATTTCCAAGCCTCTACAAAGATCAAGCAAGAATCCATAAAGCTCCAAAATCCACAACTCTCTCAAAATCCTCTCACTCTCCAAAAATTAAAGAGACTAAGAATAATCATCCAAGCCCAAAACAAGAAAGAAGAATTCCATAAAAGAGAAAAGAGATGGAGGGATGATGTGGCTCCAAGTAGGATGCCACCTCATTTCCTCTCCACTCCACATCACTTGTCAACCTCACATTCCAATGCACAATTAATAAGTTGTTGGAGGAATGACAAAGAACCTTACATACTCCATCTAAGCCCACTCCCCAAAGGAAAAAAATAAATATTTGAAAGAAAGTGTAATTAACATTTCCCCTTTTTAACTTCCCAGAAACACCTAAGAGAGCCTAAATTTGACCCCCAAGCCATATGTAGGGTTGGTACAGGCATTTAAGAGGTGTGGCACAAGTTTGACTTGTCCCACAAGCTTCCAAATTTTACCTCTAAGGCCAAACTCGAGTTTCCCATGAAGGGTAGAGTGTACTACACTCAAAAATCAAACACGATTCACTCAACACAAAAAACCAAGAGTAAATCAATCCTAATAAATGAACTCCTTTTTTTGGTCACATCTTTAATTAGTTTAGAACAAATATAAATTAGCTTAATTAAGACACTTCAACCCATGAATAATAAAGGGGTAAACACAAATCCAAAAATATAATTAATAAAACAAATAATTTTCATTACTAAAGGAAAACACATCCTAACATCTTAAAAGGGGAAAATTAAAACAAAACAACACATGACCCCTAGGTCACAATTTTCTCCTAACCAATAATTCTAACACACACAATTACATGTTGCCATGGTGACCCTAGTTGAATTCTTCGGAATTCGATGTGGTTGGTCTCGATCCCTCGATATTGTTGTGAATATAATATACCTGCAAAATAGAGAATACATCCTTCGGCCTCGTGGCGCATTAAAACATTCATGCCAAATATGCGATATAAATTTGAAATCAAGCGTATATGAATTAATATCATCTATGCAAGAAAGGATATTACTTATAGTTTTCTAGCACATTTCATTCATGTCAAAATGATCATCAAATTAATCCAATTATTAAGATTTACTCAATATGACAAAATATATCACATGTCGAAATACGAGATAAATAACCATGTCAAAATTATATCAGTATCAACATCAAATGTCTCCAGTAGTCCATATGCATCATATAAGAATCAAATCAATAACAGTTCAATATCTTTGATATCTACTAACATGCTAAATCAAAGAAGCTATAATAGATCCATAAGTGTAGTCGATAGTATATAAAACAATAATAAAAAAGGTGTCGAAGGGAAGTGGGCACTACAAGATTTTAGGTCTACTGATCTAATCACATGTAGAAGACATAGAATGAGGATGAGATTTATAAGGGGAACAAACATGAGCACGAGAAGAGGCCTTAATATGTTGGATTTAAGATTTAAGAGACATAATCATGGATTCCATAGCCTGAAATTTATCATGAAATAAAAAATGAAGTGCTTGAATGTAATTTCAAAGAGATTTATTGGAATTAGAACCAAGAGATTCATCGAGAAAGATGATCGAGGATAGCCTTGACTTGAGCGGGTGGCATATATTTAGGAATATACATGATGTCTAGAGCTTATTGAAGAACGTATTTATAATGTAGATGCGTTTGATGTAATTCATGCAAAGATATTTGATGAACCTAGGAGGCACAAGAGAAGAAAAATGAGGATCTAAAAGATTTCAAATGAGATGGGTTAACTAAATGATTAACAAAATATCTACGAGAAAAAGATTCTATATCTAAATATGTAACAACACGGATAAATAAATGTGTAATAAGAACACATTTGACCAAGAAAATTAATATAGGAATTATGAAATCCTACTTACAAAGAAGTGATAGAAATACTTAGGCAATTCAATATTAAATCTTGACTATTACAAGTGACAAACTGATGAACAAATAGGGTAAATTGTGATACAAAATCTCAGAAAATTCTACAACCACAAGATATTCCTCAATTGGGGTTCTTGAAATGGGTCGAGGCAGCTTGGTATTGCATCCTTCCTCTGGGAACTGTGACTTCTCAATTCCATAAAAATATACCAAATTATAGTAATTTACCATAATTGACAAATTACAAAATTCTACAATACAATTGAATTGTAAGGATACAAAATGAAACTTCACCATTTATTTATTTTAAAAACAAAAAAATTCAACGAGTTTTTATTTATTTAATAATACAATGCGTCTTTATATAAAACTAATATCCATTTGTATTTCCATCTTGATTACACATTTTAACTAATGAATATTCAAGTTATATTCCCATCATCCATTCTAATCCTTCTTATGCTACATGCACGACCTATCAAGTTATTTTAAACATGGTCAACAAAAAATATGTTGGCATGGCTTTCCCTATCAATAACACTTTTTACATTGATATAAATTTTCCAATTACAATAGATTCAAACACTTGTATAAAATAAGGAGACTAATAATCACAAAACTAGATTCTTTTTATTATCAAACAAGGCAGAGATATAGGGTGAAGAGAGAGAAACACCATGTTTTTTTGAAGAAAATTTGACAAAACAAGTAAATATAAATAAGTTATATAGAATCATGTGATAGTGTTACTATAATTTCCCTCTAGTGTTTTGACTAGAAGAAGGTTACGCTACAATTTTCTAATATTGCAACATGATTATAGAAATGTTGAATTTAGACTAATTCTCCTAGAAATAGGGTTTGAAAAAATATTTTTAAACTCAAATTTAGCATGAGTAAATGTTCTTATATTCTTATATCTCTGAGGAGGCCCAAAATTTGTGAAATACAATTTTCCTACAAGGTTGAAATTGTAGCCTCTTATCTTAAAGCAACTTATCGTGATCGCACCAATTGATTATCATTAAATGACCAAAGGCATAAAAAACCCTTTACGAAAAAAATTATTAAGTAATTTTATTCAAAAATAAAGTTTACGTATGATAGTACTTAATAAATGCTATACAAAAAGATGAAAAAACATCAATTATAAATACGGTGCCAAAATTGTGAGCCAAAACCAGATTAAATTATCAAATCACAACAACTAATCAACATTGTAGTATTGTCCATGACCTTGAGATGGGTGATGAAAATTTATCAATTGAGTATCTCAATCATTCTAGGGGTTGAAATTTCATCGATATCACAAATTAACATATTGAAGGCATTGTTTCCTACCATGAAATTTAGAGGGCCGTTTCGTGCATCAAATAAAAGTTGTGTTTTATAAAAATTGTTAAGAGTGAAATCATAAAAATACCATTAAGTCTCAAGCTTATATTTTTCGTTTTGAATAATTTCATTATTGTAACCCATTAACTATGTTTAAATACTTATAGGAAGTGATTCCAAGCAAGACTAACACTCAAATTAATTTCTTCAAATACACAACCATCAAGTAAATTTAATGTTTTTGAGATACACCTCATTTCCCATTATTATAACAAATATATATATTTTATTCCTTTTTATTAATTTCAAAAGAAAGATAAAAGGAAAATATCTCAAAAAAAAACATGTTAGAAGTAGAGAGAGAAAACCATGCCAATTAATTAATGACATGGTGTATGATATTCCCACGTTATTTGAGCATGAAAATGTAGAAATTCCAACACACGACTATATGTAAACTCATTCATGTGCATTGTGAGTTCATAAAATATTTATATAACATATCTATCCACTTCCTTTATTGTTTGAGGGTCGATACCTTGCTCCAAAGTTCCCATCACCTTAACTACCAATTTATATAAATATGTTTGAGAGATGAAAATAAGTTTCATTCCCCTTTTTCTAAATCCAAAATTAAATCACTTTGCTACACTACATAGTAATGATCCTCTATTCATTTTTGATCCACATGTACCATGGAAACAACTATACATAACAAAAAAATGTTTATATAGAATGTTAATATTAATGTTTTGGGTGTACTCTAAACAAAAAACATAGCTTAACAGTAAAGGTATATCCTAAAAAATTTTCTACATACCCATTTTTAAATTGTCCCCAACCATTGCATTCCATAAAGCCACGTTTATTTTAGGAATATTATCAAAGCGATCAATGTTCCTTGTCTAATATTTCATATTTATTATACCTATCTCCCAAATAATTTAACCACACATCAATGTTTTTTTCTATACTATCCTCCAACACACGCACACCCAATAATAAAAAATAAACAAAAATGAATCTTACATGGTCCATGTGTATCCTAGGATGGGGATCTAATGCTTAGATACACATCCCACATAAGTTATATAGACATGATAAAATATAATTTAGAGATTCTTCTTGGTAGATTGGAGATCAAATACCAAAAAAAAACCCACAAAAAATCCACACTTCATTTGGAATGTGTCAAACACTCTATGAATATATTGTTATTTTAAACATAATGGAATAAGAGGGGGAGTGAATAAATCATTCAAAATTTTACTTTCAATCTCACGATCTTGTGTTAACCATTAACATTTAACATGCATTAATTTGAGCTTAATCAATATGAAAAAATCATCAACATGAAAATGAAGAAGAGAGATTCTACCATGCATGTTTCTAGCGTATCCTAATGGCTTGAAGGGATATCGATTGTTGAATCTTACTTCTCATAAGCTTTATGTTGAGAGAAGTGTTAAGTTCTATGATTCTTCTTCGACATCTACTTTTCTACCTATTGAGGATCTTAAAATCTCTAACTTAGATTCGACTCATTAGATGATGATGTTGTTGAGTGTGCTCCTCTTCCTAATCCCCCTAACCATCAAACCTTTAATTCTTATGATTTTGATATTAGTGATGATGAGGAATATATCCCTTCTCACTCAGTGAAGAATCTTATGACTACGAGCTTGATCCTCTATTACTCTTCAACTTAGGAAAACTTTGCAAAGTGTTGGAGATTTAGTTGGACATACTTCGGATATGAGATGTGTGTGCTCATATTTTATTGGACCCCACTCTTTCTTTTCCTTTTCTTGATCCACGGTATTTTTAGGAGGCTTACGGTATTCTGAGTCGAGATTCTACCATGGATGGGGAGTATTCCTCTCTCATTAAGAAGGATACTTGGGATCTCACCCCTCTTCGAAAGGAAGAAAAATCATTCGGTGTAAGTGGGTGTTAGAACAAAGTATGGAGTATATGGAGATGTCAAAAAAATTTTAAAGCGCGATTAGTATCTAAGGGTTTCTCCCGGATAGATGGCGTTGATTATACTAAAACCTTTACTCGAGTTGAAAAGATGACTTCTATTCGATTGACCCTTTCCATTTCGCTTGGCAAACAAATGTAACGTCCATCAAATGGATGTTAAAAGTTCCTTCCTTCATGGTGACCTATAGGAAGATATCTACATGGAACAACCTCCAAGTTATGTCCATGATCCCTCCTTGTTTGTAAGTTAAAGAAATCTCTTTATTGCCTTAAGCAATCCCCTCGAGCTTGTTATGCTAAGATGGACTCCTTTTACTTACATTAGGGTTCACTAGGTGTCACTCTGATCCAAATGTTTTTATTATTTGGATATATGACTCCATAATCATCCTTGTTCTCTATGTTGATGACTTGTTGATCACAAGAAACTCTTCCTCTATCATTGATTCTATAAAGATATCCTTGGCCAACAAGTTTTCCATGGTGACTTAGGTCTTCTTAATTAATTTCTTGGGATCCAAATTTCACAATCGACTTGGAAATTTTGATTTCACAACCTAAGTATGCTCTTGATTTGTTTTCTTGTTTTTAGATATCTAATTCCAAGTCTTCTCCTACTCCTTTTCTTTCTCGGGTTAAGTTTCTTTTTGGTTTCTCTACTCCTTGGTTAATGGTACCCTTAATCAATAGTTGGTGGGAACTTGATTTACTTGACTCACACTTGATTGGATTTATTTTATATTGTTGGGATCATGTCCGATTCATGCGGGAGCCACATGAGCTACATTGGAAAGAATTTAGCGAGATCTTTCATTATGTTCATAGAACCTATTATCATGGAATTCACTATTATGAAGGGGTGGATATCAACTTGATCAGTTTCACATATTTTGATAGGGTGGTGACTTAGATAATCGAAATCTACCTCTAGCTACATTTCCTCTCTTGGTTCGAGTCTGTTAGTTGGTCTAGCAAGAATCAAAATGCAATTGCGATATCTTTTACATAGGAAGAATCTGAGGAGCAGATTAAGCGCTGCAATAGAAGATGTTTGGCTATAGGGTATTTTGTGAGTTTTACATCCACTTTGGAAGCCTACCATTAGCTATTGCGATAACATGAGCACTATCTCAATTAGTAGAAATCGATTTCAGCATCGTGAGAGGAAGCACATTGAGATCCATATGCACTTCATATGAGAGCTTATTCATGATGGTATCATCAACATTTAGTACATTAAGATAGATGATCAGATTGTAGAAATAGTTTCAAGCCCTTCACCGAGGTGAAGTTTCTTCACTGCAATCTCTTCTTGGGGTGACGTCTTATGCAATCGATCATCTTCTTCAAGCTATATAGTCCTTATCTTCTTATTCTTATTTTAGGAAGATTTTGTTTGTATATGGGCACCTTATTCGATCTTTAGTTGTCGGGACCCATTGACACATATTTCTTAGTTGTTTAGGAGTGCCTTCTTGTTCGTATGAATCATCATAACCATTACCTCGACTTCGATGAAGGGGGTGTTGGTGTTTGGGATACTATGTTTCCTCCACTCACATATGGAGGGTCATCTCACATCGGTTAGGTTTTGGGTTTTCTTGTGTGTCAGGCACTAGGGTTACTCAACACCCTACATGTACCCTTTCATTCTTGATTTATGAGTATGGAAAGACACTTTGTTGTCTTTCCTCTATGTGCAAGATTTGTTTCTATTGAGAAAGTTCTTCCATTGTTGATCGATCCTTACGATTACGTTAGATCCATTACGATTCTATTGGAGTGTAACTACTTTGTGGTCCATCGTTTCAGATTTTATTATCACAAAATATTTCACAAGACACAATATGTATGTTAGAAACTATAATTGGGAAGAAAACCCACTAAAAATTAGATTATATTACTCAAACCAAAATACTTGCATGAATGTGACTCATCGCACAATATTTTTTTAAGTAAAGCACCCACTTCACAAGGAGCACCTGCCCTAGAAATACTTCTTTATATTACTCACAAATAAAATAAATTTTATGAGTATTACTCATTCTACAAGTTTTGAAATATAAGAACACCAACAATATTCTTCTTACACAATTTATATTGATCAAAAAAATTAGATTACACCCGTTGAAGCCCTCTTCAAATTCACCTTATCTTAGTTCACTATACCTTTCTCAAAAATGGAACTATTTAGACAAATACCCTTGCACACTATCTGTTCATCACTCTTCCTACATTCATATACTCTCATATTTTTCTTTATTCCTTTAAACCTTTTTCCATCTCTCATCTAGCTTGCACTTTTCCCTCTCACAACATTGGTTTAAAATGAACCACTACATGTCTCTTAATACATGAATCATGATTAAAAACACCATAGGTCATCCATTATCCTTAATTTTGGATATACCAAAAAAAAAAATTAAAAATCATATAAAAATATGACAAGGACACATATAGGTGCCAATGCACCGAAATAGATAAAGCAAAGCCAATAAGGATCAAAACAAGCAAATCTACTTCAAAAAGAACTCCAAAACCTCCAAGAAATTCATTTATATATATCATTGTTTCAAAGGCTTCCTAAATGTGAAAAAAACTAAAAATATCATCCATTATCTCACAAGACTCTACACCAAGCAAATTCATCATAACAAAATCAAGTAGGAGTGTTTCCTACTAAAATAATCCACCTAAAGGAACAAGTTACCAATAATGAATCCCATGATTACACAAAGATAACTCAACTATTCCATGTAAATAGTAAATTAAAATCCATGTATAGTTAGAACACAAATAATCACGATAGACCTCATGAAACATCCAACAATGCAAATGGAACCACTTCTTCTCTTCAAAAATTGAACTTCCTAGGAACATGTTTTGGAAACTCAAATTCATTACACCCTTGATAAAAATAAAATGACCTATAAATGCATTCATTACGAAAAATTAATCTCTCGTAACTATATAATGGATATCCATAATCAACTAAGCTAACAAATTGGTCTTTCGGACCAATTTTTAGACTAACCCATCACTTTCTAGAACCGGTCAAACTCGGTCAAAATGAGACCTCAATTATGCCACCTTAACGCACTTTCACATCTAAAAAAAAAAATGAAACATGTCATATGTGATGTGTAAAACACCTTCAATCTCATAATACTTCATCATAATTCCCAAAAGTGCTCAAACACTTCCATTCTCCAAGACATTCCTTTTAGGCCCAAAACTAGTCAACTTATTTTGACATGTGCATTGCATCAAACCACCTCACAATGATGTGAAATGATAAAAACATGTATCATAGATCCCATATATCACATAAAACTAAATTATTCATAGGTTCTAATGGAAATCTTAGGATAAAATATTTCTTCCACAAAACAAGGACATTTGAGTGGGCTCCACCGAGTTTCATGAGTGAAACCACAACCATATGAAATATGGGAGGACCTCTCCATAATATAATCATCATATTTTATGATCCAGTCCATTATAGGCTCAAAAAAGAAATATTTCCTTCATTTCTATCAAAATAGGGTTTAAAAAGGGTTTTCACCTTCTTAACTTTCGTTCATAAATGGTAGGGCCTCATATAATCTCATTCCAACTATGATATATTCTTAGATACATGATTTGAAATTCTTGTAAGTATCATGGGTGCAAGAAAAGGTTATGTGTGTCATCCAAGTAGATGTATCCCATATCAAGATATAAAACATGCTTTTTAGAACCTTGTTTTTGTGAAAACACAATATAGTACAAAATTATAATCATGGGACTTTGAAATTTTTCCGAAAGAAAAAATATGCCCTCGATAAAATATTAAATCATCATCTTGGCTCACTTAGGTCTACATTCTAACCACCAAAAGGAATTATATGATTATCCCTTGGGGTTTTATATAGTTTAGATACAAACCATATGAACTAACAAAAAAATGCATTGATAAAATGAATACAAACTTCCTCTTCATGATGAATAAAGTTATATGTAACTCCTTAGTTGTTTCAAGATGTCAAAACCTTGTCAAGTGAATGTCATGCATTATTATGGGTCAATGCATGAGGATTAGGTCTTGTTTATACCATGTATAGGCATAATAATGCCACACCTCCTCTACCAAGATATCCAAAATTAGCTAACACACTTGAGAAAAATATCTTAGACCTCTCCATTCATCCATTTATTGCTCCATTTTATCTTCAACCACCTAGACTAGGTCTAGATGAGCACATATAAACCATGTATAAACTTATACCTATAATTTTATACTCACATGAGAGTCTCAAAACTCTCCAATAATTTTCTAAAATCCTCAAAAAATCTCTCAAACTAATATGCAACTCAAACCATAATTCTCTATTACCTAGACTAATCAGTCACCTCGATTAGGCCTATTAAAGCGAAGCCATTCTCACTATTTCCACCCTTGCCATCATGTAACACTATTTTTTTACATGTCACCATCATATAAACAATATTATATCACCCCTTTATAATTATCTTTGCCATTAATGTAATTTACGTCAATGAAAAAACCCTATCTCGAACATGCAAAAATCTCCCCCTTTGTCATTGATGGAAAACAACCTACTTCTTCCTCTCCATTTTTACATTAATGAAAAATCATACCTATAAAACATGAACTTCACCTTCTTCAAAATAATATGGTAACTTTTTGGTTCACATAATCAACTAAATTCCTCATAAAATCGTACAACCTTGTCTTTCATATCTATACTTTGTTTATGTCTTCATAAGAATACTTGATCTTTGTAGCTCCCATGGGTAGAAGCACGCACTCATGAAAATAATCATTCTGAGTATGAATCATCCTAAAATATAATTCTTACCATCTCCTTGATCTATCTCAGCATGAAAAATCTCTCACATATTTGATTTTTTCCATTTGAGGAATGTTTGTAACTTTAACATTTAGATCCTTGAAGGATTCTTTTACACCATTTCTGTCAAAAATTTCATGCTATAGGAGATCACTCATCACATGAACCTCTTCCATATGAATCCCGCTTGGAACATATCATCTCATTATATATAAAAACATAAAAACCGAGTTCATACTTTTATTATATTCCATGAAGAATGATCAACATTAATACATCTTACCTAACATAGTCCATCAATGTTCTTTGCCTCTTTTTCTTGATATCATATATTTTGGAGCTCATGAAAAGATCCCCTTCTCAATATATGTACCATTTTTATTTATTTTGTCTTACTAGGCCTTCTAAACCACTAACATACCCGAATGAGTGTCCTTACTACTAGCTCTCTCTACATCAAGAGCCTTCCACAGACCTATAAGACACCACTATAGTGGAAAACTAGCTCTAATGTCTTAATAAAATGTAACATTCACTCACAATGCAAGATATCAACCATACATACCATGAAAGCGTTCCTATTTCCTATTCTAATATTTATGATCCTTAAAACTCCCAATCAAAACATATCATCATGTGATACATTATCAAACCTTCATGTTCAAAGTTATGACGATATATACTAGTAATTGCAATGTTGTAACAACTTCAAGTAATAAGACTCAATACCATACCTATACAAACGTTTTAGACATTGTCAAGATTTAAAACTTCAATTGTTACTTGGGTAGTATTGTAAACCATGTCAAAAACTGAAACCCTATTTAAGACACCACTTGTAGACCAAAAGTGTCCAAATATACACCATAAACCATGATTATGAACCTGAAAGACTTACTCATTGAATATCACAGATCTAATCAAGCTTTTTACTTTACCTTACTTCTTTCAAGATGCATAATCACTCTAGATACACTTTAACCATTTTTCAAGATATGATAATCCAACATATAGAACTATTTAACACACTTAAAAAACATGCATAGATGATTAGTGACTTAGAAAAACTTTTTTTCTTACTAAATTAAATAATTCTACTCTCCTTCTCGTATACAAATACATTTTTGACTTGTAAAACCTAGAAATCCTTCTTGAATATTTATACACTTATTGAGATATGTTTTCAGATCCATAATATCTATTCAAAGGCTTCTAACTATTCATATCAACTAGAGAACACACCTTTTGGCTTTCATAGTGTTGATCATTCTTCAAGCATCTCCATGTTATTTCATGATTCATAATCTTACTTGATGCACCTAAAATAATGGCTCAATGGTTGATACGATAAATTTGGACCAATTCATCTCAAAATATACATAAGGAAAACCACTTCACTTAAATCTTATGGTCTAATGAATTACTTATACTTCATACACCCATCATCCTTTCTTACTATCAACATCTAACCCAACTCTAAACAATTTGGAAACCTTCAAGATTATAATGAACACCTCTTGGTTTCATGAGTACACAACTACAATATCATTCCTCAAAATATAATTCATGTTAATCCATAATAGGATATTTTGTCAAGTTCATACAATGAAAACATCTCTTTGATGCATGCACACACTTTAAAATATACACATGCCTAACCATAAAAACTTGAATTCTTCATGAATTTTTAGTATATATCTATTAGAGAAGTTTTCTTCAAGATCATGCGAGAGGACACTGCTACTGATCATCATGAAGCTTTACATAGTCTTACAACTATATTCATCACCTACGATCGTTATAATTCTTAAGACTAACATTGCTACCCTTTTACAATCTCTTTCATAGTGTACTAATTCTTGAAAATAAACTTCATAAGTCAACTTTTTTTACAAAAGGTACTTATAAACAATCTTATGTCCCTTCATGGATCATTACAACCTTGTACAAATATATCATGACTTACTTATTCTTACAAAACTTTTAATATCACTTTAACCTCTACTAGGACTTGAGATTCATCTCGATAGTATTTAAAGATTATGGAAACACATACATTTAGATGAAAGAAAATACCGATCACATGACAAAAATTGAATTTATCACAAAGGGTGACTTTACTAATTTTTATACCTAATGAATAATTCACACAAATTTAATAAGATAACAAAATAAATTCAAAAAAAAAAAAACATTATGAGGCCTTCTTTAAGCTTGTTGTCTCAAAGAATCTTGATATTCGGTTTGTAATAGCTTTAGAAATTCTTTAGATAGTAGTAACAACCTTAATAACTTAACCTTTTCATGAATATTCATATATACTAAGATAGGGATTTCAAAACATTGATCTGGCACTCTATACATTGATTCATACACACCGTATAGACATAACTTCATAGGAAAATGATATTCCAACACAAGAAATTTTGAATGAATCTACACACATTTGGGAAATGACTTCAATAATGGAAACATTATATAAGAATACATACCTTATCATGATTCAATGGCATAGGATTATGACTCCATCAGGCCTAATAGAGTCACGTTTACACATGATTTTGTCTTAAAGGAGAAAAGAACCCAAATCCTAATGATATATGACACTAAGATCATGCATCATCTTATTCAGCTGATGAGTCTTTGATTCTCTATCATTACACAAGAAATATTCGAGATAAGAAAATAAATCCTTTTGTACATTTAGATCATTACCAAATTTAGGATTCTCACCATGATTAGACATGAAATCTTCCATTCTCTTATATCTATATTTCCTCCATCTAAAAAATATTTAGATATGACCAACATTATTGCATTTTAATCAAATAATAGGAATTTTTCCTTGAGAAGATCCATCTCGTAACTCTTTGGAGGTGGAATATGATAGCAAAATTTAGCAATATGGAAATATTTACTGTATTTGAAACACACAATCTCATTCACACCTTCATTATTTCATCTCTATATATTTTTATTTATGTTGATAATATTTATATATGTGACCCACTTCATTACAATTAAAACATACAACTTTACTCTTACCTCTAGCATATTCATTTTCCTAATATTACTTGATGCTTCATATAGGCATTATTTTAAAATGTGTCCCTTATCTCGTATAATTATATAAAACTACATTCCTTGAATTTTCATCTCTAATATCTCTCCATGGGTGATCATTCCTGATAGACTTCCTACACTCTCTTTCTCTATGCCCAAAATCATTACAACTATAAAAATATCCATTGAAAGTAGTTTCATACCTTGATGCATTGGGTTGTCTTATGGAATTTTATTCACATTTTCTTCATCTAATCATATCTAGAACTAACAATCTTATTTTATGAAATAGCATTATATTTCATGATCTCTTTTAATTTAAAGTTCTTGTTGGATTTGGCATATTCTTGACTTAACTCAAAATGGTTTTCATTCTTATTTGATTAATCTTTGAATCCCATATTTGAATTGCTAGTAGCACTGATTTTTCTTCTCAACAAATCATCTATAATATCCCCTTCCCAATCGAATACCCTTAGCCTATTTTTTCTAAGCTACAGCCAAGGGACGAAAATAAGGGTGACTTAAGTTTTAATATTTTATTAAAAAGTGTAAAAATAAAATAAAGTAAAATATCATTTACACTTATAAACTAAAAAATAGAAAAGATTCACAAAATGCAAAACTCATTTAGAAATAAATAAAGTACGTAAGGAAAAATGTTGCTTTCCTAGTAGAGAAAAACAAGTTGGTGTAATCATTTAATGAGGAGGAAAAATATAATTGGTTGTTTGTAGTGCCATTTAAGCCCATTTCTTCTATTTAAGCAATGATATTTTCTTGAAGAAGGGGAATGGATCACTATCTAATTTTAGATTTGTGTGTTAAGAATTTGAGTAACATTTTTACTCACGAAGATGAAAACCCTCAAGATACCTAGAAAATGATGAAAATACTTCCTCTAGTTATTGAGGATTCTCTACACAAGGGATTTCATTGAGAATAGTTGAGTTAGCCATCATTTTCAGTATATTATCAATAGTTAAAGGAATAAAGGTTCCAGATTTTTGGCAAGGGTATTGGAGAGAAAGTTGTTATCATTATCTATGCACTTCATCCATGTGGAGTGACCCACATTTATGTCATTTATGATGTATGTGAAGGTATTTATAATATGATTTGTAATGTGGTTAATAAATATTATCTTTATGAATCAAATCAACTGATTTTCAAAGTTTGTATTATGCGAAAAAAATATCATTTTTATTTATTTTTATGGGCATCCAATATGTAGATTTAAATTCCATTCTGATTTAGACCATTATTTTGGTATTTGTTTCATGTTTATACCCTTATCAATATTTTTGAGTACTTTTGGATATATTTTAGTAATTTACGTTAACTTTGTATTATTTTTCTCTTCCATACCTACTCACAATTCTTCATTAAAATTCATATCTATATATAAATAAATTGTTAGATCTTTTATAAACTACATTGGGGGTTTTGGGATTGTTCTTAAATCCATTTGGGTCAAAATTACCATTTGGGTACATTCAATGGTATTAGCATTAGTTTTCTTGCATATTGTGAGGAAAAGAAAAGAAGAATCATATCTGAATACAATCAAAGAAAAGATGAAGTGGACCCAAGTCCCTTTCTTTGATTAAACAAAGGAAATCTCGATGAGATCTTGGTTAAAATAATTTAAGATTTTTTTGTTTTATAATCCTATGTGACAAGATGATTCCCTCTTTCTCATCTCTAGATACATGGATGGTGTAGCATATAAATGGTTTCATCATTTGTTGAAGACCCAAGGGTTGAATCTATTGTTTCAATTATATATTTCTCACAAATATTTCTAGAAGGATTTGATGTGCAAGATGGTAAGGATAAAAGGAAGTGAAACCATGGAGTATATGCCCATGAAGGAGGAAAAATAGGGTCTATAGCCAAGGGAACAAGAGTAATATATTCTAGAGAGAGGTATGGTTTCCATTGAGAAATATAATTTCATTATTGAAGAAGAAACATTGCTTGTTGGATGCCAAGTTAGAGAAAATATTTGAGATCCAAAGGAACCAAATTTTGATATTAGAGAAGTGAAGAAATTCATTTATCAAAGCAAAGAGGATGTAATAGAAACAAAAGGAAAGTGTAAGAAATGAAAAACAATAGATAAGGCTACTAGATTGATAGTCACTCAACGGAATCGAAACATACAAGAGTATAAGGAAACAATGTGGTCAAATGATGAAAGGGAGTCTACATCCAAGAAGGAAGATAAATAGTATCCACACCAAAGTGAAGAATTCAAAGAAGACTTCATGGAGTAACTTGCGAGATGAGGAGCATCCTCCCATGGAAACTTGTGTCGAATTGGAGCCTTGTGTAATTTCAAAACCAGTACCCTTTTAACAACGTTATGATACATATAACATGCACATAGACCACAATGTTGGGGGCAACTCAACATATGTCCCTATTTAACACTTGAATTATATTGATGGCATTGAAAGGTATGGAATGAGTGAGATAATGTCATATTTATTGATGCATATTCAGATTTATTTTCCTCTTGAGAAAAATGTTGAATTAGAGGAAGAAATATGCCATAAAAACTATGTAGTACCTTTGATGTAAATTTGTGTATACGATTCTCTTGAGAGTGATATTTTCGGAAAGAATTTTAAAATTTTATAAGTACAGTGACATTGGATTATCAATCACATTATCATTTTTTTCTCTTGTGCATGGCACTTGGAAAATAAAAAATTGGAATTTCTTGAGGGAAACAAACTTTGGGAAGGGAGGACTATAATATCCCCCTCCCAATCAAAGACCCTTACCCTATTTTTCTACGATCGCTAAGGAAAGAAAATAAGGGTGAATTATGTTATAATATTTTGCTATAAAGTAAAAAATAAAATAAAGTAAGATATCATATTTAGATATACTAAATTATTATAAATTTAAAAATAGAAAAGATACGAAAGGATAAAATCATTTAGAAATAAATAAAGTACCCAAGAAAAAATAGGACCTCGCTTAGAGAGTAAATAAAGTGGGTGAAATAATTTTATGACAAGGAAAAATATGATTGGTTGTTGGAGGTGGCCATTAGGCCCAATTATTCTATTTAAGAAATGGGATATTATTTGAGAAGGGTGGATTGATTAATTTCTAATTTCATATTAGTGTGTTAAGAATTTTTCTTGAATTTTTATTCTTGAGGACGTGTTATCTCTCGAAAGTGAACCATGTAGTGAGATGGCAAAAGTAGGTGTTCTAGGCTTGTAAAATTTTATCTATCTCTTTCGTAGATACAATGGAAACACCTCAGGTCTGTGGGTATACCTATTTTGAGCCGAGTCTCCAGTATCAAGGCCAGTTCCTTATTAATGTATCAATAAACTGATTTTACGGGGTTTGAGGGTAATGTTGAAAATTTTTACACTTGTGCAAAAATGGGAAACTTGAAACATTTTACAATGGATAGCATTGATGAAGTATACCTAAGCTAGGGGAGTTTTCTAAGACAATATTATTACTATTGAATTAATTAATGATTACATGAAATCTGTATCTATGTGTGCTATTACAAAACATAATAGATCACATAGCCTGTAATTTCATGCTATCTTTAGCAAAAGAACACAAGGCCCCAATAGACACATGTGTTGTCTTGATGAAGACACTGAATTGCAAAATAGATGCAAAGAAGTGTTAGGTTTTGAAGTAGTAATCAAGACTACAGATTACGAAATCGAGTTCATTACTAGATGTTATAGTTATTCTTTAATGTTCATTCCTTCATGATTAAGACATTAAATTATATTATTTGTTTTTTTAGTTCATCATCTAATCCATATCAGAAATTAGAAATGTAGAAAGAAATACACAGCTCAATTTCACAATTCAATGCTTTATTTATAAGGAATTTCAAATGTTCCCACACAAATCATGGGATGTAAATCTGGAAAGTAAAGTACAACTACTGAAATAAGAGCTACACATGCATGAAATTTAAAATAAAGGAGTATGTGTGAACCCATTATTGCCTTGCAATTTTTCCTTTGGTTGATACATCCTCATCTTCATCTATGTTCCCTCTTCACCTTCATTCTTTGAGAGCACTATACCAAACAGAAAAGAGAAAATTATGTGTTTATGAGCTCGGGGTATAATCCATATTCCTATACTTGTCTGATTCATGCACATGGATCTCTTAATAACGAAGCTATAGATTACTTGAAGATCAAACAAGATATACATGATTTACTCACTCAAAGAGAAATAAAGAGAAGGAAAGGAAATACAATGGACATAAGAGAGGCCAAAAATCCTAAATATTTTCTAACTATTTTCTCAAGTGTGTAGATACACATTACAACTAAGAATAAATAAATCATGTTTTATAGTCCTCACAATGGATAAAGATTACAGAGTTCAATAACTTCTTTCCTATGGTGCATGAAGTAGAAGAGTCGTAAGTACATAATGGAATGAAGGAATAATACAACTCAAAGATTAGCAAATATTCTAGAAATAGAAGAAGTTACATTACGAATAGAGGAGACACTTGCAGATAAAGTACATGTTCTAGATTTGAATCTGAAGAATAAGAATAAGAATTCAAAGGATGAAGTTAACTGGAAAGATAAGATTACATCTGAAACAAAATGAGAAAGAAATATGAGAAAACTTTCACAGGGCTTTGCCATGTAAAATGGACATTTACATCTTTCCATCATGTTGTTTTAAAATAATACATGCTTTTACAATATTTATGTAAATAAAATAAGTGATATAGAAAAGAAAGAAAGTATGCCATGATTAAGATACATTTATTATGTTTTATTTTCCAAAAACAAATCAGCTTCAATAGAAAAGTGATACATTCTATTTTCTGAATCAAAGTACATCTATAATAGCTGAAATAGAAATAAAAGAAAGAATTCTGGGAAAATTTTGATAGGGCTTCACCATGTAAAATGGAAATTTTAAATTTTCTAGCATGCATACTAAAGGTTTAATGAATCTCAACTACAATATTTAAATAGAAAATAAATGAAAGCGCAACATAAAAAAAATTAAATGTTCAAACTCACGTCCTTTCCAATCACTCAAATCAAATTGAATGATTAACTTCTACGATTTTCAATTTTTAGAATTAAATTTTCAAGTCATTTTACAACTAATAATGGAGAAGGATACTTAGAATAGAGTTATAGGAGGGACAAATGGCGAGGATTCAAGGAAACAAGCTCATAAATTTAGCAAAAAGTACGACCAACCTTAAGTATTATTTTCAAAAATAAGGCATCAATTATACATATTGCTATAGTGTAGCTCTAATTCAAAATTCAGATGCATGACTTTACATTGTCCTTGATACGGTGGTCTTTTTAGTTGAGGAACAAGAAGAAAATAGAAAGGAAAGTGAAGGCAACTATCAAGTGTAACCACTCTTCCAGTTCTAAAGGATAAGTAAAGGAAAGTTTTACATTAGAATAGAGCTCCAAAATAGAGCAATTACAAAATAATATATGTTAGTTACTCAAGGAAAACATGAGGTTGCAAAAGTAAAAGAAGATAACATGCACACTGGAACTCCTATCTATGAAAAAAATAGTGAAAATGAAATATGTAAAGTGCGGTTTACCTTGAGAGGATGAATCGGAAATTAGAAATTATAGAAATAGAAAACTAGAGATCCACATCTCTTCATTTCAAAACATTAGAAGTCAGTTTAAGAATTTAAAATAAGAAGAGATCACAAATCTCAAACACAAGATTCAAACTTAGTTATTACATGGCCAAATAGAAGGAAGTACAGAGCTCTAAAAGAAACTGTGTGAAGTGGTTTTCAACCTAGGTTATCTAGGTTAAGCTTTTGAAATCATACAGGTATAGATAAAGGAAATCATTTAGTTATTTCCACATATTATAAAAAAATATTTGTTACTGAGGGTTGTAAAAATTCAAAATGAGCATAAGGTTTGAGCAAGAACTTATCGATTGGAGTCAAGGTGAGAAAACCTAGCAGCGATGATCAAATCAAGACTAAAATGAAGGACCCATAATGGGTTTTGGCTCAGAGACCAAGGTTGCCTCAGAAATCACATGGAAAATGAAAGAAAATAAATGATCATCAGTTTTTGATACCAAAATAGCAGTGATAAATCAATAGTGATAATCAAGAGGTCTAGGCTTACCTTACGTCAACAAATAGTATGATAGTTACATAGTCCCAAGATCTAAGGACTTGATGATGGTGGCGAAGTAATAGGACAGAGACCTTTTTGAGGAAAATCTAATCTCTAAGATGAAGATAAGCTGGTGAAGAGCTGACCGAAACTTGCTCATAAAGTTTGAAGAGAGTGAAAGACAAAAGATACATTCATAACAACTTTTCTAATCCATTTAACTGAGCTCGATCCCAAAAAATGGTGACCATCTTGAGGAGAACCAAGAAGGTAGCTTGCATAACTTCAAATAAAGTTTCTAATAGAGAGATCACAATGAAGAAAGAAACTCGGACAACATAAACTCTTCTACGAGAGGAAGAACAAAGAGATAACTAAGAGCTCCAAACAAGTAAAATAACTTGACCTTTAAAACTTGTAGAAATTTTAGGCTGAGAGAAGTGATCAAAGAAATATGAAGGAATTGAAACCTACGGGATCCTCTCGAGATCTTAAAAGAAGCAAGAACTCAAACACCAAAGAATAGCACGGTCCCGAGTTTAGGAGATCAATCACGGTGGCGAACCCACAAACCGTTTTCTCGAGAAAAATTGAATAAAGAAGAAATGACAAAGATACAGATTCACTCAAACTCGAGAGAGTAATTTATGAAGAGGGTGATCTCAAGGAGTTGAACAATGGTGTCAAAATTTTTTTCAGGACCTTCACCCATAGACTAAAAATCCAAACGAAATTTTTATTAGGGTCGAGTTACCCTTTACTTATGCAAACTCGAGAGGCGAGCCAACAAAAATCATCCATATATGATCAAAGTTCAAAGATTAATCTATGCAGAATAAAGGCTAAGAAAGCGTTCAAAAAATTTCAAAGAAAACAACCGGGATCACGAGTGCCACAAAAAAATTCAATGCAAACCAAAAACCTAACCATGGGTCAATAATCGATGACACCAAATCAAATAAAAAAGAGATTGACGACCTAATATCAATACTAATTTTTAAAGAAAACTCTACCCAAGTTGGAATCCACCGAGAATTCAATTGGAAGGGGTGAGTCATCATGGAGGAGCCACCCCATCTCTTTTAAAATAATTGTATTGACTTATCAAAAGGGATTGCAAATTATAGTCCAACACCATGATGGAATTCCAACAACAATGATCACTCAAAAGGTAAGGTTTAACCTATAGTCATCAAGTACCATTTACAATACAAAAGCGAAAAACTATACAATAAAATTATAACCAAAGGGTGGTGGACCTTATAATATACCATGTGTTATACAAAGGTGGCCAAATGTAATATGGTGCCCCTTTTACAAAGTGCACCTTGTCATGTGTTTAAACCATAGTAATTTGCTAAGTCCACAAGAGTGGCCAAACCATGGTGAGACTATTACTGAACTGCAAAGGTGGTCCCCACTATTGAAGGGGTTGGAGATGATTACAGTGTGCTATCCATGTGATCACTAGAGGACTAAGGAATGTCAACATCAAAACTTGAGCTTGGAGTTGGTCCCCATTAAGTGGATTTTTTTATGAATTATTTTTGCAAGTATTACAAATATTGTAAAATCAATTTTCTCAATGAACAGGAGTATTCTTGCATGCCTTCACAAAAGGACAGATCAGCAATAGGACAAAATTTTCATGCACTAGAGGAGAGACTTGCTCATCAAGTAAGATTTATTATTAGCAAATTATTCACCCATGCTTTTCTTAAAAATAGAAAAGTAAAATTCAGTTTGATTTGTATGTAATCAAAGGCTATTAATTCCTCATGTACTAATTTGCTTTATTTTTATTCCTTTATTTATTATTAAATAAAGGATAAAAATAGGATGCATAGTGAGTATAGCCTCAATCTATTTTGAGGAAGGGTGGGAGAATCAATTTTACTATATATTGTGTTCCTTGACAAAGCACGGAAGAGGAATTTTAGATACTGAAGTCTTTGAAGCAATTTTCTACCATTTTTGTTTGAATGTGGAGTATTTTCTACCTTTCCAATTATTTGCGAGTCTTGTGTATGTTTCCATTAATCTTGTGAATTTTAATTCCTAATTAATTATCTTACGTTGTTACAAATTCAATAATTTTTGCATGACATTAATGTGTATGTGTAACTTAGCAAAGTATTGTTGTGATTTTATCCCTCAATACATCAAAGTGTTTACCCCTGAATTATCTTTAGAAAAATGTTGACTTTGTGCATCAAAAATTAATTCCATATCAATTATACATGTACTCGGTAAAAGACCTCATACAGTTTTGGTGTAGTTTTAATTTCATTTTCTAGTCATCTTTTACCCTTAAACCCCAAAAAATCAGTTTAGGATACATTAATAAGGTATATCTTTGGAGACTCACCTCAAAACAAGTATACCCACTGACTGAGGTTTTTCCATTGTATATACCAAATAGAGAGATCAATTTTGCAAGCTTAGAACACCTCAACCATCTCTCACGGGTACATTTTTGATAGATAATAGTTTTTGGCACGCCGGATAGGACAACGAATTAGATCTTCATGCAAGTTGCAAATATTTGAGCAGATTTTATAACGAGATAAAAAAGTTACTTTGGGTGAGCTGCAACAATCTATTTTAAATATTTAAAGATTTATTTGGTGACTCAGTAGGGCTGATTTTAGACTAGTATTACAACATGTTCCATGCCTAAAGTGACTACAAGATTATCGGTAAGAGTAATTCCTCTGATCTTTTCTTTACCTTTGAATTCTACAGAAGCGAAGAGTTGGTAATACTCTATCTTAGAATAGGCTTGATTTTGATAACCCTATTCCTAATACTTCTTCACCACGTGTCAATAAATTTGTCCAAATACTAGTTTTCAAATGGCTATTCACACCCCACCAAGGAAGTTTTTGACCTTTACTAATGGCAGCCCATTAGTAATACCGATTTACCATGACATCCCTAATGCTGCCATGAAAATTTTGCCATCATTCATGATGAAAATCATGTTACACCTATAGAGCACATTAAATATGTTCCATCCTTATGTGCGAGTTCTTAATATCAGTCATGAGGATGTAGCTTTGAGACTTTTATTGCATCTCTCAAAGGACAAGCCTTGCTGATGGTATAGAAATATAGATCTTTGGATGCATAAGAACTTGGGATGACTTTGGTGATAAATTGTTGAAAAAAATTCAAGATAATTCAAATCATTTATCTCTCATAGAACATCTGTCTCCCATTAAAATATCTCATGATAAATTTATGTCTAGTTTCAACATCCATTTTTCCAAAACTTGGGAAAGAATTCAAAAAATTGTCAAGCCTCAAGGTGATCACGCTTTTCTTTAATATCTTAGGGAATTAAATAGTGAAATTTCAACGATGATTCATTCTATGGGAGGAGAGATGCTCCCAGTAACCTATGATATCACCATCTGAGCTGAAAATAGTCTTATTCAAGCTTTAAAATTAGCACCAAGGCCTTCAATGCCTTTTTTAGTAGATTTAGCACCTATTCCTCAGCCTATCACATTTATAGAACGTAGTGTTGCAGCCCCATCAGATGACATATTTAAAGCTTTACATACTATGGGGAACAAGATGACTTCAATTGAGAATAGGCTTGCATTACCTAGCAAACCTTATTAGGCTCCTTATCAGGAAAATCATCTAAATCAGCAAAATAGGCAACCTTACCAAAAAAATCAAAATTATAGGTAGCCTTATTAGTAAAGGAAATTTGACCCAAAGGCTCCTAGTTCATCTAATGCTTTAGTCCCAGTTAATATGGCTATAGAAGAGTGGTGTCAACCTTGTAATTAAACTTTTGAGCTGCAAGTTACCCAAATGCTTTTTTGAACATAAGTCTCGTCGCACAACCTCAATCGTGACATTTTTATGCCTCAAATGGAGGGTGGGCAACAAGATACTCATGTTCAAAAGGCACCTAAATATAATTTAGTTAGTTTCAGTGAGGATGATTTCATTGCAGTTACTACTAGGGCTCAAGAAAAGGATGTCGAGAGTAAACAAAAGTAGAATAGGCCATTCTACCTACTATCACTAATAAAACAACTATAAACCCAAAACTAGCTAATAGTTCATATGTTCCTCAAAAAATAATAGGTGTCACGGTTGGTAAAGAAAAAAAAGCTACATCCTGATCCAAGAAGGTTATTTATACCTCAAATATCAAAAGTAAATTTGAAGCAGAATTAGTTTTTTGCTAAAGCCTATGCTAAAACAATAGAATCTATCTCTAAAACTATTGCTTCTTTTAACATTGTTGATGTAATGAAAAAGCATAATGTTAACATCTCAATGTGGGATGCTCTAAGTATTCCAGGATAGCAAGATTTACTTTCTCATGAACTAGCTAAGCTACAGATTTCTTCTAAAATAGCGAGAGAAGGAAGTCCGGGAAAGTAGACATGGTCTTTGGAATAATGAAACAAGACTCGCATCAAAAGAAGTTAAATGGATGGTTAAGAAAGTCTTAAATTCTCTTGACATCAAGAAGCCAACACCATTTTATCTATGAATGATAATTGGAGAACATCTTGTTCATAAGCGTATGGTGGACAACGATGCATCTAGCCTAGTTATGCCAAAAGCAATTGCAGAAAAATTAGTTCTACAAAGGTATGAACCTACGAGAAAAGAGTGTCCTACTGATTCGATAGAACTGCAACTAATAAAGTTTATGTCATCAGAAATCTAGAGGTAACATTGCATGCTTTCCCAAATGTTTCCATTCTGTAAGATATTATTGTTGTAGACTTACCTCCTTACTTTGATATATGTTTATCAAGAGACTTCACAAAGCAAAGATAGGAGGCTATCTCTATTGATTGGTCTTCCTTATTTTCACTACTCGTTATGGGATCATGGTTACTATCAATTAAGAACCGTTAGCCATATTTCACATTGAGCCTCACGCTTCTAATGCAAAGAGCTAATTATGTAGTCTTAGACAGTCTAATTTTGATAATATAGCTCATGTTTCAGCATTAGATGGTGTTTCTAACCTATTTATGGATGAAAATACACATGAAGAACATGCTCATGATCCTTTCAAAGAAGTTTAAGAACACATGTTTGGTGTGTATTGCTTGCATGAAGAAAATACACCAATTCCCTTGCTGTCCAAAATAGAAAATGTAACGGAAGGGATTTGGAAGCTTCATTTCGATGGAGCTAAAAATAAGAAAGGACAAGGAGCAGGTTTAATGCTCACTTCCCCAACAAACAAAAGGTATTTCTCAGCTTTGAGTCTCTAATTTTCATGCACTTGCACTGTAGTTGAATACGAAGTATTAATTCATGGCTTACTTTGGGACAAGAAGAGAGGTTTTAACATCCTACATATTTTTGGTGATTCGAGTTGGTTATCAATCAAGTAAGAAATTTCAATGTTTGTAAGAATCCATTAATAAATTCTTATAGACATATAATTTCATACTTAATGGAAGATTTCAAGCTATTAACATTAAATCCATTCCTAGAAAAGAAAATAAGTATGCGAGATAAATTTTTGCAATTGGTGCTAGTTTTGAAGTGTTGGAGTAGATTGAAAATAGCAAAATTCAGCCTCATATAAAGCTAATTAATAGGCCTTCGATACCATATAATAACTTGAATTGGAAGGTTTTGAAAGTGATGATCAAATCTATAGATTTTTGTAGTAAGGAGCTGAATTCTCTAGAGTAAGTCAAGATAAATTACAACACTTATATGTTGACTAGATTGTTCGAGTTAAAGAAAAAAATGCCTCAAGTCTGGTCACATTAGAAGAGATTTTCAACACTAACGATCGGTTAAGGAAGGTCAAGACTAATATGTCAACACTGACGATAACTATGAAGAAATCTCGGTTGATGAAGGAAATTTTTTTCTCGAAAAGGTATGTTCTTTAGCTGAAAAATATTCTTTTATTAATCTTTGCACGGAATTCAAAGATGTTTTTCTTAGAAATACCAAGACCTAAAAGGATTTGATCCCATTTTAGCACAACATACTATTGAATTACACCAAATTCTAAGCCGAGATAAGCAAAAACAGAGGCTTATAAATCCCAAAATAGAGCCTATAATGAGGAAAGAGTTATCTAAGTTGATTAAATTAGTTATTATCTTTCCAGTTAAGCATTCAAGTTGGGTAACCACTCTTGTTCCTGTTAGGAAGAAAAATGGAGAAATTAGATTATGTGTGGATTTTAGAGATCTTAACAAAGCTTCATTAAAAGATCCCTACCCACTTCCAAATATGGATAGGATTTTGAGAACAGGTTTCTAGTTCGAGATAGACTATCTCTTCTAGATGGCTATAGTGGATACAATCATATTTTAGTCTGAGAAGAGGATAGGTACAAAACAACTTTCACCACTAAGTGGGGTACTTATTCTTACAAAAGAATGCCTTTCGGCATTTCAAATGCTGGTGAAACATTTCAACACGCAATGGACATGGATTTTTACATCTTGTTAAATAAATCCATCCTTGTTTATTTAGATGATGTTACTATATTCTCAAAACATTCTTAAGAACATCTAATACACCTAAGGTATATGTTTGATTATGTAGACAATTTGGGATATCTTTGAATCCGTTAAAGTCTATCTTTTAGTACATCAAGGAAAATTAATTTGTCATACTATTTCTAAGAAAGGTTTAGTAATTTATCCTTTCAAAATCGAAGCCATATCATAACTATCATTTCCTCATCGTAAGAAGGCATTACAAATTTTCTTGGAAAAATCAACTTTCTTAGAAGATTTGTTCCAGATTTTGCAGCATTAGTGAAACCATTGACAATTATGCTAAAGAAAGAGAATACTTTCACTTGGACAAGTGAAGGGAGAGAAGGATTTGAAGGAAGCAAAGCAGCCATTTCTCAAGCTCCTACTCTTGCAAATCTAAATTTTGATAAAGATTTTACAATGTATGCACTTGTAGGAGCTGAAACAATCTTAGCAATATAAACTCGGGTTAATGATTAAATTTTGAATAGCAATTGATTTATTTGGAAAAATCTTTCATGATTATAAAAAAGGTACACATTTATTGAAAAACAAGTGCTTTCGGTAGTTAGAGGGATAAAGAATTTTAAGTACATGCTTTCAAACAATAAAATTCATGTTCTCGTTTCTCATCCAGGGTGTAAGATTTCTTGTTAAATAAAGAGTTGAATGAAAAAAGAGGGATGGATAATGAAGGTCATGGAATATGATGTTTATATTCTTATTGTGAAGAAAATTCAAGGAAAATGCTTGTGCGAACATATAATTGCTGATATGGAACAAAAACAAACTACATAAACTGAAGATTCAAAAAAATAAGCTGAAATTACGTATCAACAATCGGACATTATGGTCCGGCTAGAAAAACAACAACCTAAACTTGTTCAAGAATTCCAGAATCAAGATGGATGACTGATTTAGTTAACTATCTACAACATGGCATCTATCCGAGAAGGTATGGACAAGAATAAATGAAGATATTTCATATTACAAGTTGTAACCTATGTTTTCATTGATCTTTGTATTATGTAAAAGGGATATAAATGGAATCTTCTCGCAATGTGTTGACTATGACCAAATTCAACAATTATTATCACAATTCAATGAAGGACATGTAGGATCTCATTTCTCAACACATACCAGAGCCTTAAAAATTATGAAAGATAGTTACTATTGGCCCATTATATTTAAGGATTTTTTTGAATGGATTAGGAAGTGTAAGAAATGTGCTTTCTTTGTTGGAAAATAACATTTGGCTTCTCTTCCTTTACAACCTATTTTAGTTTATCAGCCTTTTAAGCAAGTGGGGCCTTGATTTTATTTTCATGATAAACATGCCTTTATTCTGACACAAGTAGATTTTGATGCTACAAATTACTTTACACACTGGACTAAAGTAATAGCCTTGAAGGATGCTAATGAAACTTCTATTCTATCCTTTTATGAAGGTATAGTTTGTAGATTTGGTGTTCCAGCAACTATCATATTAGATAATGCTTTATCATTTCTTGATGTAAAGGTAATATATTGGGCTATTAATCATGGAATTTATCTAAGTTCATCATCTAAATATTACCCAAAAGGTAATGGGTTAGTTGAAAGTATTAACAAGAATATTTTAAGGATCATCAGAAGAACACTCAAAGATAACAGAGAGCTTGGCATATAATGTTGAATTCAGCACTTTGGTCTGATAGAGTGATTCTTAAAACACCGATTGAAATTCACCAAAGATTGTTTACGGAAAAGAAGTAAGAATGCATATTTTAGTTGAGTTACCCACATTAGATTTGCTGCATCAAATGGAGCTACTTGAAAATGAACCATTGCAAGTTTGTTATGTAGAATTAATGGAATTACAAGAGCTAAGAGATCAAGCTCATTTAAACATGGAAAATAATCAAAAACAAATGAAGAAGAATTTTGATAAGAAATCCAAATTCAAAATATTCAATGAAGGAGATATTATGTTAAAGTGGGATGCTGATCGTGCAAAGCCAAGAAGACACATGAAGTTTGATACAATCTGGAGTGGTC
Source organism: Taxus wallichiana var. yunnanensis (assembly GCA_018340775.1). Taxonomy (NCBI): domain Eukaryota; kingdom Viridiplantae; phylum Streptophyta; class Pinopsida; order Cupressales; family Taxaceae; genus Taxus; species Taxus wallichiana. The sequence goes on from CM031243.1 coordinate 432,887,027, forward strand.
CTTACATGATTTCATCTTGCAAAGAACACAACACTTTCCACTCTCAAGGTTGAATGGAGAGGAAATTCCCATTCTGTGAATGGTAGGTTTCTCAAACACTATTATTAAAAATCCTACGAGTGTCTGCATTTAGAAGTAGGATTTCCCTTCAATAAGTGCATTACACCGCACATTGCAATGTTTTTTCAATTCGATAAGTGAATTTGTGCATGTGATATGGTTTACCGAGATCATTTCTCAATTTTAGTTCATTTTAAAAGGGTTAGAAATTTAGGAAGAAATTTTTGGTTATATTCTTTAGACTCCATGCCTAATGGACAAGAGAAAGGAACTAGTTTACAAGCTAGCGAGATAGATTTCCCTATAGGATCGCAAGAAATGTTGAAAATTTTTGCACTTGTGCAAAAATGGGAAACTCTAAACTTTGTTATGATGGATAGCATTGGTGCAGTATACCTAAGCTAAGGAGTTCTTTCATACAATATTGCTGCAATTGAATTAATTAATGATTACATGAAATCAGTAGCTATGTGTCTTTACAAAACAAAAGCAGATCACATAGACTATAATTTCATGCTATCTTCAACAAAAGACCACAAAACCCCAAAGGAAAGTTGTGTTGTCTTGATCAAGAAACCAAATTGTAGAATAGATTAAGTGTTATGTTTTGAAGCAACAATCAATACCGCAGATTACAAAAATCGAGAGTTTATTATATGATGTTACTGATTATTCTTTAATGCTCTTTCCTTCATGATTAAGACATTCAATTATATTATTAGGTTGTTTAGTTGATCAAACAATCCATATCAAGAAGTAGAAATGTAGAAAGAAATATACAACTTAATTTCACAATTCAATGCTTTATTCATAAGGAATTTTAAATGTTCCACACAAGCCATATAATGTAATTGGAAAGTAAATTATAGATACAAAAACAAGAGGTACACATGCCTAAAAGATAAAATAAGGAGTATGAGTGAATCCATCATTTCCTTGAGGTTTTCCCTCACTTGATACATTCTCATCTTTAGCTTTGTTCATTCTTCATCTTCATTCATTCCGAGAGCACTATACCTAAAAACAAAAAAGAAAACTATCAGTTTATGAGCTCAAGGTACAATCCATATTCCTATACTTCCTAATTCATGCACATGGATCTCTTAATAACAGGAGATATAGATTACTTGCAGATCAAATAGCATACATTATTTACTCACTCAGAGAGAAATAAAGAGAAGAAAAGGAAATACAATGGACATAAGAGAGGCCAAAAGCCTAAATATTTTCTAATTGTTTTCTCAAGTGTGCAAATACATGTTACAGCCAAGAATAAATAAATAATGTCTTATAGTCCTCATTATGGATAAATATTGCAGAGTTCAATAACTTCTTTCCTATGGTACATGAAGTAGATGAGTGATAAGTACATGATGGAATGACGGAATAATGCAACGCAAAGTTTAGAGCTATTCTAGAAATAGAAGAAGTTGCGTTATAGAATAGAGGAGACACTTGCAGAGATAAAGTACATGTTCCAAATTGCAAATGAAGATGAAGAATAAGAATTTAAAGGTTGAAGTTAACTAGAAAGATAAGATTACAGCTGAAACAGAATGAGAAAGAAATCATGGGAAAATTTTGACAGGGCTTCGCCATGTAAAATGGACATTTACATCTTTCCATCATGTTGTTTTAAATTAATACATGCTTTTAAAAGTTGTATGTAAATCAAATAAGTGATACAAAAAAGCAGGAAAGTATGCCATGATCAAGATAACAGTTATTATGTTTCAGTTTCCAACAACAAATCAACTTCAATAGAAAAGTGATACATTCTATATTCTAAATCAGAAAATACATCTATTACAGCTGAAATAGAAATAAAAGAAAGAATTAGGAAAAATTTGATAGGGCTTCGCCATGTAAAATGGACATTTTAAATTTTCCAGCATGCATATTAAAGTTGTAATGAAGCTCAAATACAATATTTAAGTAGAAAATAAATGAAACTACAACATATCAACAAAAATTCAATGTTCAGCTATGTCCTTTCCAATCTCTCAAATCAAATTGAATGATTAACTTCTACAGTTTTTAGTTTTCAAAATCAAATTTTCAATTCATTTTACAACTGATAATAAAGAAGGATACTGTAATGAATGAGTTACAGGAGGGCCAAACAGTGAGGAATCAAGGGAACCAAGCTCATAAATTTCGCAAAGTACAACCAACCTTAAGTATTATTTTTAGAAATAAAGCATCAATTATACATACTACTATAGTATAGCTTCAAATCAAAATTCAGATGCATGACTTTATGGTGTCCCCGATACAGGTGAATTTTTTTAGTTGAGGAAGAATAAGAAAATAGAATGCAAAGTGAAGGCAACTATCAAGTGTAACTACTCTTCCAGTTCTAAAGGATAAGTAAAGGAAAATTTTACATTAGAACAGAGCTCCGAATACAAGAATTGCAAAACGATATCATCGATTACTCAAATAAAACATGAGGTTGTAGAACTACAAGAAGATAACATGCAAAATGGAACTCCTAACTATGAACAAAACAATAAAAATGAAATATGTAAAGTCTAGTTTAGCTTAAGAGGATGAATCTAGAAATGAGAAATTACAGAAATAGAAAAACCAGAGATCCACATCTCCTCATTTTAGAACATTAGAAGTCGGTTTAAGCATTTAAAATAAGCAGAGATCACAAATCTCAAACACAAGATTCAAACTCAGTGATTACATGGCCGAATAGAAGGAAGTATAGAGCTCTAAAAGAAACTATGTGAAGTGGTTTTCAACCCAGGTTATCCAAGTTAAGCTTTTGAAATTGAAATTTGAGATCATATAGGTACAGATGAAGGAAATCATTCAGTTCTTTCCACACATTATTAAAAATATTTGTTACAGGGGTTCCAAAATTTTAAAATGAGCACAAGGTTTGATAAAAAACTTACCGGTTGGAGTCGAAGTGAGAAAACCCACCAGCGATGATTAGATCAGGACTAAAACGAAGGACCTAGAACGGTTTTTGGCTTAGAGACCAAGGTTGTCTTAGAAATCACATGGAAAATGAAAGAAAAGAAATGATCATTAGTTTTTTGAAGCCGAAATAGTAGTGATAAATAAAAGTGGTGATATTTAGGAGCTCAAGACTAACTTTACCTCATCAAATAGTGTGATATTTACACAGTCCCAAGCTCGATGGACTTCAATGATGGTGGACAAGAAAGAGGACAGAGATATTTTTGAGGAAAATCCAAGCTCTAAGATGAAGACAACTGGTGAAGAACGACCAAATATTTCTCGAAAGTTTGAAAAGAGTGAAATACAAAAGATACATGAAATAAGCCAGAAAGCCATTTAATCGAACTCAAACCCACAAAATGGTGACCGCCTTGAGGAGAATCAATAAGGTATCTCACATAACTTCCAAGAAATATTCTAATAGAGAGATCACAACGAAGAAAGAAACTTAGACCACATAAACTCTTCTACAGAGGCGAACACCGAGATAACTCGAGCTTGAAACAATTAAAATGGAGGCCTTTAAACCCTATAAAAATATCAAGAACTGATAGAGAAGTGATCACATAAATATAAAGGAATCCATACCTACATGATCCTCTCAGAGCTCAAAATAAGTAGGAACTCAAATACCAAAGAATAGCACAGTCCTGATTTCTAGGAGATCAATCATAGTGGTGAACCCACAAACCGTTTTGCTTAGAAAAGTCGAATAGAGAAGAAATGAAAAAGATACATATTCACTAAACTCATAGAGTCATTTATGCGGAGGGGCCAAGGTCAAGGAGTTCAAAATAGTGGTGTAAAAAAACTTGGCAGGACTTCACGCATAGACTAAAAAATCCAAACGAAATGATCATTAGGATCGAGTTACCCTTTACTATGCAAACTCGAGAGGTGAGTAACAAAAACTCAGCCATAGTCAGATGATCAATGTTCAAAGATTAATCCATGCGGGAATCAAAGGTTGAGAAACATTCAAAAATTTAAAAGCAAACCACCAGGATCACGGTGCCACCGACCACATTCAATGCAAACCAGAAACCCTAACCACAGGTCAAGAATCGATGACACCGAGATCAAACAGCAGTAGATCGACGACTCGAGATCGATACCAATTTTCGAAGAAAACTTGACCAAGTTGGATGCCACCAACAATTCAAATGGAAGGGGTGAGTCATCGTGGAGAGGGGTCCATCCCCATATTTTTTAAAATAATTGCATTGACTTATCAAAAGGGATTCCAAATTATAGTCAAACACCATGATGGAATGCCAACAACAATGATCACTCAAAAGGTAAGGTTTAACCTATAGTCATCAAGTACCATTCAAAATACAAAAGTCAACAAACTATATAATACAATGATAACCAAAGGGTGGTAGACCTTATAATATACCATGTGCTATACAAAGGTGGCCAAATGTAATATGGTGCCCCTTTTACAAAGTGCACCTTGTCATGTGTTTAAACCATACAAATATGCTAAGTTCACAAGAGTGGCCAAACCATGGTGAGACTATTCTTGAACTACAAAGGTGGTCCCTAATATTAAAGTCATTGTAGATGATTATAGTGTGCTATCCATTTGTTCACTAGAGGACAAGGAATGTCAACATTAATACGAGCTTGGAGTTGGTCCCCATTAAGTGGATTTTTTTATGAATTATTTTTGCAAGTATTACAAATATTGTAGAATCGATTTTTCTTAATACGGGAGTATTTTCGCATGCCTTCACAAAAAGGATAGATCGGGGAAGAGGACAAAATTTGCATTCACTAGGAGGAGACTTGCTCATCAAGAAAGATTTATTATTAGAAAATTATTCACCCATGCTTTTCTTAAAAATAAAACAGTCAACTTCAGTTTGACTATATTTAATCAAAGGATATTAATGCCTCTTGTACTAATTTGCTTTATTTTTATTCCTTTATTTATTATTAAATAAAGGATAAAAATAGGATGCATGGGTGAGTACAGCCTCAGTCAATTTTTAGGAAGGGTGGGAGAATCAATTTTTCTATATATTGTGTGTCTTGGCAAATCATGAAAGAGGACTTTTAGAGATAGGAGTGCTGAAGTAATTTTCTTCCAGTTTTCCTTTGAATGTGAAGTATTTTCTACCTTTCTAATTATTTTCAATCTTATGTATGTTTCCATTAATCTTGTGAATTTGAATTTCCATATTAATCATCGACGTTGTTATAATATCAATAGTTTTTGCATGATATTAATGTGAATGTGTAACTTAAGCAAAGATTGTTATCTTTTTATCCCTCAATACATAAAAGTTTTTACCCTTAATTATCTTAAGAAAAAATATTGTCATGTGCATAAAAATTCATTCTATAGAAATTGTGCATGTAATGGTCAAAGACCTCATACAAAGTTTGGTGTATCACCTCGATTTTAATTTCATTTACAGTCATCTTTTACCCTTAAACCCCATAAAATTAGTTTAGGATACATCAATAAGGAACAACCTTGATACATGAGACTCACCTCAAAATAGGTATACCCACTGACTGAGGTGTTTCCATCAGATCTATGAAAGAGAGACATCCATTTTGCAAGCTTAGAAAACCCGCAACCATCTCTTTAGAGGTGTAATTTAAAGAGAAAAATAGAAATAAAATAAGGTGATACACAAAATTTTTATGAGGTCTTTGTACGAGTATATACATAATTGATACAGAATGAATTTCGATGCACAAGCCAATAGTTTTCTAAAGATAAATATGGGTAAACACTTTGATGTATTGAGGGAGAAAATCACAATAGTTACGCTAAGTTACACATACTCATTAATATCATGCGTAAATTATTAAATTTGCAATAGGGTAAGATTATTAATAAGGGAATTCAACATTCACAAGATTAATGAAAACATACACAGGATCTGTAAATAATTGGAAAGGCAAAAATACTTTACATTCAAAGGGAAAAAATGGCGAAACTACTTCAACACTCCACGTATCTAAAAATTCCCCTATGTGCTTTTCCAAAGCACACAATATAAAAAAACTAATACAAGAGGCATTAATATTAGTTGATTACATATACTCAAACTGCGGTTGATTGTTCTATTTTAAGAAAAGCATAGGTGACTAATTTTCTAATAATAAATCTTGCTTGATGAGCAAGTCTCCTCCTAGTGCATGCAGATTCTATCCTCTTGTTGATCTGTCCTATTTTGAAGGCATGCAAAAATAATCCACGTATATTGTGCAAAATGAAAAAATACAATATTTGCAATACTTGTAAAAATAATTCATCTAAATATCCACTTAATGGGGACCACCTCCAAGCTCAAGTTCTGATGTTGACATTCCTTGTCTTCTAGTGGTCACATGAATAACATATTGTAAATCATCTACAACTCTTCCAAAAGTGGGGACCACCTTTGCAGTTCAGTATTAGTCTTCATTGGTTTGGCCACTCTTTAGCAAGCCACCATGGTTTTAAACACATGTGGGGAGGTAATTTTATAAAAACCACTATCCTATATTCGCCCACCTTTGTGTAACACATGGTCATACTATAGTCCGCCACCCTTTGATTAATATTCTTGGTGTATAGTTGGTCAGATTTTGAATTGTGAATAGAATAAGGTGGGAATCACCTTTTGGCTTTGATCATTGCATAACATGATTGGTCGGCACCCTTTGATCATTTGGGACATAGACTATGGTTAATAATTTCAAAATTCAATATGAAATGATTTTTTTTGAACGTGGGGCTGGCCCCCTCTCCATGATGACTCACCCTTCATACAATTTTTCGGTGACATGTTTAACTCAGGTTGAGTTTGCTTTGAAATTCGGTGATGATCTTGGGCCATTGATTTCTGTATTGTTTGATCACAAACCATCGATCTCTGACTTGTGGTTAGGTTTTTGGCTTGCATTGAATGTGGTTGGTGGCATATGGAACCCAAGTAGTTTTCTTTGATTCTAGAGATTGATCTAGAGACATTGATCCTTGACCCATGGAATGTTGATCGTTGATGCTTTAATCATGGTTGAGTTTGAACTAACCCAACGCTTGAGCTCGAGTTAAAGGTCATTCGACCTCAATGATCACTCCATTCTAAATTTTTGGTCTATGGGTGAATCCTTGGAAAATGTCTTTCTTGATGCCATTGTTAATCACCTTTTGAGCTCAGCCCCTCTGCATTAATGGTTTCTGAGTTTGAGTGAATATGTATCTTTGTATTTTCTCCCATGTTCAAGCTTTCGAGGAGGTGGTATTGCATCTCGTATTTTCAGTGATCTTTTCTTGTCAAGATCGGCTCTTGAACTCTTTGCAAGGTTTTAATGGCCACCATTTTTTATTATTTTGAGTTCTGAGTTATTTCGCCATTCTACCTCTATAGAAGGGTTCATGTGATTTGAGTTTATTTATTCTTGTGATCTCTTTGATCCCCGAATCGAAAATTGATCATTCCGAGATTTGCAAGGTTGTTTAATGTTATAAATTTTCCCTTTTAGAATGGCCACCATGTCTAATTATTTTGAGCTTGGGACTATGTCACCATCATACTTTTTGGCAAAGAATGGTAAGTTTTAGTCTCTTAAGCACCACTGTTACTTTGTCTTTTCCATTTCGACTTCAAAACATTGATAATCATTTATCCTTTGCATTTTTAATGTGATTTATGGGACAACATTGATCTCTGAGTTAAAAATCATTCTGGGTTCTCCTTTTTGGCTCTGAATTCAATGATCCCTTGAGGGTTTGCTCAACTTCAATTTAACCAGTAAGTAATTGTTTCTTACTCTAATTTTTGATACCCATTTAGTGGGTTGTTCGATTAAAGTCAGAAACTATATTTTCTTCCTCGGATTTGCAACTTGAAACTGATTTTCAATGTGAATCATGAATTTCTGAAATGTTTGAATATTCCTCAACTTTGGAAATACATGAGTTTTCTTATTTCTGAGCTCCTCTATTTGTACTGTATAATTTTCAAAATTCTGAATGCTAAAAATGGCTATGTTCACTTGTTACCTGCATTCATCCCTTTGAGTTGTATTGTAAGAAACTATATCTCCATACATATTTTTTTCCAGTTTGTGGGATGGGACATTGAACCCATATTTGGGTATTCTTCCTTTGATATGGGTATTCGGACTTCTTTATTCCTTCTTGATTCGCAATCTATTTTGAGGATTAGAATGGCTTCAAGAAAAATTGAGATCCACTTCTCATTACTTTAAACTCTATAATCCCTTATTTAAAAAAACTTTGCACTTGTTCCATGCTTCATCCTTGTGTAGAATCCTTCACTTTGATGTTTAATACCTTGGGGTTTCTCTCCATTTTTGCTTTAGGTATCTTCTTGTTTTGATTCTAACTTGGTCAATTCGTTGGTAAGTTTCAACTTTGTTGTGTTGAGCCATGGTCAAGTTGAGACCCCTTTGACTCTTTGTGGGTTATTCTGGTTTTGTTTAACCGTGAATCTTGCATTTAAATTTGGCTCTGAAGTATACTATAGCATAATGTACACTTTCATCAGTCCCAGGTTTGGGCTCGAGGTCTTGAATCATTATGTAAACTTGAAGTTGTTTGGTTGCACTTGTAGCTCTTTGTCACAAACATCTATGTTGTCATTGATTTCATCTTCTATCCTCTTTGATTACTGTAACTTAGATCTTTTGAGATTTGACATCTTCTTGATAGACAGATAGGCTTGTTCATTTGATTCTGGAAATTACAGTATTAGTACTTTGACTGTTCTTGATTTCATGAGATCTTTGTACCTTGTATGTGGCCTTATAAGTTGTAAATAGTTTCTCATTCTTGTAAAACCATTAGAAGGCATAACCCTTGATTCAGATGCTTTGTTGAAATACTGTAGTCTTATTTATTTTTATTTAAAAAAATTGTATTCCCTTTTATTACAGCCTTAATATGCATGCTGAAAAAATTAAAATGTCCATTTTACATGGCGAAGCCCTGTCAAAATTTTCCCATATTTCCTTCTTTTATTCCTGTTTCAGCTATAACAGATGCACTTTCTTGATTCAAAGTATAGAATGCATTACTTTTCTATTGAAGCTGATTTGTTGGTGGAAACTAAAACATAATAACTTTATATCTGATCATGGCATTCCCTTTTCTACTTTTTGTATCACTTATTTGATTTACATATAGCCTTTAAAGCATGTATTAGTTAAAAACAACATGATGGAAAGTTGTAAATGTCCATTTTACATGGCGAAGCCCTGTCAAAATTTTCTCAGACCTCTTTCTCATTCTGTTTCAGTTGTAATCTTCTCTTTTTAGTTAACTTTAGCCTTTTAAAATTTGATTCTTCTGCTTCACCTTTGAGTTGTATTCTGAAATGCGTACTTATATTTGTAAGTCTCTTCTCAATCTCTACTATTTTCTTCTATTTATAGAAAAGTTCCCAAAGTTTTAGTTGTATTCTTCCTTCATGTCGGCATGTACTTGTGAATTATCTACTTCATGTACCATAGGATAGAAGACTTTTGAACTCTATAATCTTTATCTCTAGTGAGGACTGTAAGACATGATTTATTTCTTCTTGGTTGCAACCTATTTCTACACACTTAAGAAAACAGTTAGAAAATATTTAAGCTTTTGGCCTCTCTTATGTCCATGGTTTTTCTTTTCTTCTCTCTTCTTCTTTCTGAGTGAGTAAATCATGTATGTTGTTTGATCTTCAAGTAATCTATATCTCATGTTGTTAAGAGATCCATATGCATGAATTTGGATAGTATAGGAATATGGATTAACCCTGAGCTCTTAACTAATAGATTTCTCTTTTCTTATTTTCAGGTATGGTGCTTTCAGTAATGAAGATGAAGAAGGAACAAGATGAAGATGAAGATGCATCAACCAAAGGAGAAACCCCAAGGCAATGATGGGTTCATTCATACTCCTCTATTTTCTCTTTCATGCATGCGCTCCTCTTATTTCAGTAGTTATAATTTACTTTTTTAATTTACATCCCATGGATTGTGTGGGAACATTTGACATTCCTAATGAATAAATTATTCAATTTTGAAATTTGAGTTGTGTATTTCTTTCCACATTTCAGCGTTCTATATGGATTGTATGATGAACTCAACAACTCATTAATATAATTGAATGTTTTAATCATGAAGGAAAGAACATTAAAGAATACCTGTAACATCTAATAATGAACTCTGATTTCTGTAATCTACAGTCATGATTGCTTCTCCAAAACCTAACACTTCATCTATTCTACAATTTGGTGTATTCATCAAGAAAGCACAATTTTCCGTCGGGGCTTTGTGTTCTTTTGCTAAAGATAACATGAAATTACAAACTATGTGATCTGTTATGTTTTGTAACAACACACATAGCTACAAATTTCATGTAATCATTAATTAATTCAATAGTAATAATATTTTCTGAAAGAACCTCCCTATCTTAGGTATACTTTACCAATGTTATCCATTTGTAACGACGTTACACATTTCCCATTTTGCACAAGTGCAAAAATTGTAAACAAAAGGAAAACCATTCAAGAGTCTTAGATAAGGACAAAAACCCTTCCTCTTGTTTTGAGGTAAAATATGAAGACAACTAGCAAGCCAACAAGGATCAAAACAAGAAAATATCCTTCTACGAAAACTCCAAGACATCCAAGGAATTCATCCAGATATTTCATGATTCCAAATGCTTCACAAATGTTAAACACATCCTTAAAACATCATGCATCGAGGTCATAAGAATCTGCACTAAGAAAATTTATCATAACAACATTAAGTAGGATTGTTTCCTATTTAAATTAGGTATCAAGTAGAATACAATGACATTTATAACACATCTAAGCATGTAAGAGTTCATGAAACATCCAACAATGAAAGTGGAATAACTTCTTCTCTTTAAAAAAAAAAATGAAATAGCCACAAACAATATTTGGAAACTCAACTTTATTACTCCATTTTTAAAACATTCATGACCTATAAATGAATACACTAGGAAAAAAATTCATACCTTTTCACTCTCAAAGGATAACCATCATCAAATAATCCAACATATTGGTCTTTTACACCAATCTTCAAACCAATCCATCTCTATTATGAACCGGTCAAACTCGGACAACTTGTGGCATCAAACATGACACCTACACAAACTTAAATAGCTCAAAAAAATTGAAACATATCACATGTGACAACTAAAAACCTCCAATTTCATAATACTTCATCACCATGGCCACAAGTGCTCAAGAACTTTTTTTTTTCCAAGACTTCAAAACTGCACTTTTAGGATAAAAAATTAGTCAAATTATTTTGGCTTGTGCATGTTATCAAATCACCTTAAGATTCTCTAAAATGACTCAAAACATGTATAATATCTCCGTAGATCTCATAACACTAAATTATTCATAAATTTGAAAGAAAAACTTGAGATAAAATCAGTTTTTTTAAAGAAGGACATTTGAGTGGGCTCCACTATGTTTCATTATCTGAAACAAAACCATATAAAATATAGGATATTCCTCTCCATAATAAAATTATCACATTTTATCATCCAATCCATTCTAGGCCTTAACAAGAAATATTTCCTCCATCTCAATCAAACAAGGGTTTAAGAAGGGTTTTGACCTTCTTACCTTCTTAACACTCGTTCATTAAAGATATGGCCTCATTTAACCTCGTTCAACTCTAATATATTCTTTATTCCATTATTTAACATCCCCAAGAGGATCAGGATCAAATTCAATGATTACACATGTCATCAAAGTAGATTCCTCCCGTATCGAGATAGAAAACATAATTTCAAAAACCCTATTTTAGTGAAAACGCAATATCTTGCAAAATGATTAGCATGAGACTCTAAAATTTTTCACCCAAGACTAATACAACCTATTATAACATCTAAAATCATCATCCTAACTAAAATAGTCTGCATGTTAAGCTGTCACTAGGAGTTGCATGACTAGGTCTTGGGTTTTACATAGTTTAGATCATAACCAAATGAGCTAACACAACTACCATTCTATAAACCACTAAAAACGTGTACTATATGATGAATAAATCATGATATAAGTTCCTTAGAATCTCTAAAGGCTAACATATTTCTTTTATGAGACTATCGCACCTTATTTAGCCTTAATGTACTAGGATTAGGTATGGTTTAAACCATGTGAAAGTAGAAAAACACCATTCTTCTACTTACAGACTCTATAAAAGGACCTAAACAATTAAGAAAACATGTCTCACACATATGCATGCCTCCATGACCTCTCATGAAACTACAACTCACTCTCATGCTCCATTTGGTCTTCAACCACCTAGACTAGGGCTAGATGAACACATGATGTTCAAAATTATAACTATGCTTTGAGACTCACCTAAGTGTCTCAACACTCTTAAATAATTCTCTCTAATCCTCTAATAATTTTCATAAATAACCATGTAACTAAAACCATCATGATTTTTAACCTAGGCTAACAAGGTCACCTCATTAGTCCCTCTTGAGTCAATCCATTCTCACCATTTCTACCCTTACCATCATGTAACACTATTTTTCCAGTTACTATCATATAAATAATATTATATCTCCCTAGATAATCCTATATGTCATTATTGATCTTTTAAATAAATGACAACAACATTACTACTAAATTCAATAGTTATTCAAATTTAGCCTCTCAACCAAGAAGACATTATTATGATTAAATTCAAGTAAGCCTAGAAAAACGAACTACCAATAAGTGGATTCAAGATGAGATTTGACTCCACCACAATAGGAAGGTCAATCTCTATATAATGTAATCTCTCATATGAATAAAATATCCCGGATGAATAAAATTGGAGTCTTGTATTATTTCCGGTGTTATGTGATTAGTTTTTGTGCATGGTGAACCAACTTCTAGAATTGGTAATACAGAGAAGATTGGGAAATTTATGAGATTCATTACAGGACAAAATCACAGCCTCTAAGATGCAGATATGAGAGTTTTGAAGCTTTCATTACCATTTTCAGAATTCTGATCTGAAAAAAAAAATGACTGGTAATTCACGTTTTTCTCAAAAACCCAGATTCTAAATTTTCTAAAATTTTTTGGGTTTGTTAATTTGTATGTTATAAAACTTTTGTCAAAAATTACAGAAACCCATTTCATATTTTACGAGAAATCATGGAAACAATTCTGACGGTTTCTAATTATTCTGTAAAAAAATAGTGACTGATTTCTAGCAATTAAAATCTGATATGTTTTATTATTTTGGATAAATATAAAGCTGATTATTATTGTAAGGGTGCATTATCAGTTGAAACCGACACCTAATATAATTGTAAAATGAGCCTCAAAGACAAATTCAGTTGAGTTAGCATCATCATGATGGAGGCTGGAGGCAACGGAGGCAGGAGGGCAATCGGCGACCTCTCGTCAGGCACCATCGATGAGGCCGCGGTATTGATTTGGTGGCCAAGTATTTCAGTTGTGTGTTTCATTGTTTGTAATAAGAACAGATGTCACATTCCTGTTCAGAATTGTATTTCCTTTTATAACCTCCTGATGTAAATATGTTATAGTAGAAAGATAAAAGCACAAGAAAAAGCAGCATCATGTTTTTCTTGAAGAGGATGAACAGAGGTTCATGAGCAGGGGCTCGTACCTAGGACAGAGGTCTGTTATTGTCGAACAGGGGTTTGTATTGATGAACAGAGGTTCATGAATAGGGGTTCTTACCTTGGACTGAGGTCCATATGTGTACCAAGATCATGAGCAAACAGGGGTGTGCAAGTTGCAGAGAAAGTGTAACTATTCTTTTCTACATTGTTCACATTAGGGGAGTGTATGTGTGGAAATAATAATGTTAACAATAGGGGAGTGAATGTTAGGAATAATATTAGATATTGTGAACATTATTATGAGTGTGGAAATAAATAATATAGTCTAATGTAATACAACTATTTATGAGTTGTTAACTCATGTAAATAGTTGTAACTAGATAATGTTTGTTGTGAGAAAATAATGGGATTGAGAGTTTGAGTGAGATATTGTGGGGATTAGGAGAGATATGTGGGATAAGTTGAGAGATTTGTGGAGAGATAAGTGGATTCAAGATGAGATTTGACTCCACCATAATAGGAAGGTCAATCTCTATATAATGTAATCTCTCATATGAATAAAATATCCCGGATGAATAAAATTGGAGTCTTGTATTATTTCCGGTGTTATGTGATTAGTTTTTTGTGCATGCAAACTGAACCAACTTCTAGAATAAATAATTTCAAATTTTATAATAATAATGTTATTCTTATCACAATATAATTTATTGTTAATATTTGAGAACTACAATTTAAAAGAATGCGGAACCAAGACACCATGAGTGTCATATGAAATCTTTAAATGTGATAAAATAGGGTACAATTTTTATTAAAAAGATTAATATCTAGTGAAATTTGCAATAATTCTCAATGACCACTCACCTTATGATTTTTGAATGGATGTGTCATAGTAGGTCACTACATCTCCTGGCTATTATAAGAGCATCATCCTCGATGCGACATAATGGCTAGGTTAGGAACATTTATAGGTAAGTAATAGAAAGTCAACAATGACAAAACCATTTAGTTCTAAGACCATATTTCTAACATGATATCAGAAGCAAAGAACATATTTTATGGATTTATTCAATTTATTAATTTATGTGAAGATGGGTAGTTCTCCTCATCATAGTGAGTCTAAACAAATTTCATTATGAAATATTGTTTGATACTATATTTCAATATGTCAAAATTATTTGGTTCAATGTTTCATAACCATTTTTCATTTTTCAACATTTCCATAGCAATACTCACATTGTTTAACATGAAAACTGCACTATTATTGCGGGGTTCTAATGATGTGATACATGACTACACTACAAGAGAATGGGTGCTTTCTCCACAATTTCTTACCAATTTCATTGTCGATTTCTTACTCAAAATTGTGAATCCAAATTTGTTGAATCCACCTCTGATAAAATTGTGAAAACATAAAATTGTTGAAATTTACACAATTTTAAACTTTGTAGAACTTGTCACAAATATAAAATTGTGCATCTTTTCGTAATGAAATCATAGAAAGAGCCACAAATTTGAAATTGTAAAACTTTTCACAATATAAAATATGTGTAAATTTATACAATTGTAAATAATTTCATACTTTTTTACTTACTTATGAATTTGTTTATATTTTTATAATTTCGAAAACATATTAAATTCAAAAGTTAACATAAATTATATACATATATTTTTTATATAATATCAATATTTAAAATTAATACTAATTTAAATTTATTACTTAAAAATTATATTTTCCTTTTTAAATGAATTATTTTATTTCTATAATTTATTCAAAAAAAAATCACATTTAAAAAAAATAAAAATATGAAAAAGAAATATTATAAAATAAAAATGAATATAACATAAAAATAAATAAAACCAACCAATAAATAAATATAAAATAATATAAAGTCCTTTTATGTAAAAAATATATAAAAATTATTTATGTTGAATATAATTGTAACTTTGAGCATAAATATATATGAAATCTTGAATAAGATTTTTTAAAATTAGAAATGATTTTCTAATGCAAAAGATTAATAGAATTATAAGATAATGTATTTCAAATTACTTGATATCGCTTATTCAATGGTTATCCAGAATGTTAAAGGAACATAAAATAATGGATTGATAATTGCTCGATCTTCCACCCAAAATTAAAAACCTTAATTGTTTCCATAATTAAGGTAACTTGCTTCACATGCAAACCATTCATAAACATCAATGAACAAATTGCTATAAAATTTAAATATATGTAATTAACTTGCTTAACAGAAAAACCATTCTTAAACATCACTCAAAAAATTGGTATAAAATTTAAATAAATTAAATACCTTCATACATATGTTTTTTCTCTCATGAACTTTATTTTCCAATATATATATTTTGGAATATAAACGTTTCCTCTTTGAGAATAATTCATTTGGGGGTATTTCAATACTCTTAAACATATTTCTTTTACCTATCTTACAATCCCTACTTCAATCAACTTATTTTCTCACTCATCTTGCAGTTCCTTTTCTGGAGCATGAACTTTATTTTCCAAAAACATTAAGTGAAACATATTAAAGATCATTGTATGAATTTATCAGGCCACGCATTCCTCCACATCTTTCTTCATGTTTCCCATGATTCAACCCTCTTTTAAAATTTGGTATTGTTTAAGTTCTTTTGTCCGACGATTCCAATGATACCTCAACTTTCTGCACAAAATACTGTAAGATATTTTTAAAAAATGCAAGCATGACATTATTTTAAATTAATATGAAATGTTAAAAACAATTACAGCATGATGATGGTTCATAGTTTATAAGATCATATAGTAAAAGTTCCAGAAATGATTAAAAACATTAAAGGAAAACTGCCAATAAAAATAGAACTACAAAGAATCTGATCTGCTGCATATAATGCTTATAGAAAACTCAATAATTTGAGTCACCAGTGTTACCAGAAGTATTTTTGAATAAAAATAATATAAAATATATTTTTCCAAACACTTATTGTAAGAGAAAATTTAGACCGAATCATATGCATATCATCTAACCCATTGTAATAACATCTAAGTTCAAAGAATGTTACATTGGCGATTGTTCGAGCACTTCTACTTTTTGTTGTGGTGAGACCTTCGATTTGTAGTATCCTTAAAAAAATCACAAGATCCAATGAAATTCAAAAGGAAGATGTCCATCTAAGTATAGTTATTTGCAACATGGATCCATATGTGGGATCAAATGTAGACAAGAATTGATCATTCAAAGTTATTTCTTGCATAAATCAATCAAATATTTAGTACTGATAGAAATTAACATCAACATTGAATGCTCTTGTAGGAGATAAAAGTGAATCTCTACAACAGCACATCTTCCACTCTGATCGAGCTCGAACATGCATGATGCATCATTCCTTTAGCTTCCATTTATTCCATATTATAATCGAATTACGATTTAACATAGACCATCTGTGTTTTCTTTTTCTTGAATATAATTCTTGATTCGAACAAATAAATTGAGTTATATGCACAGTAATTCATTTATATGCATGCTTAAATGTAGCAATATTCAAAAAAAAATGGCATGCGTCGATTTACCAAAATGAACGGCATGAATGTAGACTAAATCTATTACATGCATAAATGCAGTAAAAATTAATTACATGTGTCACAAAAACTCTTGCTTTAAATAAATATTAAAGAATTATACTTCAATTTTAATTTACTCATGTTTTAAAATATTGACTATGTACTTTTATATTTAAAATTTTTATTGAAATTAAATATTTTTAGGTATTTATATTATTCATTTTAAAATTTTAATGTCATAAATGCTCTAAAAAAAATTTTGAACAATGCTCTATTTTTTTCCTAAACCTAAACCCATAGAAATGGTCATGCTTCTACTTTGGTGGAGGTTGGAGAACTATTTTTTCCAATAAAGAGATTCAAAGTCCTTTTCGCATCCATGCGAGTGGAGGTTTGTGGGACGAGTGACTAGAATTTTCTCTGTGAATGCGTTTAGGATTGGACGTGTTGGTGGCAGTGTTTTCAAGGGGAAGGGGGTCCGTGGATCAAGCTCTCTGACATGGTGGTGCATTTGTGACATTTTCTGTGGGAAGATTGGTCTGACAGATCCTATAGTGGCTCCATTCCCTTCGATCCGTATCTAGTAGTAATGATGTAGCTATAAGGGGTAAGGCCAAATCTTTGAGCGGAGCGATGGTAGGGCTTGTACTTAAAAAAATAGGGATGTTTTGATGTGAAATCGTGTCAACAATGGCTAAAAATGGGTGTAAGCCTTACACATTAAACCTATGGCTAATGTAAGAAAATGCCTAAGGTCTCCTTTGGAGATGAAGTTATTGAAACCATTGAATATTTTGACAAGAGGGGTCTAATTTTGCAGGTTTAGTAATGGTTTTCCTTATCTTCGTGCTCTACACAACTAGATTTATGTACACTGCTGTCTCCCCCTAATCAAGGTAAAGTTAATATTTATCCTTCTTCTCATGGCATTTTTGTTGCAGTTTTTGATATTTCCTCAGACAAGGAGATCATTTTTGGGAAATTTTGGGAGTTCCAATCACACCTCCTCCTCATGAAGCCATGGTTTCCTCAGTTTAATCCTTTATCTAAAACATTTAATACTAGACCAGTTTGGATTCGGTTACCCTACCTGCCCTTGCATTTCTGGAGTGAGGAGTGCTTCAAAGCTATGGGGGACGGGTTGGGTAAATTTTTAGCTACCGATCCCAAAACTGATTCTTTTGATCATACCACTTATGCCCGTATACTGGTGGAAATGAATATGTTTGCTGACTTTCCGACAACTTTGGAACTAAATGTGAATGACTAAACATGTTCAAATAAATTAAATTATGAAGGGTTCCCTTTTAGATGTAGAAATTGCTTTTCTCTGGTACATCGGTGTTTGATCATTCATAAGGTTAAAAGACATATTAAAGGAAAGGTCTTTTGGTGGAAGGATTTTAAACTAGATAATCTTATTTTCTATGGTTTTGAGGACAATGATCTAGATAACATTTCATTTAGTATTAAGGATAATCAGAAGTGAAGTTATGTGAGGATGGTCTTTTTCCCAAGATTTTAGCTAAGATTTAATCTATGGTGGGTTTGAGTTTGGACTCTTCAATCACTTGTCTAAGCCCCAATTTGAATCAAAATCCTAAAATATTGGAGGTTTTAAAATTGGCTACCTATTCACATGTTATGCACCTAGGAAAGGATGTTATGATGTATATGTATTGATGGAGATTCCAACATGTGGCACACATCCCTTATCTTATTATATCATTCATTTATGATTTATTATGCTTAGGAGGTTGACCTCGTGTATTGACCATAGGTTAGAATGGTATATATAGGGGTTAGAAGGTTGTAGTTAATCATCATATTGAGTATTGGAGTGTTATTATACGGTTTGGAGGTTACCCCCTCGAAGTGGTATTGGACGTTGCCCCTCAAGTGGAAAAGCTATTATATAAGCATATTTTCATCATTTATCTATATTTTGGTGTTCGCTCATGTTATTTATGTTGTATATGCTCTGATTTATACAAGTAATATCCTTACAAGTGGTATCGGAAAGAAGCGATTTCGGCCAAAATTAGGGCAAAAACCCTAATTTTTGTTTCAAATATATCTTGAAGAGGGTATCTAATTTTTTTCCCAATTGTTTCATCATAATTTGGAAACACTCTAAATCGAGAATATATGAAAATTTCAGTTCCATTGGATCTGTTTTGAGATGCTTATGGTGTTTTAGGTTTTTTCATAAATTCACTTTTTAGGAAGCAAATTGTGGTATTTTTAGCAAAATTTATATTTTTGGAAAGCTTCTGAAATTTCAGTTATGGTTTGTTCTTTGTGTTTTTATCCATATGCCAAAATATTTTCAGAATTCCTAAAACCTAATCATGATCATGGGGATAACAATTTTTATGGAAATGGTGAGATGGATGGTAAAGAATGGTGGATAAAATTTAAGAATATATATTTCTCATATTTCATGAAAAGGAATAGATTTTCACATTATCTTGGTGGTCCTGCATGGATTTGGTTTTTTGAGTTAAAAAATGATAGGAAGGATTGGTCTTGGGAGGAAATGGAACAACTTTTTATGGATAGATGAGACCACAAAGAGGAAGAAGAGTCAAAGGAAGATGATGGGGAAGAATATATTGAAGAATCAAGAGAGAACAACAAGATGAAGAGGAAGGTGAAGAAGATTCAAGGAAGATGATGGTGTAACATATATTGAAGAATCAAACGCAGAAGAATTTGAAGAAGACTATGAAGAAGAGGAAGAAAAACAAGATATTGATGCAGATTAAGAAGATATTATAGATCCCAAGAAGGAAGATACGATATTTAAGTATCATGGATGCATTCAAAGGAATAAGATAATTGTTTCCATAAACCCTAATAGCAAGTATAACTTCATCAACAAGGATATGGCTCAACATCTACATATTCAAGAAAGTAATATCAAAGAAGCTCAAGTGAATGGTAAGAAAATTCAAGTCTTTGAAGATTTAAAACTTACTATGGACAAATATACTTTACATTCAGATTTTTTTTCCTTATATATGGATTTTTGGATATTGTTCTTGGGTATCCTTAGTTAGATACATTGGGGACAATTAATATTAATATGAAAAATAAGTTTATGAAGATTTGGTACAAAAAGAAGAAGGTCACTTTAACACTGTGATATCGGAGCTTAATGGAAATCAAATAAAATTCAATATAGACCATGAGGATGATTCAAAAGAGGAACATGAAGAAAAATAAGGAAATGATGATTCATATACTCAAGAGAAAAATAAAATATCAAATGCAAAGGTGGAAGAAGAAAAGAAAGTACAAAACTTGAGTTTATAAGGTTGAAGATACTACAACCTCAGAAGCATATGGAAATCCACGCCAACATGAGACAAAAAAATAATGGAGATATCCCAGGGCACATCATATTTCCAACCAATACAGATATACATGTAATTGGAGGAATAATCACTTAATTTATACAGAGGGATCAATGGAGAAACAATTATGAAGCATGGAATCCTTGTTATGGTTATCCTTATTATGGTTATACATGGAATCCTTATTATGGTTATGCATTGAATCCTTATGTTGGTTATGCATGAATACAAGGATTATAAACTATGGTCATGAATGGAATCAAAGTAAGCGCAATGGAATATGGATATTAGTTCGGATATGTATCATCTACTAGGATCACATATGGATGGATGAACAATCATGGTGCAAAGTGTGTAAAAATTTACAACACACTCATTACGAGTTTCTTCTTATGTTTCGGGACGAAACATGTCAAGGAGGAAGGAATTCTATGCACCTAGGGAAAGGATGTTATGATGTATATGTATTGATGGAGATGCCGACATGTGGCACACATCACCTTATCTTATTATATCATTCATTTATGATTTATTATGCTTAGGAGGTCGGCCTCAAAGCATTGGCCATAGGTTAGAATGGTATATATAGGGGTTAGAAGGTTGTAGTTAATCACCATATTGAGTATTAGAGTGTTATTGTATGGTTTCGAGGTTACCCCCTCGAAGTGGTATTGGAGGTTGCACCCTCGAAGTTGAAAAGATATTATATGAGCATATTCTCATCATTTATCTATATTTTGGTGTTCTCTCATGTCATTTTGTCAGTATATGTTGTGATTTATACAAGTAATATCCTTACATTCACTGAAATTAGAATGTGGATCCTAACATGGGTGACGGTTGGAAGGTGGTGAACAACAAAAAGAAAGGAAAGACTAGATGCTCTCCTTCAAAGATGAGCCTTAGATCTCAAAAATGTTTGTACCTTGGGAGTTAGGCTTGCTCCCTGGGATGGCCAAGTCTCATTGACTTTTTGTTTTGAGGCCCTTGCTTTTTTTGGTGCATCCTTTTTTAGGTTTGATTTTCTTTTTATTGCTTCTAAGGTGAGGTTACGCCTTGTTTCTCGATGTTTCACCTTTGGGATTTGATGCTTATCTTTCTTTTTGTATAGGGTTCCCAATCCCTTCAAAATCTATTTTTACCCATCTAATAAAAAATTATTTTGAAATTTTGATTTTTTTCACTTTCTAAAATCTAAAATATGTTATAAGTAATATTAATTATGTGGAGTATAGATTAGTAGTATTTATTATACAGAGAGGATAAACAATAGATATTTTTTTGTCTACACATTTAGCTTAAATCAACGTTGCTTTATTAAATTTTGCATATTTTTGCGGTTATTAAAATATTTTAGAATTCACTATATTTTTAGAAATTATTTATGCCTAGATAATCTATATTTTGTACACACACACACACACACACACACACACACACACATATATATATATAAGTTTATGTTAAAATTTTGTATTTATAATAAATTATTAAAATATAACTACATTTATGTGTAGTATTTGAAAGAATATTATTGGAATAAATATATTGGGCTCCAAAAGCCACCACATGAAAAAGATATTACTATTTAGAATTATAGTTTTCTAAGAAAAATAATTCTTCATTATGTTTAAATAAACATCAAAATTCATATCATAATTAAAAGTTAAAGCATAACTATCCCCAGGATGCCTCTTGGTGTAATTAGTTTATCTTATATTGTATTTTATCCACATTATATTACAATAGTATAGATTATCCACAATATTATTCACAAAAAAAACTTCCCACAGCTAGAGTTTAGGGGTTATTACTAGTGTAAATTATTTTAAAATAGAGTTATGTGGTGTATTGAATATCCACAATACATAAATTTTATATTTTGTGGATAACACACAATAAGAAATTAGTGATGTGAAACTAAACTATTGGGTATTTTATTACTATAAATTATCAACTAAAGTTATGTGGTGCATTGAGTTATTGCTAATTCATACATTTTACATTTTGTGAATAATACATAGTCAAAGTCTTAGGGATGTAGATTTTTCTCATTTTCTATTTGAATCTTAGAAATACTATGTAAATACTAAATCTCCATACATGAAATAATATGAATTGTCACAATCTAAAATTGTGTGAATTATCCACAATATAATGATACATTATATAGTGTGGAATATTAACAACTAAAATTATGCAATGAAATACATTTTTCATAATACATATATTTTACATTTTGTGGGTAATATGTATAAGAAATGTTTTAGTGACATATAATATATATTATTGGAGTGAACATTAAAATGGTGTGAACATTTAGAACTATGATACATATAATTGGGTTGTGTAGTTGTCAATAATTCTAATTTAATAAAATTGTGTAATATTCACATTGCTTTTATAAAGCCTATCTATTTTATGCTTGATAATTCACATTTTTTCTACAAAATTATTATTTTGTGGATAGAATTTTTGATAAATGATCCTTTCTCTAGTAATGACATAAGAACAATGTAAACAAGATAAAAAAAAAAAAGAGTATATGTGATAATGGTTTAGGAACAAAATTTCACTTGAAGTCCTTATGGTTGAATTAAGCATTGATTTTTTGTTAAGAATGGATACAAATTATTCCTGGTGGGACTAGGCATTTGAGCCAATATAGAGTCTACTATAAATAAAAATTATGATGTGTAAATGTTAAATTGACTCAAAATAAATTTTGAACTAAAACAACCATAGCATGAGAAGAAAATATTTAATGTAAGAACGAGTTATTGGGAGACTCATAATTGCTTAAAATTGACTTTAATTAACCAATGATCTATGGATAGTTAATGGGATTCGATAAAGAAATCAATCATGCATTCTCCTTTAAAGACTATTTCCCTACAAAGAAAAGTAATTGAAGATTATAAAGTAGGAAATTTTAAACCTTATGTGCTTAATTCTCTTGAAAACTATAAGGTCATACAATGAAAACTTAAATGTAATGAAGATGTAAACCATAAAAGGCCATGTCATGGAGTACGCTGACTTGATTGTGTTTCTTAATGTAAGCTGGGTCATTAAGTTGGCTTTATGTCGTTTGAGTATGACATTGATGGGTACCCTATGTTATCATATTGTATGAGTGGGTTCATCATTATGTAAGTGTCTTATGCGTTTTTAGTTTCTCTACTTGGAGACCTTGTGGTGTTGTGTAGTGAGAAATGTAAGTTAAAAACCAATTATTCCAAGATTATTTACTTTTATAATTGTGTGTGTAAGAAGTGGGAATTACATTTGGTATCAACGCAAGGTTCATGCTATCAAAACTCTAGGACAGATTGAAGTTGTGATGGTTTTGGATAGTGGTTGTGGATATTGGAAGAGTAATTTGATATATGTTGTTATGTGACCAAAGTCGTAATTGTGATATTGTGAATGTGTATGTCACTTAATGTGTATTTGTTATCCCGATGATGTTCTTTTGATGAGAGTGTTCTCTCTCCTTTTTGTGGATTCAATGAGGAATTCGTGTGTGATGTACTACCTTGTTGTGTGTTAAAATAATTTATTCATGGATCGCGGAGTGTTGGAGGATTTTTTCATTATGTGATATGAAGGTGTATTGATGTATTATATGACAAAATTTGTGTAAAGTGAATTGGATTGTATCACGATATCATCACCATATTGTGATGAATCATGTGTGTCACTATGTTGTAATTTCAAGTCGACTATATGTTGTTGTTATCTCTCAAACGTTCACCCCGTAGAGAGATGGTCTGTAGGTGTTCAAGCTTACAAAAATGATCTCTCTTTCGTAGCTATAATGGAAACACCTCGTGTCTATGGGTATACCTATTTTGAGGTGTGTCTCCATTATCAAGGTTGGTTTCTTATTAATGTATCCTTATTGATTTATCCTAAACTAATTTTCTAGAGTTTTGAAGGTAAGAAAAGACTATAAATGAATTTAAAACTAAGGTTATACACCAAACTTGTATGATGGATTTGGTGAGTACATACACAATTGATATGGGAATGGATTCTTGATGTGTAAGACAACAATTTTTTGTAGAATATTAAAGGAAAACACTTTGATGTATTGAGGGAAAAGAATCACAACAACACTGTTAAGTTAAACATGCACATTAATATCATGTAGAAATTACTGAAATTTTCAACAAGGTAAGATGATTAATTAGGGAATTCAACATTAGAAAGATTAATACAAGATACACAACACTGCGAATAATTGGAAAGGTAGTAATACTTCTCATTCAGAGGGCAAAACTTGACAAATGCTTCACCGATCCGTGTCTGAAATTCCTCCCATTGTGGTTTGCCAAGGCACATAATATATAGCAAAATTAATTCACCCACCTTCCTAAAAATAGGCTAAAATTGTACTCGCCCATGCATCCTATTTTTATCCTTTATTTATTAATAAATAAATGAATAAAAAAGCAAGCTAATACAAGAGGCATTAATATCCATTGGTTACATCTATGTCGAACTCGAAGTTGACTATTCTATTTTTGAGAAAAACATGGATGAATAATTTTCTAATAATAAATCTTGTTTGATGAGAAAGTCTCCTTCTTTGTGCATTCAAATTTGTCTTGTTGTTGTTGATGTGAAACTTGTAGTTGTCACCCACTTGTAATGATAAATTTTACAATATCTAGTTATGTCCCCTGGATGCACATGCAAAATAATATCTCTCGTGTAAAAATAATTCCTTTGATCCTCAACACTTTGTAAAATAATTCATCTTCACTGTGGGCACCATCTATAGGCATATGCATAATAATTGCTGCTTTTTTGCTAATAATAATGTCATTTGTGAGAATTAAGGTGATCTCTAAAAGTGTCTCTTTCGTGATCCTTGTGACATACTGATGTTGACCTCTTCCATGCATTGTCTTTGTTAACCGTGGCATATAGTGTAATTTAAAAATCATTGAACATCACTTGGATTTATTATCACCATTGGTTTGATCACATTCGACACATTTGAATTAATACGTGAGTCTCTTAGACCATCGTTTGAATAATAATCACTATTTGATTATTTGGTCCCCTTTTGGATTATTGGCATATATGTAGCTCCATGGCTTAGAAAATAAAACATTGATTAACAAACATAAACCTCTATGTGTTCAACCGCCCCTTTGGGTTGATCATTGCATATGATATTTGTATGGTTTTGGTTGAACATAATCAATTAAATGCGAAAATGTGTCCCCTCCTCAATGTCACTTTGAACCTTACCTTTGTCGGTGATAGATTATTAAACCCTAGTTAGGGTTTTTCCCCATATTCACCACATCTGTACTTTAACTCATATCGAGTTAATTAACTCATTGAATGAGTTAATAGAGGTAAAAGGGGGCAAAAACTTATCTTTTGCATTTTTCGTAGATCTCGAATTAAGATAAGGAAACTATGGTTGATTTCCTCGGCATGCCAACATGAATGGAATTTTAAACTTTGGGTTTGTGTCAGGGTCTGACATGTTTAGAGCTCATCATTTTGAGTGTGGCGTCTAAGGATTGCAATTGATATTGAAGAAAACGAGCCTGGATTTTTCTCCTTACAAGATTTGCTTCATTTTCCTACACCATATTGAAAGTGTTATGGGTTCTCCATATTCTATAGCTCTGTGATGCGGAAGGAAGGTATTCAATTCCTTTAGTATCCTCTCATATGTGAAGCAACCATAGCCAGATCTTTGAATCCTAGACTTCTGTTTGAGTCTTGGACACTACTGGAGTTTCTTGTAATTCTCCCTTTATTGTGGAACTTTTAGAGTTTGAATACCCATTTTCATCTGGGTATTTCTCCTTTCTTGAGCTATGTTTTCATATTGTTCCTTTGTGGGGTCTGTTATCTGAATCCTTTGAGTCTCTATTTTCTAAGTATGGAGTTCGGGTTTTGGCTCCTCATTTGATGATTTCTGAGGGTTTATGATTATTGGACCTGGGTATGCATGTGTCTCTGATTCGAAGTTTGTTCTTGGTCAATCCTTGAGCCTTTTCTAGAAACCTTGGATATTCTTGATTATGCTTTGCATTCCATCTTCTTTTTACTTGCTAAAAGACTTCGAACGACTCGGCCATGACCTGATATTTCGATCTTGCACTCTCTGTTTCCTTAGATCTAGGCTATGAACTTGATCTATGAATAATTTTGGAGCTCGAACATCTGTTGGGTTATCACTCTGTTATGGCTGGTAAAACACTCATCATGATGGGAATGTGAGCTTCTTGTCCATTTCTTCAAGATCTCTGAATTTGAATGCATTTACCTGAATAATGGGTATTCGTATCAGTTATTTTTATACTGAAAAATCCTTACCATTACTCATACGTATAACACCATTTATGAGTTGTATTTGCTCTGAGATCAAATTTACAAAATGGGTTTGTATTGAAATATGTAATTTCCATATCTGGGCTTGACTATTTTTCATTGGAGCTCCTTCCATTGCAAATTTGCTCAGCCATTTTGGTGAGTTCTCAAGCTTTCCTGATTTTCACTTTGGTAGCTCACTTTTCCTATTTTGAGCTCCTTTGGGTTCCTTCTAAGAATGATCTTGGAGCATTCTTCATTCTGTTCTTCATTCTCTGGGACCCTAGACCTTCATTGTTTTTATCTCTAAAACTCGTGAAGAATTTCTTGAGTTTCTCGAGCTCTGGTCTCTTTGTGAGAATATTTGTGTATTGTATGAACTGGGTGTACTCATTTATAATTTATATATGAATTAGGTGTACTCATTTATAATTTATTTGGTTCAAGCCATTTTTGAGGAGAAAATATCATTTTCCCTTATGCCATTATTGGGGTTTTTATATTTATGTCTATTTATGTCAATGAATTTTCTACCCCATGTGCATATTTAGAGCCAAAATATACTTTATACTTTAAAAATTGAAAACTCCTTTGTGTATTGAATATTCAAACTTAAAGTAATTGACGATGTTTATAGCAAGGTAGAGGTGTGGGTATTTGTTGTATCACTTAAAATCACTACTTTTTGACATCATGGTGTTATAGTTGTATGTTTTCTTAGTCATCAATTATAGTAACAACAATTTGCATATTCATGGCAATCATAACTCTTTCCTTTTCATAACTTCATGGTGGTAACTTTTAGAAGCATGTAGACTATGTGAAATAATGTTCCTTAAATTTACTGCTTTAACCTTCACTTGTTGAATACTTGAAAATATACCTTCCTTCAATAAATACTATGTCATTTGATCATCTCTTGAACCTATGATTGTGTCCTTTTTTGATTCATTTATACCTGATTGTTTTCACACAGAAACCTTGTAGACTAAAAATGCACTCTTATCATTGTTGCATTTTGTATTCTATCCGTTGAGTTGTATCTGAATGATTCTTTGAGCTTGAATTTATGAAGACTTGAAGTATGAAATGATCAATTAAATAACAACACTTGATTGGAATGGATTAATTGTAAATCAAAATATTTATGATATGCCCTTTTAAAATTGTTACTTGGGTGCTTTACTTCTTCTATA
This sequence comes from Taxus wallichiana var. yunnanensis, assembly GCA_018340775.1. Lineage (NCBI taxonomy): Eukaryota > Viridiplantae > Streptophyta > Pinopsida > Cupressales > Taxaceae > Taxus > Taxus wallichiana. The sequence continues at coordinate 432,915,101 of CM031243.1, forward strand.
ACCATGTAAACCTTGTATCAACCTTGTATCTTGAATCTTTATTTGATTGCATGGCTATTATGAATTTATATTCATAAACCAACTCTACTTTGCTTGTCATAGTTATACTCCATTGGTATTGTAGAATTTTTGTATCTGTTCGATCCAATCGAATGTGTGCACTTGGAACTTAATCTGGCACTATAACAGTTTATTTACATACTTCATGGCTTGTTGTTGGGGCTGAAATTTGATAACTATTATCTTTGATCATGCCATGCATTATCTACTTTCTACATTACTATTTGATTTATATATAGATTTTAAAGCATGTATTAGTTTAAAATAACATGATGGAAAGATGTAAATTGTCCATTTTACATGGCAAAGCCCTGTCAAAATTTTCTCAGATTTCCTTATCATTCTATTTTAGTTGTAATCTTATCTTTGCAGTTAACTTCAACCTTTAAATTTTGATTATTCTACTTTATCTTTAAGTTGTAATCTTTCTCCATACCCATATGTAGTCATGCCTTATTCCAATATGATGTATCATAGGATAGAGTTTATTGAATTTTGAAATCTTTATTTAATAATGTGGAGTGTAAGACATGATTATATTTCTTCTTGACTGCAACATGTACCCAAACATTTAAGAAAATAGTTAGAAAAAAGGTAGGCTTTTTGGCCTCTCTTATGTTGCATAGTCCTTCTTTCCTTCTCTCTCCTCTTACTTGGTAGTGGATAATCATGTATGTTGTTACAAAAAAGTACTTTTATTAGTTGTGCCTTTGATCTTCATGTAATTTAAATCTCATGTTGTTAAGAGATCCATCTTCACGAATTTGGATAGTAGAGGAATATGGATTAACCCAGAGCTCATGCTGACCGTTTTCTCTTTTATATTTTTATGTACAGTTCTTTGAGATGTGAAGATGAAGATGGAGGAAAGATGGACCTGGAGGTGCATCAACTGAAAAATAAACCCCAAGGAAATGATAGGTTCATTCATGCTCCTCTATTTTGTCTTTCATGCATATGCACCTCTTATTTCGGTAGCTTTATTTTAGTTTTCAGTTACATCCACGACTTGTGTGGGAAAATTTGAAATTCCTTATGAATAAAACATTGAATTCTAAGATTGAGTTATGTATTTCTTTCTACATTTTAACTTTCTAAATGGATTATGAAAAAATCAATAATATAATTGAATGTCTTAATCATGAAGAAAAGAAACTTAAAGAATACTTGTAACATCTAGTACTAAACTCTTATTGCTATAATATAAAGTTATGATTGTTGTTCCAAAGCTCAACAATTCATCTGTTCTACAATTCAATGTCTTCATCAGGATAACACATCTATCCTTCTTGGGATTTCTATTCTTTTATCGAGATAGTCATGAATTTGCAAACTATGTGACATGTTACATTTTGTAACAGCACACATAGTTACCAATTTCATATAATAAATAATTAATTCAACATAAAAAATATGGACTAAAAGAAACTCCCCTAGCTTAGGTTCACTTCATTCATTTTTATCCATCGTAACGAAGTTTTGAGTTGCCCATTTTTAAGAAGTACAAAATTGTCAAAAAAATTGGCGATCCAACAGAGAAAGCTTCCTCCTAGCTTGTAAACCAGTGCTTTGCTCTTGTCTATTTGGCATGGAGTCCAAAGCATGTAACCAAAATATGCCTTTCTCGAAGGTCCAACCCTTCCAAAATGAACTAAAACTCAAAAGGACCTTGTAATCTACATCACGTGCACGAATGCACTTATTGAATTGAAAAACATTGCAATATGGAAGAATTGCACTTATTGAGAGGAAAACCTAATCTAAATAGACACTGTAGGATTTTCAATAACAATATTTGAGAAACATACCATTCATAGGAATGGAAAGTTCCTCTCCATTCAGGATTGAGAGATGAAAAATATTATGTTCTTTGCAAGATGAAATCATGTTAGGACCACTCCAGATTGTATCAAACTTTGTGTGTCTTCTTAGCTTTGCACGATCAACATCCCACTTCAACACAATATCTACTTCATTGAAGATTATGAACTTAGCCTTCTTATCAAAAGTCTTCTTCATCTGTTTTTGATTTTTTTCCACGTTCATATGAACTTGATCTCTTAGCTCTTGTAATTTCATTAATTCTACTTAACGAACCTGCAATTGTTCATTCTCAAGCAACTACATTTGTTGTAGCAAATCTAAAATGGGTAACTCAAATAAAAAGGAATTCTTGCTTCTCTTCCATAAACAAGTTTGTATGGTGAATTTCTAATTGACCTTTTAGGAGTCACTCTATCAGCCCAAAGTGCTAAAGTCAACATTAGATACAAATCTCTCTGGTTATATTTGATTTTTCTTCTAATAATCCTTAAAATATTCTTATTAGTACTCTCAGATAACCCATTACCTTGTGGATAATAATTAGATGATGAACTTAAATAAATTATAGGGTTTACGGCCCAATCTATTACCTTTGCATAAAGAAATGCTAAAGCATTATCTGAAAGCGATAGTTGCTAGAACACCAAACCTGTAAACTATACCTTCATAAAAGGAAAGTATCGAAGTTTCATTAGCAACTTTTAAGGCTATTGCTTTAGTCCAACATGTAAAGTAATCTTTAGCAGTCAAAATCCACTTGTTTCCTTATGAAAAAGGTTGGTTTATCATGCCAATAAATTCAAGATGCCACTTTGCATAAAAGGTTGATCAATTGAAATAGGTTGTAAAGGCCGTGACACTAAACATTCTTTCCAACAATGAAGAAAGCACATTTTTAGACTTTATGATCCATTGAAAACAATATTTGAATGTGTTGGGCCAATAGTAACTAGATTTCATAATTTTTAAGGCCATGGTACGTGCTGTAAAATGACCTCCTAAAGATCCTTCATGGAATTATGATAATAATTGCTGAATTCTATCATAATAAACACAACGCAATAGGATTCCATTTATATCTTTTTTGAGTAACACACCATCGATAAAAATATAAGGTACATCTTGTAACATGAAATACCTTCATTTATTCTTGTCCATACCTTCCAGATAAATAACATGTTGTAGATAGTTAAATAAATCAGTCATCCATCTTGATTCCTAGACTTCTTTGGCAAGTTCAGTTTGCTGATTTTTTGGTTGTACCATGATGTCTAATTGCTGATATGTAAATTCAGCATGTTGTTTTGAATCGTCTAATTTTTAAGCCTAATATTTTACCATATCAGCAATTAGGATTTCACACAAACCTTTATCTCAAAATGTCTTCACAACCTAGATATCAACATCATATTCCATGACCTTCGTTATCCAACCTTCTCTTTTCTCATTCAATTCTTTATTTAACAAGAAAGATTTCACACTTGGATGAGAAACAAGAACATGAATTTTTTTTTGAAAGCATGTACTTAAGATTCTTTAGTCCTCTGACTACTGAAAGTACTTATTTTTCAAGAAATGTGTACCTTGTTTCATAGTCATGTAATCTTTGTCCAAAGAAAAAATTGGTTACTCAATATTTTCATCATTAACTTTGAGTTAATATGGCTGAGATTGTTTCAACTCTTGCAAGTGCATACATTGTAAAAACTTTATCAAAATTTTGATTCACAAGAGTAGGAGCCTAAGAGATGGTTGTTTTAATTACTTCAAACCCTTATCTCCCTTCATTGTTCTAAGAGAATTTTTTTATTTTTTTAACATAATTGTTAATGGTTTAACCAATGCTGCAAAATCTAGAACAAATCTTATAACAAAGTTGATTTTTCCAAGAAAACTCTGTAATGCCTTCATATGATAAGGAAATGATAGCTATGATGTGGCTTCGATTAAAAGGATTAATTACTAAACCTTTCTTAGAAACAATATGACCAAGTAATTTTCCTTGGTGTACTAAAAAGATAGACTTTTTGGGATTCAAGGATATTCCAAAAAGCTGTTTACATAACTAAAAATTCTACCTTAGATGTGTTAGATGCTCATCGAATTTTTGAAAATATAGTAACATCATCTAAATAAATAAGGATGCATTTATTTAACAAGCTATAAAAATCCATGTTCATTGCATGTTGAAACATTGCACCAGCATTACAAAGGAAAAAATGCTTTCTTTTGTAAGTAGAAGTGCCCCACTTGGTGGTAAAAGGTGTTTTGTACATAACTTCTTCTCGGACTAGAATCTAATTGCATAAACTATAACTATCTAGGACGAGATAATCTATCTGACCTAGAAATTATTCTTAAAATTGGATCCATATTTGGAAGTGGGTAATGATATTTTAATGAAGCTTTATTAAGATCTTTGAAATCCACACAATCTAATTTCTCCATTATTTTTTTGAATCGAAAAATATTGGCTAACCAACAGAATGCTTAACTAGAAAGATAATACCTAATTCGATTAATCTAGATAACTCTTTCCTCATTAGAGGATCTATTTTGGGATTTAAAGGCCTCTATTTTTAGCTAACTAGATTGGAATTTGGCTATAATTCAATAGTATGCTATGCCAAATAAATAAAGGAAGCTGGGATCAAACCCTTTATGGTCTTAGTAACTCCAAGCGAAAACATATTTAAATTATTTACAAAGATAAATAAAGGAATGATTTTTCAACTAAGGAACATGCCTTTCGAGAAACAATTTTTTTCCTTCATCAACTATGATTTGTTCATAATTATATGCATTTGTTGACATCTTAGTTTTGTATTTCCTTAACTGATCTTCATTGCTAAAGATGTCTTCTAATGTGACCAAGCCTCGAGGGATTTTATTTATCTTTAATTGAACATTACGGACACCATATAAGTGCTACATTTTATCTTGATTTACTGCAGAAAATTTAGCTTCTTCTTTGCGTAAAACCTACCAACTCAAATCATAATTAGGTATTGAAGGCTTGACAATAAACTTTATAGGAGGCTAAATCTCGTTGTTTTTAGTTTTTCTAGCATTTCAAAACTGACACCAATTGTTGCAAGTCTATTTGTATGCTTATTTTTTATTCTAGGAAAGGACTATATATTAATAGCATTGAAATATTCCATTAAGTTTGAAACTCTATGTCTATAAGAATTCATTAATGGATTCTAACAAACATTGAAATTTATTACTTGATTGATAACCAACTCATAATCACAATAAAATTGTAGCATGCTAATACATCTCTTTTTGGCCCAAAGTAAGCCATGAATTAATGCTTCATATTCGGCCACATTACAAGTGCATGAAAATTGGTGACTCAAAATTGAAAAGTACCTTTTGTTCGTGGGGGAAGTGAGCATTAAACTTGTTCCTTTTCCTTTCTTATTTATAGCTCCATCAAAATGAAGCTTTCAAATCCCTTCGCTATATTGTTTTTATGGACAACAAGGGAAGTGGTGTATTTTCCTCATGCAGGCAATACACACCAAATAGATGTTCTTAAACTTTCTTGAAAGGATCATGAGCATGTTATTTATGTGTCTTTTCATCCATAAACAAGTTAGAAACACCATCTAATCTAATCTTGAAACATGAGTTGTTTTATCAAACTTAGATTGGTCTAAGGCTAGATAATTAGCTAATGCATTAGAAGCGTGAGGCTCAATGTGAAATCTGGCAAGTCGTTTAGAATTGATAGTAACTTTGGTTTCATAACATGTAGTGAAAAAAAGAACCAATCGAAGAGAGATAACCTCCTATTTATCATGTAGAATGGAAATATTTGGTCAAGCATGCAATGTTACCTCTAGATTTCTAATGAAACCAAGCTGTATTCATTTACGTTCCATCAAGCTATAACACACTCTTCTCTGTAGGTTCATAATGCAAACCCAATTTTTCTACAATTGCTTTTGGCATAGTTGTGCTACTTACAACATTGTCCACCATACAATTATGAAATAAAATGGTGGTGATTACTTTATGTCATGAGCACTTAAAACCTTTTGAACCATTCATTTAAGTTCTTTAAAATGGTCTTGTTCTATTGTTCCAAGGACCATATATGTTTTATGAACTTTTTTTTTTTTGTTTTTGAAGAAGAAATATATAGCTTAGCAAGTTCATGAGAAAGTAAATCTTGTTTTCCTAGAATACTTAGAGCATCCCACATTGGGATATTAACATTATAATTTTTCATTACATCAAAAATGTTGAAAGAATAAAAAAATTTAGAGACAAATTCTACTATTTTTGCATAAGCTTTGGCGAAAACTAATTTTGCTTTAGTTTTGTTTGATATATGAGGTATAAATAACCTTCTTAGATTAGGCCATAGTTGTTTTTCTTTGCTCTTTCTTGGCTAAAACACTTCCTATTTTTTGAGGAACAACAATAGTTTTATCTATTTTTTAATTGTAGTTGCTATTTTTTCGGTGACGGTGTGCAAAAGCAATTTGTTTTGTTGTTTTTACTTTCTGCAACTTTTTTAGCCCTAGTAGTAATCGCTAATAAAATCATCCTCACTTTGAAATTGACTAAGTTCTATTCGGTGTTCCTTCGAACCTGAGTATCTTGTTTCTCACCCTCCATTTGAGGCATGAACAATGTCTTAGATTGAGGTTGTGTAACAAGACTTATGTTCACAAAAGAATTTGGGTAACTTGCAGTTGAATGAGGTTGATTACATGCTTGACATCATTCTTCAATAGCCATATTAACTGAGGACTAAAGTGTTAGATGAACTAGGAGCATTTGGGTCAAATTTCCTTTGCTGATAAGGTTGCCTATTATTTTTATTCTCCTATTACGGCCCTATTTTTTTGGTTTTCAAGTAATTGATAAGGAGCCTAATAAGGCCTGCTAGATAATGTGATTCTATTCTCAATTCAAGTCACCTTGTTTCCCATAGTCTACAAAGCCTTTAAACACATCATCGATGGGGCTACAAGTGTTAAAGTAGGTATTTACCTTAGCTCATGTTCACCTAGGTACTTTATTTACCTTTATTGTATTTATCCTCACCCACTTGTGTGTGTGGATATTTCTTTTATCTTATTTAGATATTAGGAGATATTATCTAGTTGTTAGGTATAGTTCTTTCCTTGATCTATGGTATTGACTAGATCCTTCATGTCTAGTTCTCTCCTAAATCTATGGTATTGACTAGTTCTTTGATGACTAGTTATTTCCTTGATTTATGGCTTGATCTACGACCTTGACTAGTTCGAGATTTTTATTCCTTGCCTATTTAAACAAGGCCCATTCTCAATGTATTGCATTGAGTTCCATTATAATATATGATATTCCTACTCATTTGTTTGCAAAGGTTTTATGTAAAACTATTATGGCGAATTGCTTTCATCTTATATCCCATTAAAATCCTTAGCCCTTGGTCATATGGTATAGTCATATGAGGGCTTAAAACTTATGATTCCTATTAGTAGGTGCTTAGCTTCAGCCCCTTTAATTTTAATTGTGTGGTGAAGACAACAACAATTTATTTTGTTTTAGTGGCAACTAAAATAAATAATGAGAGAAAAATATTAAAAAGCTTGTAACTTTTGATCGGTAACTCAGTTTTGAGTGCCATTTTTTGCAAAAGTGCTTATTTTTTCATGATATTTTCATTGGAGTTATTTATTTTTAGACTTTCACTATAATTAAAAAGTGGCAAATATGGAGGAGTGTTGTAATCAATTATGGATTAAATTTTGGCTGAGCCCGACGTCCTAAATTTTTACTAGTTACAATTTGTACCTATCATGGATTCTGAGAATGATATGCTTTTCTCTGAAGTATGTGGACTTCAAGAGGATATTGTAAAATTTGTGGAAGAAAATAGATCACTCAAGAAGTGAAATTCTCTTCTACAATCACTCATTCACAATAAGGATACAATAATACACTCCCTACAGAACAAACTTGCTAGCCTACACCATCACCATCATATTGTGGAAAACCATATCCATGCATCTAATCCACTTGTAGTTGTTGCTCATATCCACTGACATTAATCTACCGAGTCTTTGAGCCTGAACCTACTTTTGATGCTTCTAAACCTATGAGGATTATTCTGCATGCTCTTCCCCATCGTGCCTTTTATAGTACCATATGTTGTGTATCCTATTGCTTAATTGCATGGATTTTTTTGGGAAGCATACCACTACATTCAGTTCTCACATGTTTCATTCTATGGGTCTCACTAGTGGAGTCATTGGTAGACATTCACGAGGTATTATTTCCTCTATTCCACATGTGAAGTGGAATTCTCGTCATGACATTGGTTTTGAGCAGATAATTCATTGGGATCACACATTGTGAGTTCATTTTTTGTTGTTCGCTTGACTCTTTCTAAGGATCATGAGCAACACATGAGTTCTACACATTCAATCAAGATTGAGAAACCTAAGATTTTAGCTATCGAGATGATAAACCGACACACATTCTTGATGTTCTTTTACATGCACCCATTGTGCATGTTGCACCAAGTCATATACGAGACATCTTCTTCATCCATCCATGTTGATTTGGGGTGGATATCGATCACTTGTGGCAGTGGCATAGGCATTCATTGAGAGGACTCTACTGGGCATGGCTCCTCCACCATTAGGCCTCTTGCTCCACTTTCTATACATTATGCATTGTGATGCTTCTTGTTTTGAGCATTTTTCTTTAGCAGTGTAGTGTATCTCTCTTGTTTGTTGAGAGATTTTGTATCTCGTATTTTCAAAACTTTTGGTATGTTGATAGTATCTCTTGTGGCGGATCTATTCTTGTGAATTCTAGTGTTATTTTGTTAATGTTCGAGTAGTTGATTTTGGGTAACTCATACAGATTTGTAGCGTCACTCCACCCATTCAAGCAAAGTATCGAAGGGTGTGGTGTTGATCCTACTTCTTTAGGTTTTGTGTCCTTGCCTTGTTACCTTGGTTTTCTTGGATCATGACACTCTGAAGTTTTTTCCTTTCCTTATTGCTTTGGTTATTGTTCTTGTATCGTGGCACACCTATTTGCAGATGCTTGACCAAATTATGTTCGGTGTTTTTTTCACTTTCGACATCACTCCGTTGTGAGTCTCCTTATATGGAGCTATTCTAGTGAAATCTAGTGTCGGTTGTTTTTATTTTTGTGATCGTGTAGTGGATTCGGACCATAGTGCACACCAAACTTCTTTCAAAGCATTATACAACTTTTTGAGCCGAGCTTCTTGGGATGCCTTGGAGCGGGTATTTATTCTCTTTACTTTTTTGTTACTAGTTTTGGGTACCTTGTGGTGTCCATTTTCCCGATTATTGTACATAAGTACCTCATCATGCTTAGTTGTCGGGACTCATACTATGGACATGCCACTTCTATTTTGGCCCCTAGCTTCACTTGAGGGGGGTGTTAGAGTAGGTATTTACCTTAGCTCATGTTCACCTAGTACTTTATTTACCTTTATTGTATTTATCCTCACCCACTTGTGTGTGTAAATATTTATTTTATCTTATTTATATATTAGGAGATATTATCTAGTTGTTAGGTATAGTTATTTCCTTGATATATGGTATTGACTAGATCCTTGATGTCTAGTTCTCTCCTAAATCTATGGTCTTGACTAGTTCTTTGATGACTAGTTATTTCCTTGATTTATGGCTTGATCTCTGACCTTATTTGGTTATTAGATTGTTATTCCTTGCCTATTTAAGTAAGTCCCATTCTCAATGTATTGCATTGAGTTCCATTATAATATATGATATTGCTACTCATTTGTTTGCAAAGGTTTTATGTAAAGCTATTACGGTAAATTACTTTCATCTTATTGATCGTAGTGTTTGATTAGCATCTATGTTCTTGGCTTTGTACGATCGGTTATCATTCCTTTCAACAAAAAAAGGTTCTATAATCATGATAGGTTGTGGGATAGGAGCTAAATTTTCTAGAAAAGTCATTAAAGGCCTTGGTGCTAATTTTTGTCTTGAATAAGGTTTTTTAAGATCTTATAGCAATATCATAAGTAGCCAAAAGAGTTTCACCTCCACGAATGAATCATTTTTTAAATATCATTGTTTAATGATCTAAGATAATATAGGAAAACATGGTCATCTTGTGGCTTAACACTTGTTGGGATTCTTTCCCAAGTTTTAGAAACATGAATGTTGAAACTAGACATAAATTCATGGGGAGATCTTTTAATGGTAAATAGTTATTCTATGAGAGATAAATTATCTAAATTATCTTCAAATTGTTTTGGAAAGTTTCCACCTAACTCATCCCAAGTTATTATGCTTCTAATCACTAAATTTCCATACCATTGCAAGGCTTTCCCTTTGAAGGATGTAGCTAAAATTATTAAGGCCATGTTATCACCGAATCACAGCACCCCTATTGTTCATACAAGTGCATATACTTGAACTCACAGTGTGATTGGATAACATGGGTACTATGTTTAAGTTGTGGGATTTGCTATTTGAGATAGACCTCCGAGAAAGCTGGTTCTTGCTCCTAAACCACCTGCCACAATCTACTCTAATGCAGGGGAAAGTAACTATTCTAATTTAAATTTCCAAGGGACCAGGGAGAGAGAATGCATAAAATGAAAGCCTACACTAAAGCGGTGATACACCAGAAAAGGAGGGTGTGAGAGTAGTCTTCAAATGCGTGAGATACAGAAGCAAAGTGCACACTAGAAGGGGTGATGATAGTTCTCCATAATCTAGCAAAATGCATTCACAACAATATCTCAAACATACACAATGATAATGGATCCCTGCAAGAACATAATAATAGACACAATATTCTTGTAATCAAGGTTGAAGGGGCAAGAAGAATGCAAGAAAACATAGCAGGGGAAGATGCATCCACAAACTTATATTTTATTGCTTCCTGATATGCACAGTTCAATCGGTTACAAGAAAAGGGCCTGGATCACCATGCAAGGAGTCCACAACAAGGGCCTATAACACATCAGCTTCACAAAGAAATTTTGGTAGAGCTTTGCTACAAAAACTACCTCCCTTTACAATGAGCCCAACACTCCAATTTATAGAAAAATGAGAAGAGAGAGAGAAGGAAAATGGAAATCCCAAAATCTGTCCTTCAACCACTTGTAAGAGGCATTAAATGGAGTAAAATGATTGTATATTACTTGCAAAAGGCTCCCCATACTGTCCCAGGTGCTACAACAGAGAAATAATGGTGACCATGCCTCTTAATTGCACTCCCAACTACCAAATAAAACATTGTTATGAACCCGGCCATGTTTTATAAAAATATCCACCTATTTCTCATCAAATCTAGAATTTCTTGATTTTGTGCATCGGTCTCAGAGCCACGATTCCAACGGTACCAATTTTGTGTGATTTGTTGAGAAATACAAAATTTATGGCTTTTGAATGTGGGTAGCTATTTTGGGTCCAGCGGTGTTTTTCTGTCATTTGACGGGAATGAGCATTAAGCGAATGGAGCCGAATATGTTGATCGGAAAAGACTATAATTTGCAGTAGGGTAAGGTGGTTGATCGGGGAATTTTCATTCACAAGATTAATATAAATATAAAAGACTTCAAAATAACGTGGAAAGGTAGAAAATACTTCACACTCAGAGGAAAAACTAAAAAAAATTACTTCAAGTACTCATATATCCAAAATTCCTCTAGTCATCCTTTGTGCCTTGTAAAGGAAAAATATATATAGCAAAATAATAATATTCAACCTCTCTCTAAAAATAGACTAGGATTGTACTCACCCATGCATCTTATTTTATAATTTATTTAGTAATAGATAAAGGGAAAAATAAAGCATGTAATTACAAATAGGCATTATTAGCCTTACTTAAATTACATTTGAATTGAAGTCGAATATTCTATTTTTAAGAAAAGAAGGGTGAATAATATTCTAAAAATAAGATTGCTTGCTAGGAAAGTCTCTTTCCATGCAACTTTTTCTTCTTCTCTATTTTTCCTATGGTGAAGGGATGCAAAATACAACTCCACGTATGTGAGCAAAATAGCTACAACACATAGCAATATTTGCAAAAATAATTCCTCCTGTGGGGACCACCTGCTATGTGCACATGTTCTGATATTGACATCTCTTTTGGCTAGGGCATAGGCATCATAATACATTTGACCACCTCTTTGATTTATTTGGGCATAAACTAAGCAATAATCATAGTTTAAATAATTAAGCTCCTTTGCATAACACATGGCATATTATATAGTCTACCACCCTTGGTTATGTCGGCCTTGGCATATTATAATATTCACCTTTTCGGTGATCATGATATACTATTTGGTTGCCCCTTTATTTGAAACATGCGCTTGGGTTAGACTTGGAAGTCATTTGCAATGATTAATTCAGTGGACATGTAGGCTGTCCCCTTCCATGGTGACTCACCCCTTGGTGGCTTGGGTGGCGGAATCAAGTTAATTATAACTCTGGTGGTTTATTTGAAATTTCATGCCTTGTTCTCTGTCATTGATCTTTGTTCCCTTTCTACTTGCAAAACATCAATTTTTGTCTTTGTGATTAGGGCTTTGGCTAGCATTCATTTTGGGTGGTGGCATCCTGACTGTGGTTAGCATTTATTTCTCTGATGATCCATGGATGTTGATCTTGTGTCCTTGATGTTTGATGATCGTTGATGGTGGTTGAGTTTGAGTTAACTCACTTCTTTGATTCAGAGCGTAGTAAAGGGAACTTGACCCTAAAGTACATTCATTTGGATTTTTTGTTGTATGGGTGAAGTCTGGAAAATTTTCCTCTCAACACCTTACTCTATTCTAGTTTGAGCTGGGTTTCAATATATTTTAGAGCTCTTTCTCTATAAAATATTCTCTATCATTTTGGTTTTATGGTTTGTGCGTAGCTTTCTAAGCAATGTGGTTGAAGTGTGGGCCACCATTATTGTTTCTTTAAGCTTGGATCTATCCTTTTATCTTCTATACCATTCATGCCTCTATATATTTTGAAAGCTGAGGTTTTGTTTCTTGGCTGCCATAGTCATTTATAGGTAATCTTTCTTGCATGCGTAAACTTATGTTTTCTTTTCTTGTTTAAATGTATCACTAAACAATATGGAAATATTTGTGGGTTCTATGATTTGTTTTTCTTGATTGAATTATGAGTTTGAAACCTCACATGGGCCTGTGGACCTCTCGCTTCATTGTCTGGTTGCTCAAAAGTTCTGACCATTTGATTATCTATGGTGAGTTGTTTATTTGGCCCAATCTGCATCATGAATTATAGATCTTTATTTTTTGAGTTTTGGGTATCTATCATTCTTGGCCATTTCTGAAATGAACTTCAAAAATACTATGTGATCAATGTGTTTGTTGTTATGAGACCCTAATTTACTTTGTACCTTCCTTTGTTTTATTGCAGTGAACATAGATTATTTTCTTCTGTTTGGATATTCATAATTTGTTGCGTAGAGGATGTCGTTCTCATTCCAGAAAGTCCAATTTTGTGAAAATCAGAGCTCGGAGTCAAAAGTTATGGCCATTTGAAGTTCACGGGTCAAACATTGACTTTCCTTCTTTGCTGCAGCTATTTCGGAAAATCGGCCGATTCACGTCCCACGCGTACTTTTGTCCCAGCTGTCCCAGCTGAATTCTTCCGCATTGGCTGATTTGGGCTTCCTTGTCCCCTTTTGCGGCTTTTTTTCCTTTCCGCTTCCTGCGCGTCCCACGCATACTTTTGTCCCAGTTGTCCCGGATGAAAATCTCCACAGTGCCCACAATCGACCATCTTGTGGATTTTCTGTCGATTCATATCCCACGTGTACTTTTGTTTGGCTATCCCAAACCGCTGCGAAACATAAAAACTTAACGATTTTTATTGCCTGCGGTCGTTTCACCTTTTCGCGTCCGTGCGTCCCTCACACTCCGACGCGTCTAAGCGCCCAGTGGATCGCTTAGAAAAAATATCGACTTAGCTGATTTTCTTTATATTTAATTTGAGAACTTGGTATGACGAACCTTGGTACGACCCACACCCTTTAGACCCGAAATTCTTTAAAACAATCTTGCAACCTCATTTTTGGATTTTTTCATTTTTTTCTACTCGTTGGGATTTTTCCTTGGATGGGAGAGTTAGAGAGAAGCCAAAGGGGCTCCAAAAACATGATTTTGGGCATTGAATCAATCTACTTGCTTGGGGTGAAGAATTTGATCCATGTTATCAAAATTACCTTGAGGGGTGAATTTTGGATAATAGGCCACACCTTCTTGGGTTATGTTATGAAATGCACATAGGGTATAACATCTTTGATATGCTCTATTCGTGTAACCCGATTTTCACCTATGAATGTATGCAAGCTTTTAATGGAAGAATTATGGATATCATGATAAAATGAGATTACTAATGGGCTTCCATTATTAAAAATCACAAAACTCCTATGTGGTTGAATATTCATTTGAAAAAATGGGATCCGAACGAAAATATTGACATGTGGTGAAGGAATATTGGGAGGAGGATTACCAGATCCAAGTCTATTATAAGGAAAAGTATTACCAACTCTTCTCCTTCTTAAAGAATTCAAATGTAAAGAAATAAACTCAGAAAGAATTCCTCTTACCAATGATCTTGTAATGACTTTAGGCATGGAACATGCTATAATACTTGTCTGAAATCAGCCTAATAGAGTAGCCAAATATATCTTTAGATATTTTGAATAAATTGTTGCAGCTTGCTTATCCAAAAGTAACTTTTTCTTGTTGTAAATCTACAGTACATTTTTTTAATTTGCTTGTAGATGTAATTCATTTCCCACCGAACATGCCAAAAAAAATTATCTCTCAAAACTACACCTATAAAGAGATGGTTGCAGGTGTTCTAAGCTTACAAAAATGATCTCTTTCTTTTGTACATACAATGGAAACACCTCATGTTTATGGGTATACCTATGTTGAAGTGAGTCTCGAGGTATAAAATCCAATTCCTTATTGTTTTATCCTAAAATAATGAATTCAAAAGGAGGTGATACACCAAACATGTATGAGGGATTTGGTGAGTACATGCACAATTGATATGGGAATGGATTCTTGAGGCACAAGCCAACAATTTTATGTAGAATATTAAAGGAAAACACTTTTATGTATTGAGGAAAATAATCATAACAAAGCATTAAGTTAAACATGCACATTAATATCATGTAGAAATTATGAATTTTCAACGGGGTAAGATGATTAATCGGAGAATTCAACATTCACAAATATTAATAGAACTTACACAAGACTGCAAATAATTGGAAAGGTAGAAATACTTCTCATTCAAAGGGCAAAACTTGAAAGATGCTGCTTGGCACTCCTGTTTCTAAAAGTCATCCCCTTGTTCGTTGCCAAGGAACACAATATCTAACAAAATTAATTCACCCACCGTTCTAAAAATAGGATAAAATTGTACTCACCCATGCATCCTATTTTGAGAACAAAACAAATCAAGCTAATAAAAGAGGCATTAATAGCCATTAATTACATTTTAATCATACTGAAGTTGATTGTTCTACTTTTAAGAAAAAGCATGGGTGAATAATTTTCTAATAATAAATCTTGCTTGATGAGCAAGTCTCCTTCCTTGTGCATGCAAATTTGTCTTCTTGTTGTTGATGTGACATCTATAGTTCTAACCCACTTGAAATGATAAATTTGACAATCTTTAGTTATGTCCCCTTGGATGCACATGAAAAATAATATCTCTATGTAAAAATAATTCCTTTTATCTCTCAACACTTAGTAAAATAAATCATCTTCATTGTGGGGACCACCTATAGGCATGTGCATAATAATTCCTCCTTTTTGTAGATAATAAGGTCATTTGTGAAAATTAAGGTAAGCTCTAAAAGTTTCTCTTTCATGATCCTTGTGACATACTGATGTTGACCTCTTTCCATGCATTGTCTTATTTTATTGTGGCATATAATATGATTTAAAAATCATTGAGCATTGCTTTGATTGGTTATCACCCTTGGTTTGATCACATTCGGCACCTTTGACTTAATACATGGGTCTCTTAGACCATGGTTTGAATAATAATCAATGTTTGATTATTCGGCCCCCTTTTGGATTATTGGCATGTATATAGCTCCATGGTTCAGAAACTAAAACATTGATTAATAAACATAAACCTCTATGTGGTCAACCTCCCTTTTGGGTTGATCATTGCATATGATATTTGTATGGTTTTGGTTGAACATAATCATTTAAACGAGAATTGTTTCCCCTCCTCCATGTCGCTTTGACCCTTACCTTTTCGGTGATAGATTATTCAATCCTAATTAGGGTTTTTCCCTATATTCACGACATCTTTACTCTAACTCATATCAAGTTAATTAACTCACTCAATGAGTTAATAGAGGAAAAAGGAAAAAACATATTTTTCACATTTCTCTTGGAGCTCGAATTGAGATAAGGAAACTATGGTCGATTTCTATTGTGCCACCATGAATGGAATTTGAAACTTTGGGTTTGTGTTGGGTTTTGACCTATTTACAACTCATCATTTTGAGTGTGGAGTTTAAGGATTTCAATTGATATTGAAGAAAATGAGCCCGGATTTTTCTCCTCACAAGCTCTGCTTCATTTTCCTACACCATGTTGAAACTATGATGGGTTTTCAAGCTTCTATAGCTCTGTGATCTGGAGGAAGGTCTTTGTTTCCTTCAGTAGCCTTTGATCTATGTAGAAACCATAGCTAGATCTTTAAATCCTGTAGTTCTAATTAAGGCTAGGACACTACTCAAAAGGTATGGAGTTTCTTGTAATTCTTCCTTTATTGTGAAACTTTCAAAGTTTGAATACCCATTTTCATCTGGGTATTTCTCCTTTCTTGAGCTATGTTTTCATATTATTCCTTTCGGGGTCACGTTATCCTGAATCCTTTGAGTCTCTATTTTCGGAGTATGGAGTTCAGGTTTTGGCTCCTCATTTGATTATTTCTGAGGGTTTATGATTATTAGACCTAGGTATGCATCGCCTTTGATTCAAAGTTTTTTCTTGGTTAATCCTTGAGCTTTTTCTGGTAACCATGGATATTCTTGATTATGCTTTGCATTCCATATTATTTCTACTTGCGAAAAGACTTCGAATAGCTTCGGCCATGACGTGATATTTCGATCTTGCACTCTTTGTTTCCTTATATCTAGGATATGAACTTGATCTGTGAATAATTTTGGATCTCTGACCATCTATTGTGTTATCACTTTTTTATGGATATTAAAACACACATCATGATGGGAATATGAGATTCTTTTCCATTTCTTCAAGATCTTTGAATTTTAATGCATTTTCCTGAATCATGGGTATTCATATTAGTTATTTTTATACACACAAATCCTTACTATTGCTCATATGTATAACATCATTTATGGGTTTTATTTTCTCTACGAGATAAAATTTGCAAATGGGTTTTATTGAAATATATAATTTCCATATCTAGGCTTGATTGTTTTTCATTGAAGCTCCTTCCATTGTGAATTTTATCATCCATTTTGGCAAGTTCTCAAGCTTTCCTGATTTCACTTTTGTAGCTCCCTTTTCCTATTATCAGCTCCTTTGGGTTCCTTCTAAGAATAATATTGGAGCATTATCCATTCTATTCTTCATTATCTAGGACTTGCTTTATCCAAATTTGTTCTCCTTTTCAAGATGAGCGAAACAAAGATTGGACATGGAGCTTAGAGATAGATAGATCATATTGTATGTCATTTTGTAGTTGGGGATGAGATCTAACTAGCCCTTTGTCACTCAGATTTGTGAAGAGATGGATAAAACCTTCAAGAGGATTTGACCTATCGTCACTACTTTAGGTTGTGCCTCTTGACCAGGTGAAATGACCCTTAGTGTAACCTCTATTTGATGAAGGAGATGGATATATCCTTTGCAAAAATTTATGAAGAAAACCTTGAGAAAATACAGTCAATACTCCAGAATTTAACTCTTAAAATTTGTCACTTCTAAAAGATGGAGATGCTTTCAACACATGTCTAAATTTTCTAAAGACATTAAGAAATCCTGATTGTTCGGCATATTTTAGTAAATATATTTTGTTCCTTTGTGGATATACATGGAAAATAGGGGTATTTTAGGATGGATTCATGGTTTTTAAATGATTTTGGTGGGAGATTAAGTAGGATAAAGTTGATTATACCAGATCTCTGAGAAACTTCACAACAATGGAAAAATCAACAATAAAAATCTTTAAAATAGTTAAGACGTTCCTTCAACAAGAAGGTGTGCTTCAATGAAGGCCCAAATCACCATGTTTTGGATAATATTTGTGAATCGAGTATGAAGGATCAAGTTAAAGAATCAATTAAACATCAAAATCTCTTATCAATCATGCCTAAGGTACACCCAAATACTTACAATATTTATTAACAAATGACAATGGAGTGATTTTAAATTTGTTTATCTAATCGAGAAGATGAAGGCTCTTCTGAAATGAAATTGAAAATGCCACTAAAGTGTCACAGGGATGATATCTGGGTGATTTCACAAAGATTTCAATGTAAGATTGCAATAGGAACAAAAGAAACCATTGCGAGACATTCTAAAACAAAGCAGACACAAATTGCTAGAGATTGAACACAAATTAATTTCAAAATTACTTAGACTCATCGGCAGGGAAATTTTCAGAGCAATCTTAGTGCTCGTCAATGAATATACATCTGTAACCAACTTGACATTATAGAAAATATGAAATAGAAGGAATTAACTAGGTATCTCAGATTGGTCTCTCAGGAAGATAACTTTCTCAAATTTTCTCTTAACAATTGAATCCCTAACCTTTTGCAAGAGTGTTCTCATTGCATTTATAAATTTTACTCACTCAATTTTCCCCCCAAAAGAGAAGAATATTCCAGGACCTTTGCTTTTTACCAATTTGCTTCATAAAGTGAAGTTTAACAAATTCATATTTGAAAGCTTCCAAAGGCGGACCAATTGTGAATTGATCACATTTCTTGGGCCCTCGACTAATGAATACGATGCAATGTAATAAATTTTTGGTAGTCCCTCTTATCATTCTAATTATGTCATGTGAGAAATCCCCATTTTAATCATTTTCAGGAGGCTATGCATAAAGCTGGATCTGACAGGTAATACTTTTCACCCTTGAGGAAACACCTTTTTCATCCTTTACACCTGCAACCTCCATCATTTCATTCTTTTCCCTCTCTTTCCTCTACAATTTTCCCCACATCCATCTTCTCTAGTAATTCCCATTTTTGCAAGTGCTCAAGAAATTCCAACTTCAAAATATTGACCTTAACAATCCTTAGACTCACAAATTAAGTTCTAAATCCATTCTATGGAACTTTCTGAGACAAAGACGACAAGGAATTTCATCAAAAAGATTAAAAATAGTGTGTATTCATGTCACTAGGAGTCTTGAAGAAAAAGTGGTAGAAAAAAAACACAATACACAACAATGTTGATTCTGTCCCTTTTCTACTTTATATCATAGCCATCCATGTGTTTCCTTGGTGTAACTACAAATGAGAAGTATAGGGGCATGTTTCAAATAAGCGTCGGACTTCCATGTGCCTAGGGCCCAAGAAAAATGCCTTTTCACCTTTTAAAGGCCTAAATAAAAGGAGCAGTGGAAGCCTTCACGCATCACCTTGATGCACCTTTGGTATGGTCCTCAAAATCGAGATCCCGAACAAGCGTAGGTTCACCACATGTCTCTCTAGCAAAGTTGATAAAAATTTGAAGGATCAATGGAAGGCACCATGTGTCAGCGTCTGTGATGATTTTCCTTGTTCATTGATAATTTTCTTTTGCCGGGCGTAGTTCCTCCACATGTCCCGGCCTATCCAAATTGCTTTGAAAAATTTTAAGTATAGATCGAAGCCTGGCGGAAGCCTCAAATATCTCCTGTCGCATGATTGTTAAGGTGAGACCCTAAGGTAGATCCTCAAATGAGCGTTAACCCTCCATGTTTCCATGGTCTACTATAACTATACCAACCACATAAAAATTTCTAAGTTAGGGAAAGGCAACGGAAATCTCCACATGTCTCCCTGGCGTAACTCCAAGTCCAAACCAAAAGGTGAATATTCATATGAGCGTCGGCCCTCCACATAGATAAGTTTTTGAGCCTGAAGTGGGCCTTAGAGTTTCAAAGTTCCCTACCAAGCCACATCCAACCAAAAGGGCCAATTTTCCGTAGATGTTGAGATATGAATTTGACCGAGAAAAATACACCCTCAAACCCTAAAATGCGGGAAATCACCATTTACGCCCGAAATGAATCCTTCTTCAAGGATAGAGAACTTGGAAATTTTATTAGCCTCAAATATAATCCTCTCGAGTTGTTTCCAATCACGTGTCCATAGATATTTAGGAAAAAAAGATAGGGACAACAAAACATGACTATGGAAAACAGAAGAAGAGAAAAAACCTGATTTTTCACCCAAATTACACTCTTTTTCATGGATGGGAGCGAAAAACAAATTTTGGAATTTTAAGTGATCCTCGACCAAGGAAGGGATTGATCATGGCAAAAAAATGGAGGAAAAATTTTCATTCATCAATACGGGGAGACATAATACACGACAAAGTAAAAAAACTAAAGAATTATAAGGACAAATAGGGTAAGACTAATTTGAGCACCAAGATTGGCTCCGACTTGGGGATGGGAACTCCCCCTGAGTGCTACAAGAACAAATAGCAAACCAAGTGCCAAAAATAGACCATTTGGCAATGGATTCAAAAAATAAGCTTGCTAAGTAGGGAAATCATAACCATTCTCCAAAAAAGAACCAAGAAACCAACAAAACTAGGTCACCAAGGACTAAAAGGAACAAAGGTACAAAAGTAGAACAAAAACAAAGAACTATACACTATACAATTGAGTATACCTTGATTTTGTTAAATAAATCAAGGAAATGTTTCAAATGCCTATACTTAATAGGCAATTCAAGCAATTCCTTGTCTAAGTCTTTTAGGAAGAAGTTATTTTTACCAATTCAAATGTCAATTAAATAAGGGCCCATCCATAATGCATCAAATTTACCAAGATTTCCTTATCTTCATGTCTACTATCCCATAATAACACAAGATCCTAAATGTTGAAAGCTCTTGGAGTCACCTTCTTGTCAAATAACTTCATCAAATTTTCTCGAACTTCACATGTTGTTGATGGCATGCCCTTCTTTCTCCATCTAACTCAATAATATGATTGATTTGAGCATCATATGGACTAACTTCTTGATCTTAAATTTGATGAACAAACTAAAATGAAGAAAATTAAAAATGAAGGGGTAGAAAATCTTGAGTTCCATATACTAACTCAAATGGTATTTTAATAGTAGCTCTTTTAACAATGATTTTATCATCCCAAACAAGTAAACTTTAGTTCCTCACCCCACTTATTTTTTTTAGCTCCAAGGTTCTTCTACTGATCTTCAAAAAAAAAATATTGTTGGACTTAGCTTTTCCATTTTCTTTCGGATTGTAGTTAGAATCATATGTCAAATTGATTCCATACTCTTTGCACACATCCACCAAAGTTTTGGCTCTGAAACTCATGGCATTATCAGCATCAATCTTAAGCTGGCACTCCAAATCTGCATATGATTTGATTCAACATGAATTTCATGATAACTTGGTGTGTTTCCTTCTTGGTGGGGATATCTTCCACCCACTTAGTAAAATAATCAGTGGCTTCAAGAATCCATTTATGACCAGCATTGGAAGGATCATAAATTTTGCCAATGAAATCCATTCCCAATTGCTTAAATGGTGCTTCAACTTACACAAGATGCAAAGGAAGGGAGCCTAAAGCTTTCATTCTTCTAGAAAAAATTTGGAAACTTTCACATTTCCTAACCAATAGAGTTGTATCCTTGAAGAGATTTGGCCACCAATAACTAGCCTTCAAGATTTTATGTGTTGTAACTCTTCCAACAAAATTTCCCCAACAAAATCCTCCAGGGAGATCGGTAATTACCTTTGGGGCTTCATCCTCAAAGCAATGCATCTCAAGATCACTCCCTTGGGTTATACCAAGATAACCCCAAATCAGTAGTGACATATTTTTGAGAGGCTAACTTAAGATCTCTTTATGGTTTTTACTCAAATTTTCAAGGAAACATAGATGTACGAGATAAAATATTATATCTTTGTACCCTTTAGAGCTTACAAAATTTTCAAGGACATCCACCCTTTCTCCTTCTACTTCATTTACCTCAATATTTTTTAAGTTTCTCTCAGCCATAATCTTAGTTAGGCCCAAACCTTTATCAATTTTATGGTTTGGATATCCATGTCATATTCCTACAACTTGTTTACCCATCTGCATCTTTTTCTTAAGACCTCCATCTCTGATAAGATGTCTTTCACCATGGTGTGGGGAACATAAGCAACAACTTTAGAGCTCAAGATGTAGGGTCTGAAAAACTTTATTTCTTTCACCAAGGAAAGTGCTTGCTTCTCCATGATGGTGTACTTCAACTCGGCTCCATGAAATGCCTTACTGAAAAAGTAAATTAGTCTCTCATCCCCTTCATCATCCTTCTGCAATAAGACAGATGCAATGGTTTTTTTGAAGAAAAAGAAAACATTTGAAAAGGCTTCTTGTAATTTGGAGCTTCCAAAACAGGGGCATGATTTAGTGCTTCATTGATCCCATTGAAAGATTAAATGGAATCTTCTTCCCATTTCATAACTTGGTCCTTTTTCACCATGCTATTAATGGGGATGTTCAACTTAGCAAATTTAGAAACAAATATTCGATAAATTTTATTTTTCCAAAGAAGGATTGAACTCCCTTCTTAGTTCTAGGAATTGGAACTTTGTTTATGGCTTCCACTCTCTCAAGATCAATCATGACCCCTTCCTTTGATAAAATGTGACCAATCAGATTTTCCTTTTACACTCCAAAATGGAACTTCTTGGGATTAAATGATATGCCATACTCTTGACACCTTAACAACATAGTTACATCATCTCTATTTATCAAGTGATAATTTCTATTTATAAAAAACACAGTTACACCATCTTGATAAACCGTAATGAATTCATTAATATAACCAAAGCAAGTGCTACATTTATTATTCTTTGGAAAGTTCCTCCAACATTCATTAAGCCAAAAGGCATCGTGACATAGACATAAGTTCTACAAGGTGGTAAAGGCATTCTTTATTCTTTTGACTCCTTCACAAAAACTTGATTATATCCAGAGAAACCATACAAAGTGGATAACAATTCAGAACTAGTTACCAATAGTAGCATATTATCCATGTTTGGTAGAGGGTAATTATATTTCAATGATGCTTTATTCAAGTTCATGAAGTCTATTCACAACCTTATATCACAATTTTTTTTTCTAATAGGCACTAGGTTTGTAATCGAAGATGAATACCTTATGGGATGAATGATCACTCCATCCCTCAACTTCTTGATTCTTCTTACATCTTCAAAGAAAGGAGAAGGTTGATGGGCCTTTATTTTTGCCTCGAAAGGCCTGGCATTATATTCAAGAGGAATTTCATGTTGGAACAAATATTACCTATATGTAAGATAAGAAAGCAAGGAAATCTTGATATTTCTTCAAGAATTGAACATATGATTTGCTTCTCTTGTTCTTTGAGATTGCTTCATAACCATATTTTACGTGGTTTTTCCTTTATGCCCAAGTCGTGCTCTTCCACATCTCTTAAAAATGACATACTTCTTTTAATAATGTAATCAAAATTATCAAAGTTTGATTTAAGAGCCACTAAACCTCTAGGAATTGTGTTTGTCTTAGTGTGGATGATGTCTTTGCCAAATAAATTTTCCTTTCCTTCAACAACACACACCATTGGTTCCTAATCTATTTTTTGGTAAATAAACTTTCCTTGGTTTTGTAGAAACCATTTAACCTAGGCATCATCATCGAACACTTGCCAATTTTTAACATTGTCACGGAAAAATGGCCTTCTTAGTATTTTAACATCATACTCACAAAATGGAGATACTGCACAATTCCCAAATATGGATCCTAACACTACTAATTTTTCTACAATAGTATTAAAATTTCTATCATGGTGCACAATATTAAAAGAGTTAAACATTTTAATCAAATCCTAGACTGCATGCTTGTATTATTTCATTCTTTGATTTTTAGTAGCATACGAGTTTTCTAATTTTATTGACAATCATTTTGGAATCCCCTTTGACAATGATATCTTATATACCATATTTCCATGTAATTCTCAAGCCTAATAATAGTTCTTCATATTCAACAATTTTGTTAGTGCATTCAAAGTTGATTTTGAAAGAAAAATAACTCTTCATGGCTTGGAGAAATCGGAACAATGCCAACACCATTTCCAAACTTGGAACAAGCTCCATCAAATAACAAGGTCCAAGGTAAACCTACTTGTTCAAGACATTTACATTGATCAATCTTATTCTCCTTACCATTAACAAACCTAACAAAGTTATAAGCATCTATATAAGCATACAACACTTCATAAGAGGCATTATTGGGATCTCCAATGAGGTGCAACATCTTCTTCTCTCCATACAACTTTACAAGGCTTACTTTAATTGGAATGGTGGTAAAACACCTATCCATATGAACACTTCCACCAACACTTGCATCCCACTTTCTTGATAACAACATGCCCCATTTGGAAGGGAAATCAACAATAAATACAAGTTTCAAGTTCTTAGCCGGATAAGTTTTAAGTTGTACCACTAAACCTTTTACACACCCTAAAACTAGAACCTCTCTAGAATCCATCAAGTACAATTTCCCTAAGCTGATTTCACCTTAATTTTCAATTCATTCATGACTTCTAGAGGCATAACATTACATGATGCTCTAGAATCAAACATACAATTGTGCAATAGTCGTCCTTATTAATCAAGTATTGTAAAAAATTGATCAACATTTAATTGAAACTCAAAAAAAGATGTTCCCAAGTAAAATTCAGGTGGTTCACCTATCTCATCCAATGTTCGTGGTTTTTCTAGGTCTACTTTGGTTGGAGGAGGAGGGATTACATTATTTATATTTACGCCTTGAGCACTCCTATCTTATTCCAATCCCAAATACTCAAAGGCCCTCTTCTTGTGGTCAAGAATCCTAAGTAGTTCAACAATTGGGACAAATATCTTGATCCGACTCAAGACTTGGGAAATTTCATAAGGAATGTATTTGGGAAAAGCATCATTTGGAGAAAGATTGAAAAATTCATCAAGATGGCACAAGATTTTTCACATTTTGGTCATGGGTGGGAACACTAGTTCTACTTGAGACAACAAGGCCTTTGCGGATGCATATTTCCTTGGAGCCTCTTTTGGGACATTGGTGAGAACGGGGTATTTTGTTTGGCTTCAGTGCCTTGCCCCTTTAGAAGCCTTACTTCTTATGTTATACTATTTTTCTTTGGCAACAACAACATTCATTAACAACTTTCTATCTCTCTTATTATGGGATTCCTCCATCATAATTCTTAATCATTAGAGATCTTAGGTACTCAAAATCATTATTAGGAAGTTTAAATGCTTGTACTATATCTATTTCTAAAGCATGTGAGGGAGGAAGAAGAGGTACCCGATGAATGCAGTCAGAAACAATTACAAGTAGTTCTTGTAATTATTACTTGATTGAAAGTGCTCCTTGTTGTGAGCTTGTAGAGTAGTCAACCATGCATGCATCATTATTTGTGTTATCACATCATCGACTTCTTCAACTTGCTGATCTAATTCACATGGCGGGTGGGGCAAGAAAAACTTGTCACACCAATTAATTTCATATGTCTCTTTAACAAAAAAAATCTAGCATTTAGAGGATCAAGAACTACTCTATTTTCCCTAGCTTGGGGTTGTCTAGCTCCCATGGGTTCTTTACCTTTGTTATTAGATCTCGATAATTTCTTGGATGATTTAAAAATATGTCTTGTTCTTGCTGCCTATGCTAACCACGAAAACCTTGTCCAAATTCCTATCTCCTCCCTGGCTACCTTGTAAGATTTTTCTTTGACATCCCGGCCAAAGTCTTGACAACTTCCTCAAGATCCATAACAATACTTGATTGAGGCTTCTCGGGGTTGATCTATTTAACACCATCCCTCTTAGGAGGTTTTCCAACTTATTTAATGTTGTTTTCAATTTCCGAGCCATGGTAAATGCCTCTGTCAAAGTTATAGGGTTCTTATCCCTCAAATAGTAAGTAGCTTTCTTATCAAATGCATCTGAATTCTTTATCGACATGATTCATCACATGGCCTCAAATTAATAGGGAGTCTTCTCAATGTTTTGTTAAATATTTTATTGAAATCATGCACTTTGATTCATTAGGATTATTTTTATCTTTTCAAACTCTAATAAAAGAAACCTAGGGTCATTTTTATCACCATACTACATTCTAAAATCATTATTCATCTCTGTTCAAGAGTCAATGGAATTATCTTGCAAATATTTATAGCAATCCCTTGTATATTCTTCTAGAGTGTAGTCATTTTTACTACCATCACAAAAGGAAGGAACCCCCATGCACGCCGACATATCACCTAGAAGAATTTGATCTCACTCGAGGCATGCGTGGGTACCGAGTCTCTCTTTAATGTGAGTTTAGTGGGAAGCATCATATAGGATTAGTGTTAGAGTTTTTATGAGGGAAGTTAAGACATCCAAGAACCATAGGGCTCTTAACAGCCTCTAGATCTTGAAGTCACTTCAAATCGAGTGCTTTAATGTAATCAGAACATATATTATGAGAAAAAGAATTAAACAAGCATTCATACATGGCATGAAAGGAAAGAGAATTCATAAGAGATAAATATGCATTAGAACCATTGATATTCATGTATATATTATATCGGTAACCTCATTACATTCATTGAACCATTACAAGGTGTCACATGGAAGTAGACCATAGTCATGCAATTCACTAGACTTATGTAACTAAGCTATAAAAATAAGAGTTACAACTCCATGCATAGTACATTCTCTCTCTGAATTAATTATCCACTAACGAGTCCTCACAACAATTCTATAGAGCTTTCCTATTATCTCTTGAAAGTGCACCCTGTAGAGAGATGGTTGTAGGTTTTCTAAGCTTGCACAATTGATCTCTCTCTTTCATAGATACAATGGAAACACCTCAAGTCTGTGGGTATACCTATTTTGAGGTGAGTCTCCGGTATCAAGGCCGGTTCCTTATTGGTGTATCTTAAACTAATTTATGGGAGTTTGAGAGTAAAAGATAACTGAAAAATGATTAAAACTAAGGTGATACACCAAATTTGTATGAGGGATTTGACTAAGTATATGCACAATTTATTTGGGAAGGATTCTTGATGCATGAACCAATAGTTTTTCTGTAGAATATATAAGGGAAAAACACTTGATTGTACTAAGGGAGAATCACAACAATACTAATAAGTTAACATGCACATTAAAATTAAGTAGAAAAGACTGAAATTTGCAGTAGGGTAAGGTGGTTGATTAGGGAATTTACATTCACAAGATTAATATAAACATACACAAGACTTCAAAATAACTTGGAAAGGTAGAAAATACTTCACACTCAGAGGGAAAAACTGGCAAAAATTCTTCAGTACTCATATATCCAAAATTCCTCTAGTCCTCCTTTGTGCCTTGCAAAGGAAAACAATATATAGCAAAAATAAAATTCACCCTCTCTCTAAAAATAGACTCAGGCTTGTACTCGCCCATGCATCTTATTTTATCCTTTATTTAATAATAGATAAAGGGAAAAATAGAGCATGTAATTACAAATAGGCATTATTAGCCTTACTTACATTACAGTCAAACTGAAGTTGATTGTTCTATTTTTAAGAAAAGAAGGGTGAATAATTTGTTAAAAATAAGATTGTTTGTTAGGCAAGTCTCTTTCCATGCAACTATGTCTTCTTCTCTATTATGTCTTGTTGTGAAGGCATGCAAAAATACAACTCCCTGTATGTGAGAAAAATAAATACAACACTTAGCAATATTTGCAAAAATAATTCCTCTGTGGGGACCATCTGCTATGTGCACATGTTCTAATATTGACATCTCTTTTGGCTAGGGCATAGACATCATAATACATTCAACCACCTCTTTGATTTATTTGGTCATAAACTAAGAAATACTCATATTTTAAATAATTAAGCTCCTTTGCATAACACATGGCATATTATATAGTCTGCCACCCTTGGTTATGTCGGCCTTGGCATATTATAATATTCACCTTTTCGGTGATCATGATATACTATTTGGTTGCCCCTTTATTTGAAACATGCCCTTGGGTTAGACTTGGAAGTCATTTGCAATGATTAATTTAGTGCACATGTATATTGTCCCCTTCCATGGTGACTCACCCTTGGAGGCTTGGGCGGTGGAATCAAGTTAATATAAACCGGTGGTTTATTTCAAATTTTGTGCCTTGTTCTCTGTCATTGATCTTTGTACCCTATCTGATTGCAAACCATTGATTTTTGTACTTTGATTAGGGCTTTGGCTGGCATTCATTGTGGGTAGTGGCATCCTAATTGTGGTTAGCATTGATTTTGTGATGATCCGTGGAAGTTGTTCTTGCGTTCTTGATTTTTAATGATCATTGATATTGACTATGGTTGAGTTTGAGTTAACCCGCTTCTTGGGTTTAGGAAGTAAAGGGAACTTGACCCTAAAGCACATTCATTTGGATTTTTGGTTGTATGGGTGAAGCCCTAGAAAATTTTCCTCTCGACACCATTACTCTCTTCTATTTTGAGCTTGGCTTTCAATGTCATTTATGTTTCATGGTTTCTGCGCAGTTTTCTGAGTGAAGTGGTTGAAGTGTGGGCCGCCATTATTGTTTATTTAACCTCGGATTTGTCCTTTTATCATCTATACCATTCATGCCTCTGTATATTTTGAAAGTTGAGGTTTCATTTCTTGGCCACCATAGTCATTTATAGGTAATCTTTCTTGCATGCGTAAACTTTTGTTTTCTTTTCTTCTTTAAATGTATCACTGAACATTTTGGAAATATTTATGGGTTCTGTGATTTGTTTCTCTTGATTGACTTATGAGTTTAAAACCTCACGTGGGCCTATGGACCTCTCACTTCATCATCTGGTTGCTCAAAAGTTCTGACCATTTGATTATCTGGTGAGTTGTTTATTCATTTAACTGGATCACGAATTATAGATCTATATTTTCTGAGTTCTGGGTATCTGTCATTCTTGGCCATTGCTGAAATGAACTTCAAAAAGACTCTGTGATCATGTGTTTGTTGTTATGAGACTCTAATTTACTTTGTACTTTCCTTTGTTTTACTTGCTGTGAACATAGAGTATTTTCTTCTTTTTGGATATTCGTACTTTCAGCTTCTTCTCTGTATGAGTTCTTTGAGCTAGTACAATTGTTATCTCACTATTTGTTGAGGATATTATAGAAGATGGTTATGAAATTCTACAAATACAGGTTATTTATATTACTTCAGGTCCATTCTAAAATCTTTGGCTCAATTTTATATCTATGGAGAATCCATTTGTTACAATTCATTGTCTCAGGATCAACTTGATTTTTTTGAAATTTTGTAGCACCTTTTGAGAATACTTGCTTTAAACTTTCAACATTGTGATCACTTGAACATTGAAATTCTCCATGAGATGAGTGTTTGAAATGCCATTGTTTTCTGAAAATCACATCTATTAAATGCTTGACTGTAACAATATTCTTGACTTTCTGAAAATAATGTGTACTTGTTTTCTAAACCTATGCATAACATATTATTTTTGGAACTTTGTTTACAACTCTTGCATGTTGGACAATTCAAGTCTTGTCAAAAATGTAGTTTCATCTTCTTTTGTGCTTCAATGTTGTACTTGAGCTTCACATTGCTGTATCTATATTTGATCAATCCCTTGCATAAATAGTTATACTTCTTGATATGGCAGCATCTCTATATTCATTATGAAATACTTCTTTTTATGTAAGCGTAAATCATGCATTTAGCTTGATCTCTGAGACTATTGTCGTATTTTGTAGTCTTATTTGTATCTCAGCGTTGTATAATAATCTGATGGATAGATTATTTCTTCTAAATTTGAAATTTTATCCTTGCCCGTAGCAACTAACTTTGAGTTTATTCTTTTCACATAGAAAATAACTTTACCTGTAGTAACTTGGCTCTACCTATAGACTTACTTTGAAATTATGAAAGTATATATGTTCCCGTAGCAACTAAAAATTTCCTATAGCAACTAGTTTAACATGTAGCAACTGACTTTTCCTGTAGTAACTAGCTTTGAGATTCTGAAATTATATCTGTTGCAAACTGAAATATGTGCTTCTATTGCTAGTCTTTCTTCTATACTGTAACTTCTTCAATTTCAAAACAATTATTGGATCTTGAGCTACATTCTTCCTTTTATTGTGTGCACTTATTACTTGTCTATTTTTCTCTCTGGCTACAACTTGTACCTACACACTTAGGAAAATAGTTAGAAAATAATTAGGCTTTTTGGCCTCTCTTATGTCTCCGTATTTTCTTCTTTCTTTTCTCTTTCTCCTTTCTGAGTGAATAAAGCATGCATGTAGTTTTCTCTTCAAGTAGAATACATCTCCTGTTAGGAGAAGATTCATATGCATGAAGTAGGATAGTGTAGGAATATGAATTGATCCCTGAGCTCGTAACTGACAGTTAATTATTTTCTTCTTTTTAGGTACAATGGCTTCTACCATGGAAATGAAGATGCTTCAATCGAAGAATAGAAACCTCAAGGAAATGATGGGTTCACTCATACTCCTTTGCTTTCTCTTTCATGCCTATGTACCTTTCTTTTCAGTAGCTGTACTTTACTTTTTAGTTACATCCCACGGCTTGTGTGGGAAATATTTGACTCTCCTTGTGAATAAATCATTGAATTCTTAAAATGAGTTGTGTATTTTTGAAAGCTGAGGTTTCACTTCTTGTGCATTCTAGATTTTCTGTATGGATTGTATAATGAACTAAAAAACTCAGTAACATAATTGAATGTCTTAATCATGAAGGAAAGAAAATTGATAGGAACTTGTAACATTCAGTAATGAACTCTAATTTTTGTAATCTGCATTTTTGTTTGTTGCTTTAAAACTAAGCACTTCACCTAATTTGTAATTTTTGTATTCATCAAGATAACATAGTTGTCCTTTAGGGCTTTGTGTTATTTTGCTGAAGATGGCATGGAATTTGTAGACTATGTGATCTGTTTTGTTTTGAGATAACACACATAACTACATATTTCATTTAATCTTGTAACTAATTTAGTAGTAACAAATAACATTGAAACTTCCTTTAGCTTAGGTATACTTCACCCAAAACTTTTCAACATATCGACGAAGTTTTGAGTTCCCATTTTTGCACAAGTGCAAAAATTTTCAATATTTCTGGCAATCCTTTGGGGAAAGCTACGTGTTAGCTTAAAGACTAGTGCCTTGCTCTTTTCCATTGTGCATGGAGTCTAAGCATGTAACCAAAATTTTCCTTTTCGAAAGGTCCAACCCTTCCAAAACAACTAAAGTTGGGAAAGGATTTGGTAAATAGATCACTTGCATGAATGCACTTATTGAATTGAAAACATCGCAATGTGTAGAAACTAGACTTTTTGAAGGGAAATCCTACTCTAACAATCACAGTAAGATTTTCAATAATAGTATTTGAGAAACATACCATTCACAAGAATGGGAAGTTCCTCTCCATTTAGCTTCAAAATCTAAAAATCATTGTGTTCTTTGCAAGCTAAAATCATGTAAGGACCACTCCAGTGTATCAAACTTTGAGTGTCTTCCTGGCTTTACACAATCAACATCCCATTTTAACATGATATCTCCTTCATTGAAGACTTTCAATTTGGATTTCTTGTCAAAAGTCTTCTTTATTTATTTCTGATTCTTCTCCATATTCAAATGGGCTTTATCTCTTAGCTCTTGTAATTCCATTAACTCTGCATAATGAACCTGTAATGGTTCATTTTCAAGAAGTTTGATTTGATGCAGCAAATCTAATGCAGGTAACTCAACTGAAATAGGCATTCTTGCTTCTTTTCCATACACAAGTTTGTATGGTGAATTTCCAACTGATCTTTTAGGAGTCACTCTGTCAGCCCAAAGTGCTGAATTCAACATCAGATGCCAAGCTCTTTGATTATCCTTAAGTGTTCTTATGATGATCCTTAACAAATTCTTGTTAGTACTCTTAGCTAAGCCATTACCTTGTGTGTAATAATTAGATGCAGAACTTAGATATATTCCATGCTTGATAGCCCAATCTGTTATCTTTGTACCAAGGAAAGCTAAAGCATTATCTGATATGATAGTTGTTGGAACACTAAATTTGAAAACTAATCCTTCATAAAAGGATAGTATCGAAGCTTCATTAGCATCTTTCAAGGCTATTACTTCAGTCCATCATGTGAAATAATTTGTCTTAGTTAAGATCCACTTGTGTCCTTGTGATGATGTTGGATTTATCATACCAATAAAGTCTAGACCCCACTACATAAGAGGTTGATCAGCTGAAATGGGATACAAGGGAAGTGAAGTTAAACATTCTTTTCTAACAAAGAAAGAACATTTTTTACATTTTCTAATCCATTCAAAACAATCTTTGAATATGCTAGGCCAAAAGTAACTAGCTTTCATGATTTTTAAGGCTGTAGTACATGCTGAGAAGTTACCTCTTGTAGGTCCTTCATGGAATTCTAACAAGTATTTATGAAATTTATCATAATCAACACACCGCAGTAAGATTCCATTTATATCCCTTTTGAATAACACATTATCAATGAAGATATAGGGTACATCTTGTAACCTGAAATACCTTCATTTATTTTTGTCCATACCATCTAGATAGGTGCCCTGCTATAGATAGTTAACCAAATCAGTCATCCATCTTGATTCCTGAATCTCGTGAGTGAGCTTAGGTTTCTGATTTCTTGGCTAAACCATAATTTCTGATTGTTGATACGCAATTTCAGCATGTTGTTTTGAATCATCTGGTTCTACAACTTGTTGGTTTTCCATATCAGCAATTAGATTCTCACATAAACCTTTCCCTCAAACTGTCTTAGTAACCTAAATATCAACATCATACTCCATAAAACTTTGTTATCAAGTTTGCTCTTTTCACATTCAATTCCTTATTTAGTAAAAATCCTTAAACACTTGGATGATAGACAAGAACATGGAATTTATTATTCAAAAGCATATACTTGAAATTATTTAGTCCTATGACTACTGAAAGTACTTACTTTTCAAGAAATGTGTACCTTGTTTCATAATCATGCAAGTTCTATCCAAAGAAAGCAATAGGTTGCTCAATATTTTTGTCATTTACTTGAGTTAATATGGCTAAGATTGTTTCAGCTCCTACAAGTGCATGCATTATAAAATATTTATCAAAATTTGGATTTTCAAGAGTAGGAGCTTGAGAAATAGCTTCTTTGATTGCTTTAAATCCTTCTCTTCCTTCGCTGGTCCAAGAGAAAGTTTTCTCTTTCTTAGCATAAATTGTGAGTGTTTTAACTAATGCTTTGTAAAATGTGGAACAAATCTCCTAACAAAGTTGATTTTTCCAAGAAAACTTTGTAATGCCTTCTTATGATGAAGCAACATGATAGCTATGATATAGCTTCACTTATGAAAGGATCGATTGCTAAACCCTTCTTAGAAACAATATGACCAAGTAGCTTGCCTTGATGTCTTGAAAAGATAGACTTCAATGGATTCAAAGATATTCCAAATTTCTGCACAACTAAAAGTCTACCTTAAGTGCATTAGATGTTCTTCAAGTATCTTTTCAAAATATAGTAACATCATATAAATAAACAAGGTTGAATTTATTTAATAAACTGTGAAAATCCATGTCCATTGCACATTGAAATGTTGCACCAGAATTTGAAAGACCAAAAGGAATCCTTTTGTAAGCATAAGTACCCCACTTGGTGGTAAAAGTTGTTTTGTATCTATCTTCTTCTTAAACTAAAATCTGATTATATTCCTTATAACTATCTAGAAGAGATAGTCTATCGAACTCGAGACTGTTCTTAGAATGCTCCATATTCGGAAGTGGGTAATGATCTTTTAATAAAGCCTTATTAAGATCTCGTAAATCTACACATAGTCTCGATTTCACCATTCTTCTTCCTAATCTGGAACAAGATTGACTACCAAACTTGAATGCTTAACTAGAAAGATAATAGCTAATTCAATCAACTTGGATAATTCTTTCCTCATCAGAGGCTCTATTTTGGGATTCATAGGCCTCTGTTTCTACCTAATAGGTTTATAATTTGGCTACAACTCAATTGTATGATGTGTTAGACTAGGATCAAATCCTTTCAGATCTTGGTATTTCCAAGCAAAAACATCTTTAAACTCTTTGCAAAGATTAATAAATGATTTCTTTTCAGTTAAGGAACATACCTTCCCAAGAAATAGCTTTTTCCCTCATCAACCAAGACCTCTTCGTAATTGTTAGCATGAGTTGACATTTTAGTCTTGACCTTTCTTAACTGATCATCAGTGCTGAAGATGTCTTCTAATGTGACTAGACCATGAGGTAGTTTATTTTTCTTTAATTGAACAATCTGGTCACCATATAAGCATTGTAATTTATCCCGATTAAATGCGAGAAAAATTTGGATTCCTTCAAAGAAAAACCTACTGATTTGATCATCACTTTGAAAAATTGCCAATTTGAATCATTATCAGGTATTGAGGGCCTAAAAATTAACTTTATATGAGGTTAGATTTTCTTTTTATCAATTTTTTCTAGCACTTCAAAACTAGCCCCAACTACTGCAAGTTTGTCTGCATGCTTATTTTTAGTTCTAGGAATAGACTGAATGTTAATATCATTGAAGTCTACCATTAAGTCGAAACTACTGTGTCATAAGACTTCATTAATGGATTCTTACAAACATTGAAATTTTTTACTTGATTAATAACCAACTCAGAGTCACTAAAAATCTGTAGAATGTTTATACCCTTTTTTTTGGCCTAAAGTAAGCAATGAATTAAAGCTTCATATTCAGCTACATTGCAAGTGTAGGAAAATTGGAGACTCAAATTTGATAAATACCTCTTATTCATTGGGGAAGTGAGCATAAGACCTACTCCATGTCCCTTTTTGTTCTTAGCTCCATCAAAATGAAGCTTCCAAATCCCTTCTGCTATTTCTTCTATTTTGGACAACAAGGGAAGTGGTATATCTTCTTAATGTGTACAATACACACCAAACAGGTGTTCTTCAACTTCCGAAAAGGATCATGAGCACGTTCTTCCATTGTATTTCAATCCATAAACATATTAGAAACACCATCCAATGCTGAAAAATGAGCTACCTCATCAAAATCAAATTGATCTAAGGCTGTATAATTATCCACCGCATTTGAAGAGTGAGGCTCAATGTTAAATCTAGCTAATGGATCTTAATTGATAGTAACTTTAGTACCATAACAAGTAGTGAAAAATAAGGACCAATCTGAAGAGAGATAACCTCCTAATTTTGTTGTGAAATCTCTAGATAAGCATAAATCAAAATAAGGGGGTAAGTCTACAATAGTAACATCTTACAGAATAGAAACATTTGGGAAAGCATGTAACATCACTTCTAAATTTTTTATTATACCAACCATATTAGTTAGTTCCATCAAGATGTAAGACAATCCTTTTTGTAGGCTCATAGTGCAAACCTAATTTTTTGCAATCACTTTTGGCATAAGCGTGCTACTTGCACCACTGTCCACCACACAATCATGAGCAAGATATTTTCACCAATAATCGGTGATAAATAAAATGATGGTCATTTCTTGATGTCATGAGCATTCAGAGCTTTGAACCATCCACTTAACCTCTTTAATGTGGTGTTGCTCAAACGTTCTAAGGACCATATTTGTCTTCTAAACTTCATTTTCTCTTTGTATTTGAAGAAATCTACAACTTAGCTAGTTCATGAGAAAGTAAATCTTGTTGTCAGGAATACTTAGAGCATCCACATTGAGATGTTAACATTATGCTTTTTCATTACATCAACAATGTTAAAAGAAGAAATTGGCTTAGAGATGGAATCAATTTTCTTAGAGTAGGCCTTAGAAAAAATTGATTCTGCTTTAGTTGCCTTGGATATCTGAGGTATAAACAGTCTTCTTGGATCAGGCTTTAGTTGTCTTTGATGACCTTTATCAACTGGGACACTTGCTGATTTTTTAGGAACAACAGGGTTGTTAGTTGACTTTGGAGCTGTAGATGATGTCTTATCAGTGATAGTAGGTAGGATAGGCCTATTTTTCTACTTTTTATTTTAGTAGCCTTCCCTTGAGCCCTAGTAGTGACTGCAATGAAAATCTCCTCATTAAAACTGACTTCATTTTGTGCGGAGTTCTTTTTGAACATGATTTTTTGCTGCCCACCATCCATTTGAGGTGTGAACAATGTTTAGATTTGAGGTTATGCAACAAGATTCAGATTTAGAAAAGCTTTTGGGTAAGTTGTAGCTGAATGAGGTTTATTGCAAGGTTGACACCACTCTTCTATAGCCATATTAACTGGGACTAAAGTGTTAGATGAACTAGGAGCCTTTGTGTCAAACTTCCTTTGCTGGTAAGGCTACCTATAATTTTGATTCTGTTGATAGGGCTTTCTATTTTGTTGATTTTGTTGGTAGGGTTGATAAGGAGCTTGATAGGGTCTACTAGGTAATGTAATTTTGTTCTCAATCGAATTCAATTTATTTCCCATAGTTTGTAAAGCTTTGAATACATCATCTGATGGAGCTACAACATTAGGCTCTATGATTGTAATAGGCTGAGGAATAGGTGCTAAATCTACCAAAAATTGCATTGATGGCCTTGGTGCTAATTTTTCAGCTTGAATAAGACTATTTTAACCTCAAATAGAAATATCATAAGATTCTAGAAGTGTCTCTCCACCCATTGACTGAATCATAGTTGAGATATCATTGTTTAATGTTCCAAGCTAATAAAGGAAAGTGTGATCAAGTTGAGGCTTGACACTTGCTGGAATTATCTCCCAAGTTCGGGAAAATAGATATTGAAGCTAGACACAAACTTTTTTGGAGCTCTTTTAATAGTGGACAAGCTGTTTAATGAGAGAAAACTGATCTAAATTATCTTGGAACTATTTCAGCAATTTTTCACCTAAGTTATCCCAAGTTCTTATGCTTTCAATTTCTAGGTTTCTATATTATTACAAGGCCTATCCTTTAAAATATGTGGCTAAAATTCTTAAAGCTACATCTTCATGAGTGATATTATGGAACGCAGATAGGGCTACTACATTTGTGATATGTTTAGTTGGTGTAACTTTGATTTTCACCGTGAATGATGGAAAAATTTTCATGGCAGCATTAAGGAATGTCGTCGTAAACTCGGATTACTAATGGGCTACCATTAGTAAAGGTCACAAAATTCCTTGGTTTTGGATAACAATTTGAAAAAATGGGATATTAATAGAGAAATTAATACATGGTGAAGGAATATTAGGAGGGTTATCAAAACCGAGTCTATTATAAGGTAAAGTATTACCAAATCTTCTCCTTCTAGAAGAATTCAAAGGTAAAGAAACAAACTCACAAGGGATTCCTCTTACCGATGATATTCTAGTCACTTTATGCATGGAACATGCTATAATACTTGGTCTTAAATCAGCTTTGCAGAGTCACCAAAAGATCCTAGAATCTTTAGATTAAATTGTTGCAACTTGCTTTATCAAAAGTGAATTTTCATTTGATGTAGGTCTGCTTTATAGATCTATTGTAGGTATTGTAATTCACATGCGAGATCTGATTTTTTTCCGACTTGGTGTGCCAAAAATTGTTCTCTTGAAAGTGCACCCTCTAGAGAGATGTTTAGGTTTTCTAATATTGCACAATTGATCTCTCTCTTTCATAGATACAATGGAAACACCTCAAGTCTGTGGGTATACCTATTTTGAGGTGAGTCTCTAGTATCAAGGTGGGTTCCTTATTAGTGTATCTTCAACTGATTTGTGCAAGTTTGAGTGTGAAAGATAATAGAAAAATGATTAAAAATAAGGTGATACACCAAATTTCTATGAGGGCTTTAACTGAGTATATGCACAACTGATTTGGGAAGGATTCTTGATGCACGAACCAATAGTTTTTCTATAGAATATCTAAGGTCAAAACACTTGATTGTATTTAGGGAGAATCACAACAATACTAATAAGTTAACATGCACATTAAAATTAAGCAGAAAAGACTTAAATTTGTAGTAGGGTAAGGTGGTTGATCAGGGAATTTGCATTCACAAGATTAATATAAATATACACAAGACTTCAAAATAACTTGGAAAGGTAGAAAATACTTCACACTTAGAGGAAAAAATGGAAAAAATTACTTCAGTACTCATATATCAAAAATTCCTCTAGTCATCCTTTGTGCCTTGTAAAGGAAAAACAATATATAACAAAAATAATATTCACCCTCTCTCTAAAAATAGACTCAGGATTGTACTCACCCATGCATCTTATTTTATAATTTATTTAATAATAGATAAAGGGAAAAATAGAGCATGTAATTACAAATAGGTATTATTAGCCTTACTTACATTACAGTCAAACTGAAGTTGACTATTCTATTTTTAAGAAAAGAAGGGTGAATAATTTGCTAAAAATAAGATTGCTTGCTAGGAAAGTCTCTTTCCATGCAACTTTGTCTTCTTCTCTATTATGTCCTATTGTGAAGGCATGCAAAAATACAACTCCCTGTATGTGAGAAAAATAACTACAACACTTAGCAATATTTGCAAAAATAATTCCTCCTATGGGGACCACCTGCTATGTGCACATGTTTTGATATTGACATCTCTTTTGGCTAGGGCATAGGCATCATAATACATTCGACCACCTCTTTGATTTATTTGGGCATAAACTAAGCAATAATCATAGTTTAAATAATTAAGCTCCTTTGCATAACACATGGCGTATTATATAGTTTGCCACCCTTGGTTATGTCGGCCTTGGCATATTATAATATTCACCTTTTCGGTGATCATGATATACTATTTGGTTGCCCCTTTATTTGAAACATGCTTGGGTTAAAATTGAAGTCATTTGCAATGATTAATTTAGTGGACACGTAGGCTATCCCCTTCCATGGTGACTCATCCCTTGGTGGCTTGGGTGGAAGAATCAAGTTAATATTAACTTTGATGGTTTATTTGAAATTTCATGCCTTATTCTCTATCATTGATCTTTGTACCCTTCAACTTGCAAAACATCAATTTTTGTACTGTGATTAGGGATTTGGATGGCATTCATTATGGGTGGTGGCATCCTAACTATGGTTAGCATTGATTTCTGCAATGATCCATGGATGTTGATCTTGCATCCTTGATGTTTGATGATTGTTGATCTTGATTGTGGTTGAGTTTGAGTTAACCCACTTCTTGGGTTCAGGCAGTAAAGGGAACTTGACCCTAAAGCACATTCATTTGGATTTTTGGCTATATGGGTGAAGCCCTGGAAAATTTTCCTCTCAACACCATTACTCTATTCTAGTTTGAGCTTGGCTTTCACTATATTTTAGAGCTCCTTCTCTGTAAAATATTCTCTGTCATTTCGGTTTCATGGTTTCTGCGTAGTTTTCTAAGCGAGGTGGTTGAAGTGTGGGCCACCATTATTGTTTCTTTAAGCTTGGCTCTATCCTTTTATCATCTGTACCATTCATGCCTCTATATATTTTGAAATTAGAGGTTTTGTTTCTTGGCTGCCATAGTCGTTTATAGGTAATCTTTCTTGCATGCGTAAACTTCTGTTTTCTTTTCTTCTTTAAATGTATCACTAAACAATTTGGAAATAATTATGGGTTATGTGATTTTTTTTTCTTGATTGACTTACGAGTTTAAAACCTCGCATGGTCCCGTAGACCTCTCACTTCATTTTCTAGTTGCTCAAAAGTTCTTACCATTTGATTATCTACGGTGAGTTGTTTATTCGGCCCAATCTGCATCATGAATTATAGATCTGTATTTTCTGAGTTCTGGGTATCTGTCATTCTTGGCCATTGCTGAAATGAACTTCAAAAAGACTATGTGATCATGTGTTTTTTGTTATGAGACTTTGATTTACTTTGTACCTTCCTTTGTTTTACTGCGGTGAACATAGAGTATTTTCTTCTTTTTGGATATTCATACTTTCAACTTCTTCTCTGTATGAGTTCTTTGTGCTAGGACAACTGTTATCTCACCATTTGTTGAGGATATTGTAGAATATGGTTATGATTTTTGTAAATACAGGTTCTGTATATTACTTCAGGTCCATTATGAAATCTTTGGCTCAATTTTGTATTCTGGAGAATCCATTTGTTACAATTCATTGTCTCAGGATCAACTTGATTTTTTCTAAATTTTGTAGCACCTTTTGAGAATAATTTCTTTAAACTTTCAACATTGTGATCACTTGAACATTGAAATTCTCCATGAGATGAGTGTTTGAAATGCCATTGTTTTCTAAAAATCACATCTACTAAATGCTTGAATGTAACAATATTCCTGTCTTTCTGAAAATAATGTGTACTGTTTTCTGAACCTACGCATAACATATTATTTTTGGAACTCTATTTACAACTCCTGCATGTTGGAAAATTCAAGTCTTGTCAAAAATGTAGTTTCATCTTCTTTTGTGCTTCAATGTTGTACTTGAGCTTCACCTGTTGTTGTATCTGTATTTGATCAATCCCTTGCATAAATAGTTGTACTTCTTTGATATGGCAGCATCTCTCTATTCATTCTGAAATACTTCTATTTCTGTAACTGCAAATCATGCATTCAATTTGATCTCTGAGACTATTGTCATATTTTGCAGTCTTATTTGTATCTCAGTGTTGTATAATAATCTGATGGACAAATTATTTCTTCTAAATTTGAAATTTTATCCTTTCCCGTAGCAACTAACTTTGAGTTTATTCTTTTCCGTAGAAAATAACTTTACCTGTAGCAACTGGCTCTACCTGTAGCAACTAACTTTGAAATTCTGAAATTATATCATTCCGTAGTAACTAGTTTAACTTTAGCAACTAACTTTATCTATAGAAACTACCTTTCAAATTATGAAATCATATCTTTTGCAAGCTGAAATATGTGCTTCTATTGTTATCTTTCTTCTATACTGAAACTTCTTCAATTTCAAAATAGTTATTTGATCTTGAGCTACATTCTTCCTTTTATTGTGTGCACTTATTACTTGTCTATTTTTCTCTCTGGCTGCAACCTGTACCTATACACTTAAGAAAAAGTTAGAAAATAATTAGTGTTTTTGGCCTCTCTTATGTCCGTATTTTTTTCTTTCTTTTATCTTTCTCCTTTCTCAATAAAAAAGCATGCATGCAGTTTTCTCTTCAATTAGAATACATGTCATGTTAGGAGAAGATTCATATGCACGAAGTAGGATAGTGTAGGAATATCAATTGATCCCTGAGCTTGTAACTAACAGTTAATTCTTTTCTTCTTATCAGGTACAATGGATTTTACCATGGAAATGAAGATGCTTCAATCAACGAACAGAAACCTCAAGGAAATGATGGTTTCAATCATACTCCTTTACTATCTCTTTCATGCCGGTACCTTTCTTTTCAGTAGCTATACTTTACGTTTCAGTTACATCCCATGGCTTATGTGGGAATTATTTGACTCTCCTTTTGAATAAATCATTGAATTCTGAAAATGAGTTGTGTATTTTTGAAATCTGAGGTTTCACTTCTTGTGCATTCTAGCTTTTCTGTATGGATTGTATAATGAACTAAACAACTCAGTAACATAATTGAATGTCTTAATCATGAAGGAAAGAACATTGATAGGAACTTGTAACATTCAGTAATGAACTCTAATTTTTTGTAATCTACATTTCTATTTATTGCTTTAAAAATGAGCACTTCACCTAATTTGTAATTTTTCATGCACTTGTATTTATAATTCTCCTACACTGCCAACTTGTCTTCCAGCACCCTCAAATATGGTGCCAAGTTTGAATGTGGTCCTTCATGCGAGCATGCTTCTCTAGGCATGAGCTTTCCACTTTATCTCATGATGTTCTTCTAGAAGATTCCAAGGCATGCCCCTATCTGGGCCAACCTGTAGATAGGATGGCATCTTATCCACATGTAATCGATCATGCTTTTCACATGTTCTACCCTAGGAGCTCAAATTGACTAAGTCCCGAACCTAGTTTCATGTCGTCAATCATGTTATGTGCTTCCTTAAACCTTTCTCTTATGTGCTTTTTCCTTGTGCACCTTTTCATAACTGGGACCTTGTGTGCCTATGTGCCTTCATACTTGGTTAATATTCAGGGGTCCAACATCACCCCACACTATGCTTATTCTCATCCTCGAAACACTCTACTTAACCAAGATGCATGTTGTCTAGGGAATCAATGAATAGTCTTACACTTTACAAAGAATAAGGAATGAAAGAATTGGGGAAAGAATGAAGAATGGGGGAGCATCAATTCAACAAGCTAGGGAAATATTTTCACAAATCTGCCTCTAGCTTATTCCACTCTTCGACCTCGCCCTATGCCTTCTGGCAGAGGTCACCCACCAGGGTGCTCACTTCATCAAAACTTAGGCCAATTCCCTGGGTGCCCAAAGTGTCCACGATTTGTTCCATCTCTTTTCCTAGGTCCTCGAGTTTATCCATCCTCCTAGTAATTGGGGTATAGTTCCTTTAGTTGGGCCTTAATTGAGCTCCTTAAAGCCTCAATTGCCTCTGATTTCTTCTCTACTTCAGCCAAAACCTTATCCCTCTCCCCTGTTCCCTTGTTCTTTTCTTGGAACTCTTTTAGTTTTGCTTCAAGTGTGGTGACCAAGGAGCTTTGCCACCTTATCCTATCTGTGCATGTATCATACGTGGCCTCACAAATTGGGTAGTGACCTTAACCTCCATGAGTACTTGGCTATACTTAGAAATGAGTGCTACCACCTTCAATTTTCCTCCTCCTTCAAGCATGGCCACTTCTTCTGTAGATTCCAGGCCAAAGGTCATCTCTCCATAGTGAGGATGTGTGTTAGATCTTCTATACACTCCAAAAGGGATGAGTACTTTTGTGTGGGTGGCGCTAAGTCTGGGTGCTTCAAAAGGATGGTGCCCTTGATAGACTCCATTTTCTTGTACACTTCCTACACCTTTATCTTCTCTTCCTTTAACTCGTGCCTTAGTTGTGCGCTGATCAATTCTTCCTACTTTAGGCTCGGGTCTTCTCCACCAACTCCTCTTCCTTCTTCCCTAGTTTTTCCTCCAAGACTCTTATCCTATCATTTCATGAAGAGTCTAGCCTCGGTCTCGACCGTGACCTTGTTAAGTGCATTGCAAACTTTCTCATCCGAGAGCTCCTGAGCATTCACTAAGGGATTGACCCCTTAGATTTGGAAATGTTATGAGCCCCTGATAGACTTCAAAGTCTGGCTCATCAATGTGGGACTCAAATGCCCAAGAGAGCATCTTCTTTGTTTTGGGGTACGCATTGTCCATCCTTTTCAAAAGACCCCATGGCTAGAAGTCTTTCTATGGGCACAAGTGCTTTGGAAATGCATGCACGTAGCACCTTCTTCATGTCATCAACATAGCCCATTACTTGCCTCTGCTCCATATCAAGAGTCCTCCTACCCGAGCGCGTGCCTTTGGGGAAACTTACTGTTAGAGTGGGACCTCCTCCTAGGCTATCATG
Organism: Taxus wallichiana var. yunnanensis; assembly: GCA_018340775.1. Lineage (NCBI taxonomy): Eukaryota > Viridiplantae > Streptophyta > Pinopsida > Cupressales > Taxaceae > Taxus > Taxus wallichiana. The sequence goes on from CM031243.1 coordinate 432,958,686, forward strand.
CTCTTTTTTAGTATTCTCCTCCTTCCCTTCCTTCAAGCACTATGTCCACGTTGTGCTCCAACTCTTGGTCTACTAGGACTTTGAGCATTTTTTGTGCTTCTCTTTCCGCCACCTTAATGATCTGCTCCTTCATAAAACTTATGGCTCCCTACTTTTCCTGCCAACCTCTTCATTCCCCTCCCTATCTCGGTGTCTTCCTCATCCTATGCACCCTTACGCCACATGTGAATATGAACTCCTACTTCTCATCTCCACTCTCCTCTTCCGAGTCGTAGATGCTAAAAACCCATGGCTCCTGGTCTTTTTTCAGGCTCATCTTCTTCATCGTCATCTTCTTCACTCTCATCCCCTCTTCCACCCATGTACTTTTCCAAGTTATTGGTCACCTCCGAGTCAACTTCCTCATCTACCCTCTACTTTTTCCTGAGAGGTGGCTCCTAAACTAGGGATTTGGCCTTATCTTCTCCCTCAGGTGATTCTTCCTTGGTGAGGGGTTTCCTAGGTGCCTCTACTTCTGGCATCTTCTCCTTCACCGGGACTTCTTTCTCCGTATGTAGGTGCTTGGCTTGGTGCTTGTTGTTGGCATGCTCACTATCTGAGCAGTCGACACACTTGGTGCTTTTTCCTCTCTTCCCCTCTTCTTGGGTGTGGGATTCTTTCTCTCCATGGGATCCTTAGGTATGGAGACTTCATTCTCCAGATATGCACCCTTCTCAAACTTTGGCCTTATACGGAGGTACACGTGCGCGTGGCTCCTCTAGTGATGGGTAGTGTTATCGGCCTAGTCATCTGGATCTTGTGTGACACGTACTTTTCCACGTATGCATGCTTGCCACCGAGGTAATTAGCTTCTTCCTCATCTCCCTATGCTCCCGGTCCTAGACTACCTAGTTCCAGCCTTAACTTCTTTGATTCCTTAAATATTTTCACTCCCACTTGGAAGTATTGGGTAGTGAACGCGAAGGGAAGCTTGCACCAAGGGCTCCATGATTCATCTATTAGCTTGAAACCTACCCAAGTAGAAATGTTGATAGAAAGTGAACTTAGCTTCCCCTTTAGTGGATTTTGGGAGTTGTTCAGGGATTCTCCACTCTACCCCGAATGCATTTTTCTCAGGCACGTGTACCATTTCTCCAGCCATGCCTTGTGGGGTGTTGTCATTGTATCGTAGGCATACTTTTCGAACCTCTTCATGGGTGAAGGATCCTCGGTGGGGTACTCCCATAAAATTTTTTCTGTGTGCACCCCAATCTCTATGAATACAATGGTGAGTAAGACGTTTCCAAAGAGGATCTTGTCCCCTTCCTTCACACACTTAACGATTTCTTCTGCGATGTATGTAGATAGGTTATATATGGTGCCTTCTACAATTTTCTTGTAGACATGTAACCAAGGTTTGTTGACCTGTGTCCACCTTTCCTAGCCATTTAGCTTAGTCACTAGATGATGTGGCCATTTTCACCATGGGGTCCTTGATGTCTGAAATGTCATAATATCATGACCCCTTCTTGCAGGCATACTCGGTGATGGTCTCTTGAATAGCCTCCTTATCACCAAGGTCATCTTCCAAGCTATCTCCCTCACATATGAGGCCTGTAAATTGTGAAATAAGTTGGGAGTCATGCACATCTTGCACCCTACAAAGTGGAAGTAATCTTCATGTACTTCCATGACATCAACCATTGGTACAGTGCTCTAGCTTTCCAAAATAGGGCAACTCATAGAGTTGCAGTAGCCCTGCCTTCTCCATTTTGACCTTAACGTCATCATTGTATATTGGAAAACCCTCTGGTGTTCGTTTTTGGTGGGGTGCACTAATTCCAGTGCCATTTCCTTTTCTATTGTGTTTGTGTGGTGATTATAGTCACTAATAGGTACACTTCTTAGGTGGGATTCCCATTCCTTCCCCATCATCACCCCATCTGGGTATTACATCTCTGCATACCATTCTTCATTTGTGTTTACTTGGGTTCTTGTTGTTTGGCCTTGGCCTTGCCCTTTCCTTTCTTGGGTGCCATTTTCGAGGTCCTCTTATCACTCCTACTCTCTCCTTGTTACTCTGTCTTACTTCTTCCAATCCTCCGATCTCAAATCCATGATACAACTCTTTTGAACCCATGCCCTAGTTTTTTGAACCCTAACTGGGATAAAATCTTCACAAGACAATGCCTCTTCAACTCTTTCCATGCCCGTGTAACCCCTTCTAGTTCACAAACTCAAACTGGCTGCTCATGCTTCAATCTCATAGATCTTCCTTCACTCGATCGAATCTGAAAACCCTAGTTTATAGAACTCGCTTATATCTCAAACTCCTCTATTTCACAAAGTAAAAATGAGAGTGCCCCGACCCTTTACTTATAGTTTTTCTCTTTTCTGAACATTAAATGCTACCTCACCTACCATCATACTTTGTTCATTTAATGTAGATTTTTCAAACAAAGTCCATCTTAGCACTTTCACTCACGTGCCCTTCCTGCGTGAAAACTCCTCCAACCTTTCTCGCGCGTGCAACCAATCCAACCTGACAGGAGACTCTTGCGCATGTAACCCATGCCGAAGGCACTTCTTCTATCTTGATTCTTTCTCTCACCTACCTCATGTTGCTTTAAATGCACTTTTTCCTCCTTAGTACGTGGGATCTACAAGTAGCTTTACCCTGGCACCAACCATTCTTTTATCTTTTCTCTTTATATACCTCTTTCAACCCGGCTACTCAACAAGGATTTTCAACACAACTTCCTTGGTACTTTAATCATGTGCTTCTTCACTTTTCTCCACCCCACACTTAAAGTGATGTGTGGTCCTCTGCACACTCACAAATTCTCAAAAATAGCAATAAGGTTACCAGCGCCCAAGGTGCAAAACAAAACAACAACGTGAAAGGGAAACACAAGAAAGGGAAAATGCATAAAGGAAACTTCTAAACTAACTGGAAAAACTACCTTATTTACAAATACCAAGAAGACTTATTTATAGTAGGGCTTCAGCCTACTCCCATTGAAGTGTCCAGGAAACTTCATCCCATCCAGCGCTTATAATTGGCACGCGCCCGAATCAAGGATGTACGAGATTGTGTAAGGACCCAACCAATGGACTTTCAACTTCCCAGATGGTGTAGAAACTTGGAATCATATAGTAACACCATCTGCCCAACCTCAAACTTCTTGTTCCTAATGTGGTGATCATGCCAAGCCTTTTTCTTTTCCTTTTCCACTGCTTGGCTCCATAGGTGAGTGATCGTCTCTCATCCAGTTTCATTAACTCATCAATTCTTTCTTCCAGTGCTTGTTCATCGGCTAACCCTCCCATGTGTGCTATTCAAGAGAAGGCAACATAAATTCAACTGAAAAAAATAGCTTCCATGCCAAACACCAATTGAAAAGGTGTGGCTTTGTTCAGCCTTTTATATGTTGTCTGTAAGCCCATAATACTGCCGATACTTTGTCATCCCAATCTTGTCTTCCGACATCACAAATTTTGGTCAAGGTATGACTTAGTATCTTGTTGAATGCTTCATGGTTCCATTTTCTTGTGGGTGATAGGGTGTAGTCTTGTGATGAGCCACCATGAACTCTGATAATAGGATCCTCATGGTCTCATTCAAGAAATGTGTACCCCTATCACTGGTCAAACTCAATGGGCATCCATACCTTGTGATAATGTTCTCCCATAAGAACCTTCATTGTTGTTGTTCATGTGTAGTCTTTAGTTGGGGCTGCCTCTACCCACCTTGTGAGATAATCCATGCAAGTGATGACATAACGTGACCCAGTCCTACATGCTGCTAGTGCAATAGGTCCTACAAAGTCTATCGCCCACTTTTCAAAAGGCTCCACATGCTAGGAATAGGGTGCAAAGGCATCTCATCTCTCCTTCCTAGTTTTCCAATGCGCTGACAATGGTCACACACTTTACAATAGTCTCTACAATCTTTGTACAAGGTTTCCCACCACAAACCTGCCATTAATATCTTGTGCGTGGTGGCATCACCTACATAATGCCCACCCACACTTCCTCCATGTGCTTCCTCCATGATGGCAGTGCTCATGCTCTAAGACACATCTACGTAAAACTTCATCATGTCCCAACTTGTATAAGTCTCCACTGATTAACATGTAGGGGCGTGACATGTATGGCCAACTGCTTCTTTTCCAATGTCTTCATTCCTTCCGTGCCACACCTTCCTTTAAAAATATTGCAATCTCTTCCAAATCTGAGGGCGCACGCCGTAACCTAAATAGTTAGTGTGCATCTGGCATTGCTTCCTCAATACTCTACGTGTCCTCCCCTGAATCAATTCTTGACAGATGATCAAGCCCACAGTTGCTTTTTTCAGGCTTCACTACAATGGTGAATTCAAACTCTTGAAACAACAATACCCATCGACATATGCACCCTTGTAGAATAGGCTTGTTCACTAAATATTTTAATGCCATGTGATTGGTGTAAAACACAAAGGGTGTTGCCAAGCAGATACTGTCTAAACTTGAAGAGCACGTAGATCATTGACAATGCCTCACACTCGGTTGTGGTATAGTTTTTCTCTGCTGGTGTCAGCTTCCTGCTTGCAAAACACAGAGGGTGATCAACAATCCCTTCACTGGATGTAAGCACTACTCCAATGGCGGTCCCTGAGGCATCTACATGGACATGGAAGGGCTTGTCCCAAGAGGGAAAACATAAAATAGGCATGGTGATAAGCCTATCTTTTAATGTATCAAATGCCCCTCTGTTGCACCTCTCCCAATGGAAGGCACTTTTATGTCTAAGAAGCTCCTCTAAAGGTGTGGTGATCTTGGCATATCCCTTAATGAATTTTCTATAATAGCTCGTATGCCCAAGGAATCCACGCACTGTGCTCTAGCTAGTAGGCTCCCTTAACCCCACAATAATTGCAACCTTAGCGGGATCTACCAGCAAGCCCTCCTTACATATGATATGCCCCAATAAAGTCCCAAAGGGTGTAGAAAACACACATTTCTTAATGTTGAGGGATATCCTCAACTACCTACACCTCTCAAACATTAACCTCAAATTGTCACAATGGTCTTTAACTAGACCATATACTATCCAATCATCCAAATAGACCTGAAGAAACTTATGGATGAAGTCCTGGAATGCTTGCACCACTATGCATGAAAAGATAGCTGGTGCATTCTTCAACCCAAAGGGCATGACCGTATATGCAAAACTTCCCCACTCGGTGGTGAAAGTTGTCTTCTCCTGGTCTTCCTTTGCAATCCGGACTTGGTGGTACCCTGAAAATCCATCCGTAAAGGAATAGATTTCATGCCCAAGTGACTCCTTCCAAAATTTCTTCAGTGAAGGGGTCGGAAATGGATCAATGACACAAACTATTCAATTCCCTATAATCCACACAAATTCTAATCCACCCATCCTTCTTGATGTTGATTACCATCGGGCTTATCCACTCGATTCTTCCACTACCTCAATGATCCCAGAAGCTATCATTTTGTCTATCTCCTCCTTGACCTTCACGCGCAAGTTGGGATTCATCCAGTAGGGCCTTTTTCTAACCGGGTGTGCACCATCCTTCAGTTTTATCTTCATCTCTCCCAAGGAGTGGTGAATGCCTTTGAGCTCATGGTACCCACGTGGGAATAAATCCTCAAATTCATGCATGCAAGATCAATGATCTTCGATACTTCCTTCTCTATCTAGTAATCCCCAATAATAGCTTCCTTAGGTTCTTCTTCTAAACCGATGTTAATTTTCTTCATTTTTAAAGGCTCATGGTAGGCACGCATGTGAGTATCTACACATTGTCCACTACCTCGCGCATCCCTATAGAATGGCTAACATCTAATTTTTTTGATTCCTCTCCATCAATCACATATACCAACTTTCCCTTCTCCTTTTCCAAACATGCACGCTCAAGCTATAACTCTTCTGCTTCCTCTTCTTCTTCAAAATGTGCCTCCAATCCTGGTTCACCTAGTAATTCCAATAGCCTATCTTCCATCCTAGCACTATCCCCCATGGTAAGGCGCTTGATACCCTATAAGGCCTTATCAACCGATGGCTTGGTACTTTGATATTCAAAGGTTTGAATAAGGTCAGCCCATGAGCTCTTGCCAATTCCTTGTCTGGTGGCGTGTCTCGAATGAATGTACCATGCATGCACACAACCCTGTAGTGTAGAATACAACTTTGTGCCCAGAGGGATGGTGGAAAAGCTTCGCACCTTCTCTCTAGACCCATTCACACTCTGGATATGGAAAGAGGTGGGCTCCTTCCCATGGTACTCCTTGATGATGGTGGGTACATTGCTCCTAGAAAATCTGACAGAGAGAGAAATTCTTACCTCACGCCACTCTAAAAGGCTCTCCTGATGTGTGGCCCACCACCGAGCTGTTGTGCCAAGCAAGACATAACTTAACATCCCCCTCATTCCTTTCCATCCTTCCATTGAGCTTCCACCTCCTGCAGAAAGATCTCAGGGAAGGCTCCTCCTAAATACTTGGGTAGTTCTTTTCCTCCAAGGTGCCTAACCATGCGCATGCCTTAGTCACCTTGGTCACCGACCCTCTCAACTACCATCCCATTAATTCGTAAGTTCCATGCACCCAATTGTCACATGCCATACTGGTGGTATCACTCACTGACTGAGCATCTTCAAACTAGATAACCCCATTAGTAGGGTGTATCATCTCAGGGTCTCTGATTGAGTGCACATAAATCCTGTCCAGAACTTCCTCTCCCAATGGTTCAATATATGGTGTCGACTTCCCATCAGCCAAGGGTATAATGACCCATTCCTCCTTGTTCTCAAAGCTGATGTACCCTTTGTTGAACCAAAGGTCCGCATTGTTCTTGTAACACCAAGGGCACCCAAGTAGTGTTGGGAAATTTTTCACCTCGGTGAGTGCAAGACTTCAAAGTCCCCAAGTAAACTTGGCTCCCTAGATAGTAATAGTTGCATCCTTCAAGACACCGATGGGCATTGCCTTAGTCTTGTTTTCCATATACAACACATTTGAAGATGGCTGTAATGCAGGTCTTCCCATCTGATGCCATGCATCCAAAGTTAGAACATTAACCTCCATGCTGTGTCAATGAGGATATTGTTGAGGAGCCATCCATCTACAACTGCATTCAACGTAATCTCCTTGTCATAGTCGAGGTTGTGAGGGGGAAGGTTCACATGCAAGACCTATCTCTCATGCTCTTCTCCGGTGCGTGGTACCTTCTCTCTCAACCAGGATCCTAGCAAGGGAATGATATTCTCCTGCCTTAGCATTTTACACACCTCCTTGACCTCATCCAGGTCATCCTTTTGTGCCTCGACTCTCCTTCCTTGTTCCTCCCTCCTGGATTGCTCCTTTAGACATTGGATCTCCCCTTGTAAGCTCCGAATAACATCCATGGTGTCTTGATATATCTCCTTTTGATGCGTGGGGTCTGGATACTTTCCATGAATGACCTCCTCCCTTAAAACTAGGTTTTCTATCTTGGTACCTCTCTTGCATGTGTGGCTTCTACCCTTGTTGTTACCAAGATAGGTTCCAAACCTACATCCATGTTACCCAAGGCATCCACTATATGTCTTACCTTCTTGATGCTGACCATTATAGTGCCCTTGTCCTTCCGGTGCTGCTGATTCATATGCTCAAATAATTCTAGGCACTCCTCATACTTATGCTTCTTTCCACACCATGAGCACTGCATAACAGGTCCAGGCACTCACGTTTGTAATGTTCTGTAGATCCATAGTTGAAACATGTTCCACATGGGAACTCACTCCTTCCTCCTCCATGGTTACCTCGACCATGGAATCCTCCTCGAAAACCTCTTCCATGCGTGTGCCTCCATCTGCACTCCTCATAATGGTGATCATCACCTTTAGAACCATTGGTAATGCTTGGTTTTGCACCCCATGATCAATGGCCTCATGGATTTGATCAATGAGCCTACAGTCCTTAGTATCATGGGTTGTAGAGGTGAAAATTTTGTAATAACAAGACACATTCTTCTTGATCATGCTGCAGCAAGGGACATCTACTTGCATCATGGTCCCCATGAAAATTTCACAATCTACTATCATAGTGTACCATCCTCCAGGGAAATTATCCTTAACGTGTCCCTCTATTTCACAATCTGTGCACCACAAACCACTGTGAGTCTCATGGGCTGAGTTCACAGATAATTTTTCCAACTACTTTGCCATAGCAGCAATCTGAGCCTCCAAGAATGGGCTAATGCCAAGTATCAATACTACCAACAACTTCGGCATGTAGGGAAGCTTCCAATGCTTGTGTGGGTCTGTAAAAGTTTTATGAGACAAGGCCCTTCTAAAAGGGGTGATCAATCCTCCAAAAAACCATTGTGCATGTTGAGAAGGATGAATATCATATGATAATTTAGACAAGAGAGTTTTAAAACATGCATCATACTCCCACACACTCTCTGCCATTCCTTGTTGGATCTCCTTCAGAGTGCTAATGCTCTTTTGCTCAAACTCAAGAATGTGGAATTCTACCAAGAATGCATTCTTTAAAGTAGTGTAGTCCACCACCATTTGATGAGGGTCATACTTCCTATACCAGCTATGTGTGTGCCCTTGCAACGTGGTTGCAAACTGACTAGCCTTCCATTCTGGGGTTGTGATACCCTTCACGTGCCATAGTAGTTCACACTTGTGAACATGTTCCGTAACATCCTCAATGCCCTGTAATCTGGTAAATGTAGAGACATTTCAAAGAATACTTGAGGTGGTGGCTGGGGTCCCTGTCCTCCTGAGCCAGAGCCTTGGTTCCTCTCGGTGTTTCCTCCACCACCTGATCCACTAGGTCCACTGGGTCTATGTGCCTCAGAGCCACTAGATCCACTAGAACCACTGGGTCCAATAGGGCTGTAGGAGCTGTGCCAAGCACCCCCATGGTCCCACTAAACTGTGCACCGATGGTCTTATGATGGCACTCCGCTACCACTACTGTGTCTCGTGCCACTCCCTGATGTGAGACCAAAAGCTTGTACACTTGCTCCTTGTCCAAAGACTCCTCCAAATACTGGAATATGTGCAGCCATAGAAGAAGGAACTGTAAAATTGTACCTTCTAGGTGTGGATCTGTCTCTTCCACTAATATTAACTGGGTCAATAACACTTCTTCCTGGTTTGGGAAAACCAAGCACCAAGGCTTGGTCATTGGGTGGGTTTAGATATGTGCCAATGACTCTCCTTTCTCCATGTGATGAACTCTCACCAAAAGCCGAAGGGGTCTCCCTCATGCTTGCCAAGATGGGGTAGCATAGACTATACTCAAGTTCCACATCTTCCACGTGAACCTCAACTCCTTCCCACAACATCTATCTCCATAGATCCATCACACTAGCAGCCTCGCATCATCTAGCAATCTCCCTTTCACGTGCTTCACTATACTTGAGCCATCTCTTCCCTCTCCTTCTCTATCATGATATCTTCCATCTTCCTCCACCCAAGCTCCCTTACCCAAGCACTCAAAAAGGTCTAGCCGGCCATTGGGAATGCCTCTAAACTCATGGTAACCATCAATATCTTCATAGCTAGAGGAATAACATGTAGAAATGTTCCTCTAGGTTCTCACAGAAATTCAAACTCAAGCAACCTCCGGACAAGAATACGTGGAAATGGCATACTCCAGAGTGTAACTAGTCAAGTACTCCTCTCCACCAATGATCTACAACATGGGTCCACGTCAAATCTGCATCCTGCAACCTTTGGTAGTCTTCTTTGGTCCACATATGTGATCCATAATGCCAACTTGATCTAGATGCATAGGCTGAAAGCCATTCATATAGTTCTACTGGGAAGCAGTAGAAGAAGGTCTCATATAGATCATGGTAGAGGTTCTCTTCTACCCATCTACGTGCATTAAACTTAGGTCCAGTGTTGAATCTCTGAGAAAATTCATCCTCCGTGCTCTTGAACCATGATTCAACATTTTCCAATGTTAACCACTCTTGTCATTACTCATTACATAGATCATGATGTATGTTATATCCCACTACAACTTCAAAAAGAGGTCCCAAAGCAATGGAACCAAGATGTAGTCATTTTTACTCCCATCACAAAAGGAAGGAACCCCCATGCACGCTGGCCTATCACCCAGTGAAAGTTGAGCACTCACCCGAGGCACATGCGGGTACCGAGTCTCTCTTTTATGTGAGTTTAGTGGGAAGCATCATCTATGATTAGTGTAAGAGTTTTTAGGAGGGAAGTTAAGACATACAAGAACCATAGGGCTCAGAACGGCCTCTAGATCCTTGCAGTCACTTCAGATCGAGTGCTTTAACAGAATCTAGAACATATATTATGATAGAAAGAATTATACAAGCATTCATACATGGCATGAAAGGAAAGAGAACTCATAAGAGAGAAATATGCATTAGAACCATTGATATTCATATATATATTATATCAGTAACCTCATTACATTCATTGAACCATTATAGGTGTCACAGAGAAGCAGACCGCGTAGTCATGCAATTCACTGGACTTATGTAACTAAGCTATCAAAAGAAAATTTACAACTCCATGCCTAGTACATTCTCTCCTGAATCAATTATCCACTAATAGAGTCTTCAGCAATTTCTGCAGAGCTCCACCCATACTATATCTCAAACTCGCCATGTATATCAAACTCCTTATCTCCCTAACTCCTAGTGTCTCTTCTTTTACTCCACAGGCACTTGTATTTATAATTCTCCTACACTACCAACTCACCTTCCAAAGTGCCCTCAGATCTGGTGCCAAGTGTCGAATGTGGTCCTTCATGTGAGCATGCTTCTCCAGGCCTGAGCTTTCCACTTTATCTCATGATGTTCTTCTAGAAGATTCCAAGGCATGCCCCTATCGGGGCCAACCTATCACCAGGTTGGCATCTTATCCATGCGCAACCGATCATGCTTTTCACGTGTTCTACCCTGGGTGCTCAAATTGACTAAGTCCCGAACCTCCTTTTTTCATGTGCATCGTGCGTGCTATGTGCTTCCTTAAACCTTTCTCTGTGCTTTTTTGGAGAATAAAGGAATGCATGCCTTTTCATAATCGGGACCTTATGTGCCTACACACCTTCATACTTGGTTAATTCTTACAATATTTTCTCTTCTTCTACCCAAATTTATCAATGATGATACAAATTTTAGTGCAATAACTATATAAGCTAGAAATATTGCACTCAAAACTTAAAACTTTGAAAAATTCTAATAGATCTGAAAAGATAATGATTATTTAGCAATTTATTTACACTTAGATCATGTAAGAAACATTACCAAGTGTCTCAGACGTGTATACCTCTATTCAAATACTTCCTAGAAATGGTGCCACTAGTGTTAATGAAAAAATGGATATGAACTTGCCATAAATCAATAAATCTTTCCAAAAATGTTAAATAGTCAAAGAACAATGGCACCACTAGTGTTGTTGATGGGCCAAATGGATATGAACTAGAAAAAATTAACAAATTTTCCTAGAAATGCAAATGTAAAATCCTAGAAACGGCGCCACTAGTCTTGTTGACGGGCCAAATGGATATGAACTAAAAACAAATCAAAAATCTTTCCTAGAAATGCTAAATAGTCCCCCGAAATGGTGCCACTAGTGTTATTGATGGACCAAATGAATATGAAACGGAAAAAAATCAACAAATCTTCCCCGACAACGGCACCATGAGTGTTGGTATGCAAATTTGTTCTCTTTTTCAAGCCAAGAAGCAACACAGATTGGACATGGAGCTTAGAGATAGATAGATCATAGTGTTTGTCATTTTATAACCAGGGATGAGATCTAACTGGCCCTTTTCCACTATGATTTGTGGAGAGATGGATAACACCTTCAAGAGGATTTGACCTTTCCTCACTATAGGTTGTGCATGTTCAACCAAGGTGAGAGGAACCTTAGTGTAACCTCTATTTGATGAAGGAGATGGAGATATCCTTCCTTTGCACAAATTTTATGACAAAACCTTGAGAAAATATGGTTAATACTCCATAATTTAACTCTTAAGAGGTGTCACTTCTAAAAGATGGAGATACTTTCAACATAAGGCTAAGGTTACTAAAGACATTAAGAAATGCTAAATGTTCTCGCATATTTTAGTGAATAGATTTTGTTCCTTTGTGGATATATAGGACAAACAGGGGTAGTTTAAGATGGATTCATGGTTTTTGAATGATTTTGGTGGGAGATTAAGTAGGATAAATTTGATTATACCATATTTTGTAGAAAATTCGTAACAATGGAAAACTCAACAATAAAAGTTTTAGAATAGTTAAGATGTTCCTTCAATAAGAAGGTGTGCATCAATGGAGGCCCGATCAATACATTTTCACACAATCTTCGAGAATACAACACTAAGGTTTGAGTTAAAAGACTCAATTAAACACCAAAATATCTAATCAATCATGCCTAAGGTACACACAAAGACTTACAGACAATATTTATCAACAAATGATAGTGGAGTGATTTTAAATTTGTTTAGCTCATCACAGGATGAAGGATCTTCCTAAAATTATATTTTAAATGCCACTAAATTGTCATAGGGATAAGATCCTATTTGATTTCACAAAGATTTCAATATAATATTGTAATAGGAACAGAAGAAACCATTTGCAGACATTTTGAAATAAAGTATATACAAATTTTTAGAGATTGAACACAAATTAATTTCAAAATTGCTTAGATTCATCAGCAAGGGAAAGCTTCTAGAGCAATCTCAGTTCTCGTCAATGGTTATACAACTACAACCAAATTGACATCATAGAAAATATAACACAGAAGGAATTAACCAGGTATCTCGGATTGGTCTCTCAGAAGATGACCTTGTCAAATTTTTCTTATGAATTTAACCTCGAAATTTTGCAAGAGTATTCTCATTGCATTTATACATTTTACTCACTCAATTTTCCCCTAAAAAGAGAAGCATATTTGAGGGACCTTTTCTTATTACCAATTTTCCTTAGAAAGTGATTTTTAACAAATTCACATCTGAAAGATGCCAGGTGGACCAATTGTGAACTCGATCACATTTCTTGGCCTATCGAATAATGACTACGATGTCATGCCACAACTTTTGGAAATCCATCTAATCATTTTGATTCTGTCATGCAAGAAATACCCTTTTTAATCATTTTTGGAGGATCCGATAGGGAATCCTTTTCGCCCATGAGGCAACACATTTTTCATCATTTGTGCATATAACCTCCATCATTTCATTCTTTTCCATCTCTTTCCTCTGCAATTCTGCCCCGCATCCATCTTCTCTAGTAATTCCCATTTTTTCAAGTTCTCAAGTAATTCCAACTTCAAAATATCAACCTTAACAATCCTTGGACTCAAAAATTAAGTTATAAATCCATTCAATGGCAATTTACAAACATAGACGACAAGGAATTTCATCAAAAATGATGAATAATAGTGTGTATTCACGTCTCCCGAAGTCTTCTAGAAGAAGTGCCTCAAAAAAAGATGTAATACACAACAACCATTGGTTCTTCCCCTTTTCTACTCTATATCATATCCATCCACATGTTTCCTTATCGTAATTGCAAAGAAAAAGTACAAGGGCATGTTTCCAAACAAGTGCGGGCCTTCCACGTGCCACAGGGCCTAAGAAAAACACCTTTTCACCTTTGAAAAAGTTTCAATAAAAAGGAGGCAATGGAAGCCTTCACGTGTTGCCTTGATGCACTTTTGGTGTGGTCCTCAAAAGTAGAGACCATGAACAAGCACAGCTCACCACATGTCTTAGTCCAACAGAGTTGATAAAAAAGTTGAACGATCAGCAGAAGGTGCCATGTGTCTAGGGTCTGCGACAATTTTCCTTGGCCGTTAAAAAGTCCAAGCAAAGACAGAGTGATCGGAAGCCTCCAAGTGTCCTCCCCGGTGCCTCTTCAAAATAAAATTTAGGCACTGGTCCCTAAACAAACGTGGTTCCTCCATGTGTCCCTGACCTATTTAAATTGCTTTGAAAAGTTTTAATTATAGAACGGAGCTAGAGGAAGCCTCCACATGTCTCCCTATCACAAGCGTTAAGGTGGGACCTCAAGCGAGATCCTCAAATGAGCACCAAAGCACTCCATGTGTCCATGGTCTACCACAATTGTACTAGATGCATTAAAAAAATTCTAAGTCTGAGATAGGTAGCGGAAATCTCCCCATGTCTCCCCGGCGCAACTCCAAGGCCAAACCAAAAGGTGAATTTTCAGATGAGCACCGGCCCTCCACATGGATAAGTTTTGAGTTTGAAGAAGGCCTTAGAGTTTCAAATGACCCCACCAAGCCACATCCAACCAGAAGGGCCACGTTTCCATAGATGCTTTGAGATATGAATTTGACCGGGAAACATACACCACAAACCAGTAAAATGCAGGAAAATCACCATTTGCATCTAGAAATGAATCCTTCTTGGGGACAAAGAATTTGGAAATGTTATAAGGCCCAAATTGATCCTCCGAATTGCATCCAATCATGTTTCCATAGATATTTCAGATAAAAATGACAGGGACAAAAAAACATGTCTGTCAAAAATAGAAAGAAGACAAAAAACCTAAATTTTCACCCAAATTCTGAGACTCTTTTTCATGGATAGAGGAATGAAAAACAAATTTGGTACTTTTAAGTGATCCTCGAATGATGAAGGGACTTATCATGGAAACCAAATGGAGGAAAAAAATTCATGCATCAATAAAAGGAGATAGAAAACACGACAAAGCCTACAAACCTGAAGAATTTCAGGGACAAACAAGGCGAAACTAATTTGAGCACCAACAACACCCTAGTCCTTCAGTTTTTAATCTCTAAAACTCGTGAAGAATTAATTGAGTTTCTCGAGCACTATTTCTACTATGAGAATATTTGCGTATTTTATGAATTGGGTGTACTCATTTATAATTTATCTGGTTCAATCCATTGTTGAGGAGAAAATATTATTTTCCTTGATGCCGTTATTTGGGTTTCGTATCTCTATCTATTTTTTTGATGTATTTTCTACCTCCTGTGCATATTTAGAGCCAAAATATACTTTGTACTTTGAAAATTGAAAACTCCTTTCTGTCTTGAATATTCAAACTTAAAGTAATTGATGATGTTCATAGTAAGGTAGAGGTGTGGGTATTTGTTGTATCACTTAAAATCATTGCTCTTTGAGTTCATAGTGTTATAGTTGTATGCTTTCTCAGTCATCAATTGTAGTAACTGCAGTTTGCATATTCATGGCAATCATAACTCTATCCTTTTCATAACTTCATGGTGGTAACTTTTAGAAGCATGTAGACTATGTGAAATAATGTTCCTTAAATTTACTACTTTAACCTTCACTTGTTGAATACTTGCAAATATACCTTCCTTCAATAAAGACTATGTCATTTGATCATCTCTTAAAATTGTGACTATGTCCTTTTTTAATTCATTTATACCTGATTATTTTCACAAGAAAACCTTGTAGACTGAAAAATTCACTCTTATCATTGTTGCATTCTCGTATTTTATTCATTGAGTTATATCCTCGAATGATGCTTTGACCTTGAATTTATGACAACTTGAAGTACAAAATGATCAATTAAATAGCAGCACTTGATTGGAATGGCTTGATTGTAAATCTCAAGCTTTATGATATTCCCTTCTGTAATTGTTACTTTGGTGTTGTACTTTTTATGCAACCATGTAAACCTCATATCAACCTTGTATCTTGAATCTTTGTTCAATTGCATGGCTGTTATGACTTTATATTTAGAAAATTTACTCTATGTTGCTTGTCATAGATGTACTCCATTGGTATTGTAAAATTTGTGTATCTGTTATGATCCAATCTGAAAGTGTGCACTTGGAACTTAATATGGCACTGTAACACTTCATTTGCATGCTTCATGGCTTGTTGTTGGAGCTGAAATTTGATAACTATTATCTTTGATCATGTAATGCATTATCTTCTTTATGCATTACTATTTGATTTACATATAGCTTTTAAAGCATGTATTAGTTTAAAATAGCATGATGGAAAGATGTAAAATGTCCATTTTACATGGCGAAGCCTTGTCAAAATTTTCTCATATTTCCTTCTCATTCTGTTTCAGCTGTAATCTTATCTTTCCGATTAACTTCAGCCTTTAAATTCTGATTCTTCTGCTTCACCTTTGAGTTGTATTATTCCTCCATACCAAGTATGTACTTGTGACTTATTCCAATATGATGTATCATAGGATATATTTTATTGAATTCTACAATCTTTATCTAATAGTGTGGACTGTAAGACATGATTTTATTTCTTCTTGACTACAACCTGTACCTACACATTTAAGAAAATAGTTAGAAAATATTTAGGCTTTTTGGCCTCTCTTATGTTCCATAGTATTTCTTTCCTTCTCTCTCCTCTTACTTCTGAGTGGATAATCATGTATGTTGTTACAGAAAATTACTTTTATCAGTTGTTCCTTTGATCTTCATGTAATTTATATCTCCTATTGTTAAGAGATCCATCTGCGCATGAATTTTGATAGTATAGGAATATGGATTAACCCTGAGCTCATAACTGACAGTTTTCTCTTTTCTATTTTCAGGTATAGTACTTTGAGCAGTGAAGATGGAGATGGAGAAAAGCTGGAGCTAGAGGTGCATCAATCGAAAAAGAAACCCCCAAGGCAATGATGGGTTCATTCATACTCTTCTATTTTCTACTTCATGCATATGTACCTCTTATTTCAAGTAGCAGTATTTTACTTTTAAGTTACATCCCATGAGTTGTGTGGGAACATTTGATATTTCTTATGAATAAAACATTGAATTCCAAAATTGAATTGTGTATTTATTTCTACATTTCAGCTTTCTATATGGATTGTATGATGAATTAAACAACTCAATAATATATTTTAATGTCTTAATCATGAAGGAAATAACCTTAAAGAATACCTATAACATCTAGTATTGAACTCTGATTGCTGAAATCTATAGTTATGATTGTTGTTCCAAAGCTTAACAATTCATCTGTTTTGAATCAATGTCTTCATCGAGGATAACACATCTATCCTTGAGGGCTTTGTGTTCTTTTTCTTAAGATAGTCATGAAATTGTAGACTATGTGAGATGTTAAATTTTTAACAGCACACATAGCTTTAGATTTCATGTAATCATTAATTAATTCAACAGAAACAATATGGACTGAAAGAAACTTCCCTATCTTAGGTTCACTTCATTATTTTTAAATCCATCGTAACAAAGTTTCAAGTTGCCCATTTTTGCACAAGTGCAAAAATTGTCAATAGTTGTAATATTAGACATTATGTTCCTCATACATATAATTTTTTGTAATATGTGATGGTTCATGTCATGATTTATGGGCATATGGTGAGCGTATGATCCCTATTGTACAATGATTTCACTTTGGGTACAGTATGTGGTAATGTGATGTATCTTATCCCATGAAAGTAATGATTATGTTATAGCCTTTATATATACCATGTGTAAGATGTTAAGGTTAACTTATGTGAATCCCAATTGTGTTAGTGATGAAGTTATGTGTTATGTTGTGAACCCTACATTAACCGACACTAAGGAAAATTGGTAAAAGGTGTATGTTTTGAGTGAGGAAATGTGTAACATTGAAGCAGTCACTCAAGACAAGTATGAGATAGGAAGTGGAGTCTTGCATAGGCTGAAAACCCACTTTTGTTCATTTAGTATCTATGGAACTTTATCAATGGGTGTCATGCATGTTGTTTTTTTCAGACACTTTAGGCTCAGTAGATGACAAATTGTACTATTTTCTCTCTCCTAATATGGTTATCATATGGATTGAACGTAAGCATACTTACGACTATGTTACGCCTCGTGGAAGTCATGTGGAGGGATGATTCGAGATAGAGATAATGACAGTTGTATTATTTGATATGTTATTTTACGAGTGCCAGAACTTGTTGAGTACCCCTTTGGAGGTCGTATAAGGCCACGTAGTTATTGTGATGTGTTATTTATCTATACTTATTTAATTCATAATTTTTTTTTTTTTTCTTGCTAGAACCATCAATTTTCTTGATTGATGTGTTCTTAAATTTTGGGAATTTTATTTGGTTACTACACTAACATTTGGATTTCTACACTAACCACTCATATTTCATGTTTTTTTTTTTTTTTAAATTTGCGTATCAATTTTAATTTTTTTATCAACCTATCCCAAGGCTTGGGATTTTTGCCACTTGGCATTTGAAACAGATTGTTATGATGGTTCTAATGTCGTAATGTGTTTGAATAGGGTCATGAGATTAAGCATGGAGTGGTGGAACATATGGACCCTCTTCATTGTATGGGGGTACACCCCAAGGATTTATAGATAACTAGCGAGGTTGTTAAACCACAATTTATTATATCACTTGGGTTAGAGGTGTTTATAATTTATATGCCCAAGGCCATGGGGTGACCAACCTCTTTTGGGGAGTGAAAAGGGCTATGTCTTTGTGTTGTGAGGGCTATGTATGTTTTTTCCATGGTTCGGTTGAGTTCTTGTGATGTGATATAGTCGTGAGGGTACATATCATGATGTCTTATGAACCATTAGTGTTGTGTGTGTGTGGGTACCCACAAAAAAAGATAAGATAAACTCCTAAGGATTGAAATATTAAGAGCTTGAGTTCTAGAAACAATTTAAAGAAAAAGATTAACTAAGTAATAATTTAAACTAGAACTACCAATCTTCGTAGAACATTAAGAAAGTTTATAGACTTTCCTTAAATCTTGTGGTCACGTTTTAACGACATAATTATTTTCCTAGACAATATTTTTCATTGTGAATTGTAGCCTCATTGTTGTGTCACATCAAGGATGATGCTCTTATCGAGGGGAGGGCAATTTAGTTCCCACATTAAAAATAATAATATTAATGTAAAGTTAATGTGGTGGTTGAGGAGTGGTGTGAGATGGAGGAGGCGTTCTAGCAAGCACATGGGCCTAGTAAATATTCTAAGACTTGTATTTATCTTAGATCCGAGACAAATAAATCACACCGAAACCCAAGGAAAGGTTGTAAATTTTAGTGGTAAATAGATAGTTGTAGCAAAGGAAGTATGTGGGGGATTGTACTGAAGGGACCTCTTACCTTAGACATCCCAAAATCATCCATTTACGGGTCAAAACAAATACGCATGAGAGATAAATAAATGACCAGATTATCCTCTCTTCCTACTATATGAAAAAATTTCTATTTGGAGTTGTGTCTCGCATTTGAAGTGGATTCATTTCATTTGAAAAAAAGGGAAACTTCTTCTTGTCATTTTTAATACAAAATAAAATGATTAAGTATTGGGAGGGATTTTATTCAGTTTATTGTCTCCTTATTTTGACCTATTTTTTCTAATTTTGGGTGCATATGCTTCGTGCACTAAACCTTTAAAGCACCATCCTCGAGGTAGATAGTGGCTACCACTTCTCTTTCTTGCTTCTAATCACTGTGCTTTATGTGCTCTATAACTTGTGCAACACGTTTTAAATTTTTATTTTATTTTCAAATGATTATTGTATTGATTAAGACAATAAAAGTATCCTTTTCCTATTGTCCCCACGTATGCCTCTACAAGATTTTTTCCATTTCACTCTTCCTTTGTGTTGAACTATTGACCAAAATAAGCTCAAACTTATTTTTGGTCAACAAACACCATTTTTCCCCTTTTTGATTCAATCCAAATTTTTACATATTTCAAACACTTAAGGCCCCCTGAAAGCATTTCCATTAGATAGAAAATTTATTCCCCTTTCCAGAGATATAAATAATTCCTTATAACTCTTCGTATTTTTAAGTTATGGGCCGGTGGGCTCGAGGATGACTTTTGCCAAAAGTAGGTCAAGTGGCAGGCCTAGGGAAGAATTTTAGCCAAAGGAAATTGCGGACCAGCAAGAGACATTTTGACATTTTACACTTTTCACAAAAGCAACAAGTATAATTGCGGGGCCCATAGGCACGAGAAGGATTACTTTTTGTAAAGTGGAAAAAGTGGGCGATGGCCCAAAGATGTCTTCTTGCCCAAAAAAGGGAAAATGTGGACCGACAAGCTTGAGGATGACCATTTTCCAAAAGCAGTCTGCAGGGCCACGAATGAAGTTTTTCCCATGTATGAATGTGGACCGGCGGGTTTGCGAGGGACTTTGAAACTTTTACACTATTCACAAATGGCATAGTTTTCAAGTGGGTGCACGCGAGCCCTCGGGGTCTCATCGGCCATTGAAAAGTCACAGACCCGTGGAGGGTGCCACGTGTCCACTCGGTGCAACTCCAAAGATAGAATCCAAAATGGGTACCCCAAACAAGTGCTACACTGCCACATGTCCCAGAGTCCGAAAAGGGAAAAAGTCAATAGTTGAAAAGTCAAACTGGGGGACATCCAATGGAAGATGCCATGTGTTGACTTAACATAACTTCAAAGGTAAAATCCGGAGTGGGTTTCCAAATGAGAGAAAGGCTTCCATGAGTGCCACATCTGAAAGAGGGACAAAGTCAACCATTTAAATCAACTAAGTATAAGGTTGTCGGTAGAAACCTCCAAGTGTCTCATAGATGCAACACAAAGGTTGGGTCCAAGGAATGGGTTCCCAAATGAGCACTAAATCTCCACATGTCTAGGGTCTAACAGAGTCAAAAAGGGGAGAAAGAGTGGGCCCAAAATGACTAAGTATATAGAGCTAGCAGAAGGAACAACATATCTCATCAGCACAAATTTAAAGGCGCGACCCAAAATGGAGACTCAGATAAGCGCAGGCCTTCCACATGTCCGAGGCCCGAAAGGGAGCAGGCTCAAATCGGCTAAGTACAAAAGGTAAGCGAAAGGAGCCATATATCAAGCATGGAGTAACTTCAAAAGTAAAATTTAGAGTGGGTTCCCAAATGTGTGTTGGGCCTCCACATGTCCAGGGTCAGACTTATGGCCCCGCGAAGCAAAGGGGACCTAGCCAAAAAACAAAGAAATAAGGCAGATCCATGGAAAGATCCACATGTCTCTTTGGTGCAATTTCAAGGCATGGCCTAAAAGGTAGTTTCCAAATGAGCACCAACCCGCCACATGTCCTAGAGTCCGAAGAGGTAAAGTCGGTCATTGAAAATTCTAAAAGCCTATGGAGACCTCCACATGCCTTGACCACGTAAGTTCAAAGGTAAAATCTAGGGGCACTTTCTAAACAAGCGCAAAGCCTCCACATGTCTTGAGTCAAGAACAATGTCTCCACCAATAAGAAGGACTAAGGGAATAATACATAGGAAAATGAGGAGCCCAGAAGAAGCTACCACGTGTCACCAAAGTGATTTCAAGAGAGAAAGGAAGGAGCCAAATCTTCAAGATGTGAGGCTGCCATGCGAGACCTAAGTCTGAGACAAACTCTTTTTAAATATTGTGCGCCCATGACTGTGATCTTTAGACAGCCATATCTTTCGACTGGAAACTTGGATTTGGGTGGGAGTGGTTTTTTCAAAAGATCGCATGCATGGCTTCTCACTTGCCTCCATTAATGTTTCGGCCTCGCTAATTTAGGGGTTGTTAAGTCTCTCACCTTCCTCCGTGATGAAGAAGGCATGGGTCTTGTAGGAAAGCACATCATTGTTACAAGTAGAATTTAATATGTTGTAGGGATGGTTCAAATAGAGTTTGATTTCCCCTCTCTCTTTCTCTCTCATTCATATATATATTGTAAAGGAGGGGCATATTCGAATGATTGGTCATTGTTTTCTCTCTCGCCCCTATCTCTTTCTTCCTTAGGGTAGAATGTGAAGTCTATGTCTTCTTTCATGGATTTATAATGGCATTTTCTCACCCCTAACCCACTTATGATGTACTTTGTGTAACCACGGAGCAATATAATCTATTTCATTATGCATTTTTCCATCACGGCTCATTTTATTATCTATTCTTACCTCTCATCATTTCATGGTATATTGTGCGTACTCTTATGTTTATTAGAGGTTCTGAGAGCTGTGCTTAGTGGGTCTTGAAGTGGCGTTCCATGTGAAATCTATCTTTGGTCTATGGTTCATCTTGTCCTCCCCCTCCACTCCTCACCTCTCTCCACTTTAGGTAGTTTAGATCTAGGATCAGCCACTTAATTTTCTGGTGTATCATTGCTTATTGTAGGCTCACTTTCACTCTCTCTCTCTCTCTCCTTGTCCCCTTTGAATGGCTAGATTAGGTTAGATAGGTTCTTCCTGCACTGGAGTAGCTTGTGGTAGGTTGATTGGGAAGAACGAACCAACCTTCTCTAGAGGTCCATCTCAGGTTTGTAAGTCCACAACTTAAGAGATGGTCCAATGTTTTGCAATCACACCGAATGCTCCATTTCAAACTCAAGGCCATTAGGGGGTGTTGTTATTCTTCACTAACAACAACCTTTTTTTTCCATTTTTAGTTCAATGGTGAAAGGGGAGAGCAAGAGGGTTTGTCATATGTGTAGTCGTAGGTGTCTTTAGTAGCTATATCTTAAAATGAGGAAGCATATGTATGGAACAAGCATTTTTTTCAGAATATTCAAGACCACTTCGATCATACAAATGAAAAGGATATCTGATGTGGGATGATTATTTTATGACTATTACATTTCTTTCATCCCAACGATCCGAAGATGCAAACATGGATCCTGTGGGAACATGCTTATTGATTCAAAATAGAGTTACCCTTAGAATTGGATACATTGGCTTTGCGAGGGCTATTTTGATGACGATGTTCCTTGGGCTAAAAAATCTATCATAGGATATCCATTTTTTACCAAGTATCCTTATGGTTTCCATGTCGAAGTTAATTCATTTTTTGATACAAATCACGCTTTAATAGCAGGATAGAGGATCTATGTTATAATGTATCCACGCAAGAAATGTGCCAAGATCCACATTAAGAAATTATATTATCTTTGAACCATGAATGGTTGGTGATTCTCTTAACAACTATTTATTCCATGTATTTGGCTAAAGCACAATTTTTTTGTTGAAGCGGTTTTAGAGAATTTCAGATGATGTACGAATTAAAGATTTTTAATGTGCACGAACTATTCGATGGGATGCTAAAATCCTCAGAGTTAAATCCTTGTGGAATGTGGGTAAACCAGCTTAGAGAACCTCATTAAATATTAATACAAATATTTTCAAGACATGGTTCATCTCACCTTGTCCTTCATAATTCTTGTACTTTAGTTTTACATTTGCAATGAAATAAATTTAAAACCTTGGAGTATCTCACATTCGATTATTTTATATAAAATTGTTTTGTAAAAAAATAAAATGAAATCTAGCACTTATGTAACCCAAATAACACTTAGTATTCAAGCATAAAATTAAACCCCTCCTTCGGACACAATCTGGAAAACTTTGTAACTAGACTATTAGCATGAAACAACAAAACTCCTCCTTATGATTTTTACTAACGACTTGTAATTTTATAGTCATATATGGTTACGAAGACAACCTTATGCACTACTAGACCTAGCAAATGAAATATTTGTGCTTGTGTCAATTGGTTTTGGTGATAGCTAGCTAATTTAACTAAAACAACCATTTTTATCTACCTTACAAAGTTAGAAAAAGCACAATTTCAAGAGACTTCTAAAAGAACACTTTGAGCCCCGTAAAAGAGATATCAAGCATAGTATGTAGTTATGTTGTCTCATGATGAGGACATCCAATTGAGGACAGAGTAGGTGAAGTGTAAAGTTTTGGAACAACAAACATAAGTGCAGATCACATAAAATCAGAGTTCATTACTAAATGTTACAAGTTCTATTCAATGTTCTTTCCTTCATGATTAAGACATTCAATTATGTTACTGAGTTGTTTAGTTCATTATACAATCCATACAAAAAGTAGAAATGCAGAAAGAGATATACAACTCATTTACAGTAATTCAATGCTTTATTCACAAGGAGAGTCAAATGTTTCCCACACAAGCCATGGGATGTAAATGAAAAGTAAAAGTACAACTACTGAAAAGAAAGATACACATGCATGAAAGAGAAAGCAAAGGAGTATGAGGGTGAACCCATCATTGCCTTGTATATTCTTTTCGTTGTGCATCTTCATCTCCTTGCCATCTCCTTTCATCCTCAAGGCATGGTACCTGAAAAGAAAAAATAAGGAAATCATCAATAAAGAGCTCAGGGTTAATCCATATTCCTACACTATCCTACTTTGTGCATATGAATCTTCCCCTAAGAAGGAGATGTATTCTACTTGAAGGAAAACTGCATGCATGCTTTATTCACTCAGAAAGAAGAAAGTGAAAAGAAAGAAGAAAACATGGACATAAGAGAGGCCAAAAGCCTAAATATTTCCTAACTATTTTCCTAAGTGTGCAGGTACAGGTTACAGCCAAAGAGAGAAATAAATAAGTCATAAGTACATGCTAAGAAGAAGGAAGAGTGTAACTCAAAGTTCAGCAAACATTCTACAAATGGAAGAAGTTAGAGCTCAAAAGAGAGAATGGAAGATAGAAGTACATTTTTTAGTTTGCAAAGAAGAGGGAGAATCAGATTTCAACAAGCTGAAGCTAAAAGAAAAAAAAAGGATTATAGCTGAAACAGATGAGAGAGAAGATTCTGGGAAAATTTTGACAGGCTTCACCATGTAAAATGGACATTTACAACTTTTCATCATGTTTTTTCAATTACTACATGCTTTAAAAGAACTATGCAAATCAAATAAGTGATATAGAAAGTAGAAAAGCATTACATGATCAAGATAAACAACTAACATGTTTTTCAGTTCTCAATTGCTATATCATTTCAGCAAGAAAAGTGTTACTTTTTATTTTGGATCAGAACATATAACTACTATTTCTGAAAATGCATTAAAGAAAAGATTATGGGAAATTTTACAAGGCTTCACCTTATAAAATCAAATCAAATTTTTCAAAATACATTTTCAGTGAGCAAATCAGTAATGAAAGGAAATAACTATATAAGGAAAGAAAAAATGTAAATTAGTAAAAAAAAAACAAATTAAAATTCTACAAATAACAAAAATCTAAATAAATTTATAATCAAATTGAATCAAGATACAATAAATATATTTTTAAATGGATCATTTCAAAAAAATAAAAAATAAACTTGAAAAGATGAAACAAAAAGATGATAAAAATCATAATGTAAAAAGATTGTTAAATGAATTTTAAATAAAATGAGATTTCATCACAAAAAAAATACATCACTATAAATGAGATACAACTTTTCAACAAATTTATCATTGTCATCATAAATCAAAAATTCATAAACAAAACAAAAAAGTTAAATTCAAAATCTCAAAATGATTAAAATTACAACTATTATTTTAAGATCCAAAAGTTTCCAAAATAAGTCAATTTCAAAAAAAAAAGAAGAAATTTAAGGTTTTTAAGAAATTTAAGCAATCCTCAAAAGTGGAGATTAAAAAATCAAAACATGATGACATAAAGTCAAAGGAATGCTATCACTAAATCTCAAAGGATCAAGTTAATCATGGCAAACAATGAATCAAAAAAAGATATTTAATAGAGTAACTACAAAAATCAAGCCAAAATTTCAAATAGATCTAAATAATATAACAAATTTAAAAATGATAAAGAAAAATGATACAAATGAATCAAAAATTCTTCAATCAAATTCAAGAAAAAAAATTCAAAAATAAAAAATTGAAAAATGAAATAAAATCTACATCTCAAATTCAGAAATAAATCAAACACAAAATATTCAAAATATTTAATCTAAAAGAAATATGGAATGAAAAAAACAAAATCAAAGTTTAACCTAAAAACCTCAAAACATTTTAAAACTGAAAATCAAAAGAAAAAAACCTCAGAAAAAAAACAAATCAAAAATGATCAAAATGAGGAAAATGATTTCAAAATTGTTTTCTTAAATCAAATATAAAATGAGAAAAAAATCAAAAAATGAAGCTCAAAAATTCAAAAAAGATCATCAAAACTCAAAAATGAAAGAAAATAAATCCATTAAAATTAAAGAAATATAAAAAAGATCAAAACAAAAATCAAAAATTTCAACCAAAACAAAAAAAAATCACAAGACTACCAAAAAAAAAAAAACTCAAAAAATCAAAGAAAAAAAAGAAAAATCAAAAAAAGCTCAAAAAAAAAAACAACCTCGAAATCAAAATTTCAAAAAGAGAAAATGAAAAATCAAAAGAATCAAAAATACAAAAATCTTTGAAAACAATACAAAAATTCCTAAAAAAAGAAAATCCATGAATGAAGTGCAAAAGAATCATAATAGAAAAGAAAGAAATGAAAAATCTCATAGAAAAAAAAAAACAAAAAACAAAAATGATGAATGGAGCTCAAACCTTGAAAAAATCTAAATCAAAAATGAACTCAAAAAAATCTAAAAAAAGCTTAAAAACTCAAAGTCTTAAATAATCAAAAAAACTCATTAAAAAACAAATTCAAAGGAAAAAAAAAGAACAAAAAATAGAATCCAACCTAGTCAAAAAATCACAAACCTCACAAAATGCAGATCACAAAAAGGATCAAAATGGTTCAACAAAAAAATCAAAGAAAATGCAGAGTTCAAAACCCTTTTCATTAGAAAAAAATGAGCTCAAATCAAAAAAAAGATCAGTATAGTGAAATAAATCACAAAGATTTCAAAGATTTGTTAAAATGAAAAACCAAGCTTAAAAGTGATCAACAAGCAAAGGGCCAAAAAATTTTTTCAAGGCTTCACCGATCCTAAAAATCAAAAAAAATGGTCATCATCATGTGAATAAAATCAACTTCAACTATTAACTCACGAGTTTGAAAAGAGAGTCAATAAACCCTAACCACATCTAGAGATCAAACAATCTTCAGCCAAGGATAAAAGATCAAATGGGTTAAACAAGATCATGCTCGAGAAAAAAAATACCACAGGTGGTTAAATTTCCCACCAACCAACATTCAATGCATACAATGTTAAACCCTAACCACATGGGTCAAGAGAGATCGACACATCAAATACATATAGATACAAGAGATCAATGGCCCATTTTTCATCATCAATATCAAAGCTAACTCAACTAGGTCAAAGTAAAAAATTGCCACCGAAAAATGCATGGAGGGGTGAGTCACCATGTAGAAGGGGCCATCCCACATGTCAAACAAATAATCATTGCCATGATTTTTTCTAAAGTCTCTAAACTATAATCAATTCAAAACAAACAAAAGCCGACCAAATCATTATATAAATGATCAAATAAAAGGTATTTCCAACCTTTTCCTTCAAATAATGCCAAGGTTTGACAATATATGGGACATAAAGTATATATGTATTTATAAAAATGTAAATATGAATATTATCAAAAAACCAAGTATATAATATGCTAAGTCCACAAGGTGGCCAAACCTCATCTCATATCAAGGTGGTCCCTAGGTTAAGGAGGCTAGTGGAGTTCCATGAAAAGTTCATCCATGTGATCACTAGAAAAAAGACATGATGTCAACATCAAATATGTATGTATCAAAAGGTGGTCCCCATGATTATGTGTTTGGATGAATTATTTTTGCAAATATTTGCAAAATATTTGTAATTTTTTCTCAGACATAGAGAGTTTATTTTTTTGCATGCTTCACAAGAAGACAAAATAGAGAAGAAGACAAATTTGCATGCTCAAAGGAGGAGACTTGCCTAGCAAGCAATTTTATTATTAGCAAATTATTCACCCTTTCTTTCTTAAAAATAGAACAATCAACTTCAGTTTGACAATGCATTGTAATCAAGGCTATTAATGCCTATTTTTAATCGCATGCTCTAGTTTGTATTATTTTATCCCTTTATTTATTATTAAATAAAGGATAAAATTAGGATGCATGGGCGAGTACAAGCCTTAGGCTATTTTTAGGAAGGGTGAAATTTATTTTTGCTATATATTGTGTGCCTTTGCAAAGCACAAGGGGATTCTTGCCTGAGGACTTTTGGATATATGAGTACTAAAGCAAATTTTGCCAATTTTTCCCTCTGAGTGTGAAGTATTTTCTACCTTTCCAAGTTATTTTGTAGTCTTGTGTATGTTATATTAATCTTGTGAATGCAAATTCCCTGATCAACCACCTTACCCCAGCTACAAATTTCAGTCTTTTCTGCTTAATTTTAATGTGCATGTTAACTTATTAGTACTTGTTGTGATCCTCCTCAAATACAATCAAGTGTTTTCCCTTAGATATTTGTAGAAAAACTATTGGTTCATGCATCAAGAATCCTTCCAAATCAGTTATGCATATACTCAGTCAAAGCCCTCATACAAATTTGGTGTATCACCTTAGTTTTAATCATTTTTTTAGTCATATTTTACTCTCAAACTCCCAAAAAGTAGTTTAGGATACACCAATAAGGAACCGGCCTTGATACCGAGAGACTCACCTCAAAATAGGTATACCCACAAGACCTGAGGTGTTTCCATTGTATCTACGAAAGAGAGAGATCATTTGTGCAAGCTTAGAAAACCTACAGCCATCTCTCTATAGGGTGCACTTTCGAGAGATAACAATTTTTGGCATGCCTAGTGGGACACACGAATCAGATCTGCATGCAAGTTTCAGATCTACAATAGATCTACAACAGATTTACAACAAATTAAAAGTCACTTTTGGGAGAAAACTACAGCTAATTTATTCTAAAGATTTTATGATCTTTTGGTGACTCTGTAAAGCTGAATTCAGACTAGTATTGCAGCATGTTCCATGCCTAAAGTGACTACAAGATCATCGGTAAGAGGAATTCCTTCTGATTTTGTTTCTTTACCTTTGAATTCTGCTAGAAGGAGAAGAGTTGGTAATACTTTACCTTATAATAGACCTGGTTTTGGTAACCCTCCTCCTAATATTCCTTCACCACATGTCAATTTTTCTATCAATATCCCAGTTTTTCCAATGGCCCTTCAACCACCTAGAATTTTGTGCCCTTTACTAATGGCAGCCCATTAGTAATTCCAGTTTATCATGATATTCCCAATGCTGCCATGAAAAGTTTTCCATCATTCATGGGTGAAAATCAGGTTACACCAGCTGAACATATCAAAGATGTTCATACCCTATGTGTAGTCCATAATATCACTCATGAAGACATAGCTCTAAGACTTTTAGCTGCATCTTTTAAAGGGAAAGCCTTGCAATGGTATAGAAACCTAGAAATTGGAAGCATAAGAACTTGGGATATTTTAGGTGAAAAATTGTTGAAATAGTTCCAAGATAATTTAGATCATTTGTCTCTCATTGAACAATTATCTACTATTAAAAGAGCTCCCAATGAATTTATGTCTAGTTTCAATATCCATTTTCTAGAACTTGGGAGAGAATTCCAGCAAGTGTCAAGCCTCAAGTTGATCATGCTTTCCTTTATTATCTTAGAGCATTAAACAATGATATCTCAACTATGATTCAGTCAATGGGTGGAGAGACACTCCCAAAGCAGCTTATGATATTGCTATCCGAGCTGAAAATAGTCTTATTCAAGCTGGAAAATTGGTGCCAAGGCCATCAATGCCTTTTTTGGTAGATTTAGCACCTATTCCTCAGCCTATTACAATCATAGAGCCCACTGTTGTAGCTCCATCAGATGATGTATTCAAAGCTTTTTGCAGACTATGGGAAATAAATTGACTTCAATTGAGAACAAAATTGCATTACCTAGCAGACCCTACCAGGCTCCTTATCAGCCCTACCAACAAGAATCAACAAAACAGGCAGCCCTATCAACAGAATCAAAATTATAGGCAGCCTTACCAACAAAGGTAGTTTGACCCAAAGGCTCCTAGTTCTTCTAATGCTTTAGTTCTAGTTAATATGGCTACTAGAAGAGTGGTGTCAACCTTGCAATCAACCTCATTCAGCTACAACTTGCCCAAATGCTTTTTTGAATCTGAATCTTGTTGCACAACCTCAATCTGAAACATTGTTTATGCCTCAAATGGAGGGTGGGAAGCAAGAAACTCATGTTCAGAAAGCACCTGAACAGAATTTAGTCAGTTTTAATGAGGAGGATTTCATTGCAGTCACTACTAGGGCTCAAGGGAGGGCTGTTGAAAATCAAAAGCAACAAAATAGGCCTATCCTTACCTACTGTCACTGACAAGACAACATCTACAACTCCAAAGTCAACTAACAACCCTGTTGTTCCTAAAAAATCAGCAAGTGTCCCAGTTGATAAAAGTCATCAAAGACAGCTACAACCTGATCCAAGAAGACTATTTATACCAGATATCCAAGGCAAAAAGTAGAATCAATTTTTTGCTAAGGCCTACTCTAAGACAGTTGATTTGTCTCTAAGACAAGTTGCTTCTTTTAACATTGTTGATGTAATGAAAAAGCATAATGTTAACATCTCAATGTGGGATGCTCTAAGTATTCCTAGACAACAAGATTTACTTTCTCATGAACTAGCTAAGCTACAGATTTCTTCAAATACAATAGAAAAGGAAGTTCAAAAAACAGACATGGTCCTTGGAATGTTTGAGCAAGACCGTATTAAAGAAGTTAAGTGGATGGTTCAGAAAGTTTGAATGCTCATGACATCAAGAAACCACCACCATTTTATTTATCACTGATTATTGGAGAACATTTAGTTCATAATTGCATGGTGGATAGTGGTGCAAGTAGCATAGTTATGCCAAAAGTGATTGTAGAAAAATTAGGCTTTGTAGTATGAGCCTACAGAAAGGAGTGTCTTACAACTTGATGGAACTGCAACTAATACGGTTGGTATAATAAAAAATTTAGAGGTAACGTTACATGCTTGCCCAAATGTTTCTATTTTGCAAGATGTTACTATTGTGGATCTACCTCCATACTTTTGCCTTGTGCTTATCTAGAGATTTCACAAAAAAATAGGAGGTTATCTCTCTTTAGATTGGTCCTTATTTTTTACTACATGTTATGGAACTAAGGTTACTATCAATTCAAGAACCATTGGCTAGATTCCATATTGAGCCTCATTCTCCAAATGTAGTAGCTAATTACTCAACTTTAGAGCAATCTGATTTTGATGATGTAGCTCATGTTTCTAGCATTAGATGGTGTTTCTAACCTATTTATGGATGAAAAAAATAGTTGAAGAAACATGCTCATGATCCTTTTAAGGAAGTTGAAGAACATTTTTGGTGTGTATTGTATGCATGAAGAAAATACACCACTTCCCTCCTTGTCCAAAATAGAAAATTCAGCAGAAGGGATTTGGAAGCTTCATTTTGATGGAGCTAAGAACAAGAAAGGATAGGGAGCAGGTTTGATGCTCACTTCCCAACAAATGAAAGGTATTTCTCAGCTTTGAGTCTCCAATTTACATGCACTTGTAATGTAGCTGAATACGAAGCATTAATTCATGGCTTACTTTGGGCCAAAAAGAGAGGTATCAACACATTACAAATCTTTGGTGATTCTGAGTTAGTTATCAATCAAGTAAAAACTTCAATGTTTGTAAGAATCCACTAATGAAGTCTTACAGACATAGAGTTTTCAGACTTAATGGAAGATTTTGAAGCTATTAATATTCAGTCTATTCCTAGAGCTGAAAACAAGCATGCAGATAGACTTGCAGCAGTTGGTGCTAGTTTTGAAGTGCTGGAACAGATGGAAAACAACAAAATTCAGCCTCATATTAAGCTAATTGTCAGGCCTTCTATACCTGATAATGAATCAAATTGGCAAGTTTTTGAAAGTGATGATCAAATCTATAGGTTTTTAGCAAGAAGCTGAATTTTCTGCAGTAAATCAAGATAAGTTACAACATTTATATGGTGATCAGATTGTTCAACTAAAGACAAATAAATTGCCTCAAGGTCTTGTCACTTTGGAAGACATCTTCAATACTGATGATCAGTTAAGAAAAGATAAAACTAAGCTGTCAATGCATGTTGATAACTATGAAGAGATTTCAATTGATGAAGGAAAAATTTATTTCTTGGAAAGGTATGTTCCTTAACCGAAAAGTAGTCATTTATTAATCTTTGCAAAGAGTTTAAGGATGTTTTTGCTTGGAAATACCAAGACCTGAAAGGGTTTGATCCCAGTCTAGCACAACATACAATCGAAGTTACATCCAAATGCTAAGCCTGTAAGATAAAAAAAGAGGCCTGTAAATCCAAAAATAGAACCTCTGATGAGGAAAGAGTTATCCAAGTTGATTGAATCAGGTATTATCTTTCCAGTTAAGCATTCAAGTTGGGTAGCCAATCTTGTTCCTGTTAGGAAGAAGAATGGTGAAATCAGACTATGTGTAGATTTCAGAGATCTTAATAAAGCTTCATTAAAAGATCATTACCCACTCCGAATATGGATCAGATTTTGAGAACAGTCTCAGGTTCAGATAGACTATCTCTTCTAGATGGTTACAAAGTGGCTATAATCAGATTTTAGTCGAGAAGAAGATAGATACAAAACAACTTTTACCACCAAGTGGGGTACCTATGCTTACAAAAGAATGCCTTTTGGTCTTTCAAATGCCGGTGCAACATTTCAACGTGCAATGGACATGGATTTTCGTGAGCTTATTAAATAAATGCATCCTTGTCTATTTAGATGATGTGACTATATTTTCAAAAGATTCTGAAGAACATCTAATGCATTTAAGGTAGACTTTTCAAGTATATGCAGACAGTTTGGAATATCTTTGAATCCCAAGAAGTCTATCTTTTCAAGTACATCAAGGTAAATTACTTGGTCATATTGTTTCTAAGAAAGGTTTAGCAATTGATCCTTTCAGAATTCAAAGCTATATCACAACTATCATTGCCTCATCATAAGAAGGCATTACAAAGTTTTTCTTGGAAAAATCAACTTTGTTAGAAGATTTGTTCCAGATTTCATAAAGCATTGGTTAAACCATTAACAACTATGTTAAAGAAAGAGAAAACTTTCTCTTGGACCAATGAAGGAAGGGAAGGTTTTGAAGCAATAAAATCAGCTATCTCTCAGGCTCCTACTCTTGCAAATCCAAATTTTGATAAATATTTTACAATGTATGCACTTGCAGGAGCTGAAACAATCTCAACTATTTTGACTCAAGTTAATGATGAAAATATTGAGCAGCCAATTGCTTTCTTTGGACAGAGTTTGCATGATTATGAAACAAGGTACACATTTCTTGAAAAACAAGTACTTTCAAAGTAGTAGAGGACTAAAGAATTTTAAGTACATGCTTTCAAACAATAAAATTCATGTTCTTGTTTCTCATCCAAGTGTGAAAGCTTTCCTTTTAAATAAAGAATTGAATGAGAAAAGAGCAGGCTGGATAATGAAGGTTATGGAATATGATGTTGATATCCGGGTTGCTAAGATGGTTGAGGTAAAGGTTTATGTGAACATCTAATTGCTGATATGGAAAAAACAACAAGCTGCAGAACCCAAAGATTCAAAACAACATGCTGAAATTACGTATCAACAATCAAATATCATGGTCCAACTAGAAAATCAGCAACCTGAACTTGCTCGAGAGATCCAAGAATCAAGGTGGATGACTGATTTGGTTAACTACTTACAACATGGCACCTATCCGGAAGGTATGGATAAGAATAAATGAAGATATTTTAGATTACAAGCTATTCCTTATCTTTTCATTGATGGTGTGTTGTTCAAAAGGGATATAAATGGGATCTTGTTGTGATGTGTTGATTATGATAAAATTTAGAAAATATTATTAGAATTCCATGAAGGACTTATAGGAGGTCACTTCTCAGCACGTACTATAACTTTAAAAATTATGAAAGTAGGTTATTATTGGCCTAGCATATTCAAAGACTATTTTGAATGGATTAGAAAGTGTAAGAAATGTGCTTTCTTTGTTGGAAAAGAATGTCTTGCTTTCATTTGCCTTTGCAACCTATTTCAGCTGATCAACCTTTTATGCAGTGGGGTCTTGATTTTATTGGCATGATAAACCCACCTTCATCACAAGGACATAAGTGGATCTTAACTACTACAGATTATTTTACATGATGGACTGAAGCAATAGCCTTGAAAGATGCTAATGAAGCTTCGATACTATCCTTTTATGAAGGAATAGTTTACAGATTTGGTGTTCCAACAACTATCATATCAGATAATGCTTTAGCATTCCTTGGTGCAAAGTAATAGATTGGGCTATCAAACATGGAATATATCTAAGTTCTTCATCTAATTATTACCCACAAGGTAATGGCTTAGCTGAAAGTACTAACAAGAATCTATTAAGAATCATCAAAAGAACACTCAAGGATAATCAAAGAGCTTGGCATCTGATGTTGAATTCACACTTTGGGCTGACAGAGTGACTCCTAAAAGATCAGTTGGCAATTCACCATACAAACTTGTGTATGGAAAAGAAGCAAGAATGCCTATTTTAGTTGAGTTACCCACATTAGATTTGCTGCATCAAATGGAGCTACTTGAGAATGAACCATTGCAGGTTCATTATGTAGAGTTAATGGAATTACAAGAGCTGAGAGATCAAGCTCATTTAAATATGGAAAAGAATCAGAAACAAATCAAGAAGACTTTTGACAAGAAAGCCAAATTCAGAGTCTTCAATGAAGGAGATATTGTGTTAAAGTGGGATGTTGATCGTGCAAAGCCAGGAAGACACTCAAAGTTTGATACACTCTGGAGTGGTCCTTACATGATTTCAGCTTGCAAGGAACACAATGCTTTTTAGCTTTCAAAGCTGAATGGAGAGGAACTTCCCATTCCTGTGAATGGTATGTTTCTCAAACATTGTTATTGAAAATCTTACAGTGATTGTTAGAGTAGGATTTCCCTTCAATAAGTGTAGTTTCTACACATTACATCATTTTTCAATTCAATAAGTGCATTCATGCACGTGATCTGGTTTACCAGATCCTTTCCCAGCTTTAGTTTTGTTTTGGAAGGGTTGGACCTTTTTAGAAAAGGAAAATTTTGGTTACATGTTTGGACTCCATGCCCAATGGACAAGAGCAAGGCACTAGTATATAAGCTAAGAGCAGCTTTCCCACAGATCACCAGAAATGTTGACAATTTTTACACTTGTGTAAAAATGGGCAACTCAAAACTTTGTTACGATGGATAGCATTGGTGAAGTATACCTAAGCTAGGGGAGATCATATCAGATTATGTCATTACTACTGATTTATTTAAAAGATTACATGAAATCTGTAACTATGTGTTGTTACAAAATGTAACAGATCACATAGTCTATAATTTCATGACCATCCTCAGAAAAAGAACACAAGCCCCAAAGGATAGTTATGTTGTCTTGATGAGGACATCCAATTGCAGAGTAGGTGAAGTGTAAAGTTTTGGAACAACAAACATAAGTGCAGATCATAAAAATAGAGTTCATTACTGAATGTTACAAGTTCTATTCAATGTTCTTTCCTTCATGATTAAGACATTCAATTATGTTACTGAGTTGTTTAGTTCATTATACAATCCATACAGAAAGTAGAAATGCAGAAAGAGATATACAACTCATTTACAGAATTCAATGCTTTATTCACAAGGAGAGTCAAATGTTTCCCACACAAGCCATGGGATGTAACTGAAAAGTAAAGTACAACTACTAAAAAGAAAGATACACATGCATGAAAGAGAAAGAAAAGGAGTATGAGGGTGAACCCATCATTGCCTTGGGGTATATTCTTTTGTGCAGCAGCATCTCATCTTGCTTTCTCTTTCATCCTCAAGGCATGGTACCTGAAAAAAAAAACAAGGAAATCATCAATAAAGAGCTCAGGGTTAATCCATATTCCTACACTATCCTACTTCATGCATATGAATCTTCCCCTAAGTAGGAGATGTATTCTACTTGAAGGAAAACTGCATGCATGCTTTATTCACTCTAGCAAGAAGAAAAAGTGAAAAGAAAGAAGAAAACATGGACATAAGAGAGGCCAAAAAGCCTAAATATTTTCTAACTATTTTCCTAAGTGTGCAGGTACAGGTTGCAACCAAAAGAGAAATAAATAAGTCATAAGTACATGCTAAGAAGAAGGAAGAGTGTAACTCAAAGTTCAACAAACATTCTGCAAATGGAAGAGGTTAGAGCTCAGAAGAGAGAATGGAAGATAGAAGTACATTTTTTAGTTTGCAAAGAAGAGGAGAATCAGATTTCAAGAAGCTGAAGCTAAAAGAAAAAAGGATTACAGCTGAAACAGGATGAGAGAGAAGATTTTGGGAAAATTTTGACAGGGCTTCGCCATGTAAAATGGACATTTACAACTTTTCATCATGTTGTTTCAATTACTACATGCTTTAAAAGAACTATGCAAATCAAATAAGTGATACAAAAAATAGAAAAGCATCACATGATCAAGATAAACAACTAACATGTTTTCAGTTCTCAATTGCTATATATCAGTTCAACATGAAAAGTGTTACTTTTTGTATTCTGGATCAGAAATACAACTACTATTTCTAGAAATGCATTAAAGAAAAGATTCTGAAAAAAATTTTCAAGGCTTCACCATGAAAAATCAACATTTCAAATTTTCCATATACATGTAATGAAAAAATACTATATAAAGGAAATAAAGCATCTAAAAAAGAAAAAAAATTACAATCAATTCGAAAAAAAAATCATTTTTGAATCAAAGTATGCAACTATTTAAAGTTATAAGGAATCAGATAAAAAAATGTGAATCAAATTCAGAAACAAAAGGAGATTTTAAAATTTAAAAATGTAAATGAAGTCAAATTCAAAGTAAAAGGAAAAGTTATCTCACAAAATATTGAAACATACAACTTAATCAAAATAATATACAATATTGTCAAAAATGGGGCTAAAAACAAAACAAAAAATTCATTTTCTTGAATCAAAAATGATTAATGGATTACAAATTATTTCAAGATCAAATTTCAAATAATAACAAAAAACCAAAAAAAAAAACACTCATCTCAAGAAATTCATTTTTCAATACTATGATCTAAGAAGATTGAAAAAGGATTAAAGTAAGCATGCTCAAAGAATTCAAAGTTACATAATCAAGGTAATATCAAAATCAAGTCAATCAATGAAAAAATGAATTGAAAATAATGAAAAATCTAAATTAAATTCCATGCTCATAAAAAATAAAGAATATCAAAATTTAAACAAAGCTAGTTCCAATAATAATAAAATGAAAATTTAAAGAGAAAAAATCAAAAACAAAAAATGAATTGAAAGATAAATCAAAAATGATCAAAAATTGAATACCCAAAAAAAGTCTAACTAGAATTAAAAAAGAGAATGAATGAAATCTTAAAATCTCAAAATCAAAATAAGAAAAAAAGTCAAAAACATTCAAAATATTCAAACTATAAAAAATCATAAAAATTGAAAAATAATTTAAAACCTTAAAAAGGAGGGAAAAATTTGGAGAAAGATCAAAAAGAAAAGAAATAATAAAAACTAGTGTTTACATTTAAAAAGAGACTCACATTCAAAAAGTAATTAAACAAAAATTCAAAGTTAAAAATGAGAAAAAATCAACTTCCTTTTTCAAAGAATGTTAAAAAATCTAAAAAAAAAAGTCATGTTCTCAAAAAAAGATCTGAAGAGGTAAATGAAATCATGAAGAAAAAGTTTCAACTTGGAATGACCAAAGGTCGAGCCACATGAAAATAGAAAAAAAATAAAGAACAATAAATCAATATAAGAATGGAATAAAAAGACAATGGAGATCTAAAAGAAAAAGAACAATAAATGCAAATTTTAGAAAAATCAAATAAAGAATCAAAAAAAGGTTCAAAAAAAAAAAATGAAAAAAATCAAATCATAGTGGCAAAAATTTTGAAAAAAAAAGTCAAAAAAGAACAAAAATACCAAATTACCTTACACTGAATGGAATGGAACAAAGAAAACAAAAAATCTCATGGAGTTCCAAAGAATAGAACAAAAATTGAGCCAAATCAAAAAGAGAAAAACCAAGTGAGCAAACTACATGCAAAAATTAATTCAAAACTCAAAAAGAAGTCAAAACAAATTCCATTGAAAAAAAAAACTTTGAAGCACCCAAATCTCAAAAAAAGAAAGAAAAATATCAAAGTTTTAAGCTCTCAAATGGCTCAAAGCTAAAAACCATGAAATCAAATAAATCTTGAATAAAAAGAACTTCAAAACCAGGAAAAACAAATAAAAAAACATAGAAAGAACAAAGGAGTGCAAAAAAAATCAAAAAAAGCATCAAGAAGTCAAAAGGAAAATTTTTCATCAAAAAAGCTTCACAAGCTCATGAAAATCAAATGAAATGATCAAGAGAGAAATCACACCAAGATTTTCAAGATCACATAAGCCTAGAACTCAACAAAGTTCAAAAGATCAAAGTCAAAAAACAAATGGCGGCCAAAAAATTTTTCCAGGCTTCATCCCGAGAGCTAAAGCAAAATCAAATGAATGGTGAAATGGATCAAAAATGGGTAGTTCAACTTAACTACATACCAACTCGAAAAGAGGAGTCAATAAAACCTAACCACATGGGGAAGAGATCGATGATCTTCATCAAGTACAAAGATCAAATGGCCAAAAGATTCAACAGAGCTCAAAGAAGCAGATCAAAAACCTAACATAGGGTGGTTAAATTCCACCACCAACCAACATTCAATGCATACATAAACCCTAATCATGGGTAAGAGATCAATGACATCGAAAAAAAGGTACAAGAGATCAATGGCCCATTTTTCATCATCAATATCAAAGCTAAAAACACAGCTTAGTCAAATTAAAAAGCCACCGACAAAATGAATGGAGGGGTGAGTCACCGTGGGGAAGGGGCCAGCCCACGTCACCAAACAAATAATCATTGCCATGAATTTCAAAACTATAGTCATTCAAAACAAACAAAAGCCGACCAAATCATTATATAAATGATCAAATAAAAGGTATTTCCAACCTTTTTCCTTCAAATAATGCCAAAATAACTAAATGGGACAAAAGTATATACTATAGCATGTGGTATGAGTAAAACATAGGTGGTGACACCAATATTAAAGTCCCAAATGTACATCAAAAATAATAATATGCTAAGTCCACAAGGTGGCCAAACCAAGTGGTAAAAGGTGGTCCCCCCTCAAAGTGTCATCCATGTGATCAATAAAACTAGGTTAATATCTAAGTCCACAAAGGTGGCCAAATATTTGGATAATTAAATATATCAAAAGGGTTGTAATTAGAGCTTTGCTAGCACAAGTAGAATTGATTATTTTTGCATGCTTCACAAGAAGACAAATAGAAGAAAGACAAATTTGCATGCTCAAGAGAGAGAGACTTGCCTAACAAGCAAGCAATTTTATTATTAGCAAATTATTCACCCTTTCTTTTCTTAAAAAGAATAATCAACTTTGAGTTTGACCGCATTGTAAAAAAGGCTATTAATGCCTATTTTTAACTACATGCTCTAGTTTGTATTATTTTATCCCTTTATTTATTATTAAATAAAGGATAAAATTAGGATGCATGGGTGAGTACAAGCCTTAGGCTATTTTTAGGAAGGGGGTGAAATTTATTTTTTTTGCTATATATTGTGTGCCTTTGCAAAGCACAAGGAGGATTCTTCCTAGAGGACTTTTGGATATATGAGTACTGAAGAAAATTTTTTCAGTTTAAAGCCCCCTCTGAGTGTGAAGTATTTTCTACCTTTCCAAGTTATTTTGTAGTCTTGTGTATGTTACATTAATCTTGTGAATGCAAATTCCCTGATCAACCACCTTACCCTAGCTGCAAATTTCAGTCCTTTCTGCTTAATTTTTAATGTGCATGTTAACTTATTAGTACTATTGTTGTGATTCTCCTCTAAGCAACAATCAAGTGTTTTTACCCTTAGATATTCTACAGAGAAAACTATTGGTTCATGCATCAAGAATCCTTCACAGATCAGTTGTGCATATACTTAGTCAAAGCCCTCATACAAATTTGGTGTATCACCTTAGTTTTAATCATTTAAATTTTAGGAATATTAGATTAGATTGTGAACATTAGATATTTATATATTTGTGTGTGTGCAAATATATATTATATATTAGTGTGAGAAAAATAAAAGATTGTAATATTATTAATATGAGTCATAAAACAACTCATTATTAATAATATAGGATATTGTATTAGTTGTGAGTTTGTTGAATAAACAACTCATGTAGATTATTGTGTGTGGAGATATTGGTGGGATATATGAGAGAATAGTGGTGAGTGATCATAGGAGAGATTCTCTAGGAGAGATTAGTGGGATAATATTGGTAAGCCTCATCTCCTTGTTTATAGGAAATGGAAAGGCTATATATTGTAAGCTCTCTCATCATGTAATTGCTCCATATTATTCAATCAATAATATAGTGTGTTTATTATAGCTCTTATTTTGTGCTTATGTTATTATCTTCATTCTGCAACATTGTCTCTTATTGATTTGTGCAATTATATAATGTAATTGTTGCTTATTTATAATAGATAAGCTATCAATTCCACATCATCTGGTATCAGAGCAGGCTAGGGAAATTTATGAGATTCATTGCAGGACAAAACCGCAGCCTCTAAGATGCAGATATGAGAGTTTTGAAGCTTTCATTGCCATTTTCGGAATTCTGATCTGAAAAAAAAACGACTGGTAATTCACGTTTTTCTCAAAAACCCAGATTCGAAATTTTCTGAAATTTTTTGGGGTTGTTACTTTGTATTATTTAAAATTTTGTCAAAAAATTACAGAAACCCATTTCGTATTTTACGAAAAATCGTGGAAACAATTCAGACGGTTTCTAATTATTCAAAAAAAAAAAAAAAAAAAATAGTGACTAATTTCTAGCAATTAAAATCTGATATGCTTTATTATTTTGGATAAATATAAAGCTGATTATTATTGGAAGGTGCATTATCGGTTGAAACCGACACCTAATAGAATTGTAAAATGAGCCTCAAAGATAAATTAATTGAGTTGAGTTAACATCATCGATGGATGGAGGAGGCAACGGAGGAAGGGAGGGCAATCAATGACCTCTCGTCGGGCACCAAGCGAGGCCGCGGTATTGATTTGGTGGCCAAGTATTTCAGTTGTGTGTTTGATTATTATTTGTGATAATAAGAACAGATGTTACATTCTGTTGAGTTGTATTTCCTATTTATAAACTCCTCGATGTAAATATGTGATAGTAGAAAGATAAAAGCACAAGAAAAAAAGCATCATGTTTTTCTTGAAGAGGATGAACAGAGGTTCATGAGAGGGTTTCGAATCTCTAGGAGAGGTCCGTTATTGTCGAAAGGGGTTCGTACTTGAAAACAGAGGTTGATGTACCAAGATCATGAGCATGCGAGAGGCATGAGCAAGTGTAGAAAACGTGTGAATGTTTTCTCTACATTGTTCACATTAGGGGAGTGTATGTGTGGAAATATCGAATGTTAACAATAGGGGAGTGAATGTTAGGAATATTAGATATTGTGAACATTAGATATTTATATATTTGTGTGTGTGCAAATATATATTATATATTAGTGTGAGAAAAATAAAAGATTGTAATATTATTAATATGAGTCATAAAACAACTCATTATTAATAATATAGGATATTGTATTAGTTGTGAGTTTGTTGAATAAACAACTCATGTAGATTATTGTGTGTGGAGATATTGGTGGGATATATGAGAGAATAGTGGTGAGTGATCATAGGAGAGATTCTCTAGGAGAGATTAGTGGGATAATATTGGTAAGCCTCATCTCCTTGTTTATAGGAAATGGAAAGGCTATATATTGTAAGCTCTCTCATCATGTAATTGCTCCATATTATTCAATCAATAATATAGTGTGTTTATTATATTTTTGCTCTTATTTTGTGCTTATGTTATTATCTTCATTCTGCAACATTGTCTCTTATTGATTTGTGCAATTATATAATGTAATTGTTGCTTATTTATAATAGATAAGCTATCAATTTCACATCATCTGGTATCAGAGCAGGCTAGGGAAATTTATGAGATTCATTGCAGGACAAAACCGCAGCCTCTAAGATGCAGATATGAGAGTTTTGAAGCTTTCATTGCCATTTTCGGAATTCTGATCTGAAAAAAAAACGACTGGTAATTCACGTTTTTCTCAAAAACCCAGATTCGAAATTTTCTGAAATTTTTTGGGGTTGTTACTTTGTATTATTTAAAACTTCTGTCAAAAAATTACAGAAACCCATTTCGTATTTTACGAAAAATCGTGGAAACAATTCAGACGGTTTCTAATTATTCAAAAAAAAAAAAAAAAAAAAAATAGTGACTAATTTCTAGCAATTAAAATCTGATATGCTTTATTATTTTGGATAAATATAAAGCTGATTATTATTGGAAGGGTGCATTATCGGTTGAAACCGACACCTAATAGAATTGTAAAATGAGCCTCAAAGATAAATTCAGTTGAGTTAACATCATCGCGATGGAGGCTGGAGGCAACGGAGGCAGGAGGGCAATCGGCGACCTCTCGTCAGGCACCATCGACGAGGCCGCAGTATTGATTTGGTGGCCAAGTATTTCAGTTGTGTGTTTGATTATTGTTTGTAATAAGAACAGATGTCACATTCCTGTTCAGAGTTGTATTTCCTTTTATAAACTCCTGATGTAAATATGTGATAGTAGAAAGATAAAAGCACAAGAAAAAGCAGATCATGTTTTTCTTGAAGAGGATGAACAGAGGTTCATGAGCAGGGGCTCGTACCTAGGACAGAGGTCCGTTATTGTCGAACAG
Organism: Taxus wallichiana var. yunnanensis; assembly: GCA_018340775.1. Taxonomy (NCBI): domain Eukaryota; kingdom Viridiplantae; phylum Streptophyta; class Pinopsida; order Cupressales; family Taxaceae; genus Taxus; species Taxus wallichiana. The sequence goes on from CM031243.1 coordinate 433,001,287, forward strand.
GGGTTCGTATTTGCTGAACAGAGGTTCAGTGTACCAAGATCATGAGCATGCAGAGGCAGGCAAGCTGTAGAAGACGTGTGAATGTTTTTCTCTACATTGTTCACATTAGGGGAGTGTATGTGTGGAAATATCGAATGTTAACAATAGGGGAGTGAATGTTAGGAATATTAGATATTGTGAACATTAGATATTTATATATTTGTGTGTGTGCAAATATATATTATATATTAGTGTGAGAAAAATAAAAGATTGTAATATTATTAATATGAGTCATAAAACAACTCATTATTAATAATATAGGATATTGTATTAGTTGTGAGTTTGTTGAATAAACAACTCATGTAGATTATTGTGTGTGGAGATATTGGTGGGATATATGAGAGAATAGTGGTGAGTGATCATAGGAGAGATTCTCTAGAGAGATTAGTGGGATAATATTGGTAAGCCTCATCTCCTTGTTTATAGGAAATGGAAAGGCTATATATTGTAAGCTCTCTCATCATGTAATTGCTCCATATTATTCAATCAATAATATAGTGTGTTTATTATATTTTTGCTCTTATTTTGTGCTTATGTTATTATCTTCATTCTGCAACATTGTCTCTTATTGATTTGTGCAATTATATAATGTAATTGTTGCTTATTTATAATAGATAAGCTATCAATTCCACATCATCTAGTATCAGAGCAGGCTAGGAAAATTTATGAGATTCATTGCAGGACAAAACCGCAGCCTCTAAGATGCAGATATGAGAGTTTTGAAGCTTTCATTGCCATTTTCAGAATTCTGATCTGAAAAAAAAATGACTGGTAATTCACGTTTTCTCAAAAACCCAGATTCAAATTTTCTGAAATTTTTGGGTTTGTTACTTTGTATTATTTAAAACTTTTGTCAAAAATTACAGAAACCCATTTCATATTTTAAGAGAAATCGTGGAAACAATTTTGACGGTTTCTAATTATTTAAAAAAAATAGTGACTGATTTCTAGCAATTAAAATCTGATATGCTTTATTATTTTGGATAAATATAAAGCTGATTATTATTGTAAGGGTGCATTATCGGTTGAAACCGACACCTAATAGAATTGTAAAATGAGCCTCAAAGATAAATTCGATTGAGTTAGCATCATCACGATGGAGGCAGGAGGCAACGGAGGCGGGGAGGGCAATCGGCGACCTCTCGTCAGCACCATCAGCGAGGCCGCAGTGATATTGATTTGGTGGCCAAGTATTTCAGTTGTGTGTTTGATTATTGTTTGATGTAATAAGACAGATGTCACATTCTTATTCGAGTTGTATTTCCTTTTATAAACTCCCTGATGTAAATATGTGATAGTAGAAAGATAAAAGCACAAGAAAAGCAGCATCATGTTTTTCTTGAAGAGGATGAACAGAGGTTCATGAAACCAATTCGTACCTAGGGACAGAGGTCCGTTATTGTCAAACAGGGTTCGTATTTTCCACTGAAACAGAGGTTGATGGTACCAAGATCATGAGCATGCAGAGGCGAGGCAATGTCAGAGAAGACGTGTGAATGTTTTTCTCTACATTGTTCACATTAGGGGGAGTGTATGTGTGGAAATATCGAATGTTAACAATAGGGGAGTGAATGTTAGGAATATTAGATATTGTGAACATTAGATATTTATATATTTGTGTGTGTGCAAATATATATTATATATTAGTGTGAGAAAAATAAAAGATTGTAATATTATTAATATGAGTCATAAAACAACTCATTATTAATAATATAGGATATTGTATTAGTTGTGAGTTTGTTGAATAAACAACTCATGTAGATTATTGTGTGTGGAGATATTGGTGGGATATATGAGAGAATAGTGGTGAGTGATCATAGGAGAGATTAGTGGGATAATATTGGTAAGCCTCATCTCCTTGTTTATAGGAAATGGAAAGGCTATATATTGTAAGCTCTCTCATCATGTAATTGCTCCAAATTATTCAATCAATAATATAGTGTGTTTATTATATTTTTGCTCTTATTTTGTGTTTATGTTATTATCTTCATTCTGCAACATTGTCTCTTATTGATTTGTACAATTATATAATGTAATTGTTGCTTATTTATGTACACATTGTTTGAAACAATCGTTTGAAACTTTCATGTGACTCATTTTGTGAAATTGGAATTTTGAAAAATAGTATTTCCCTCTCTTCGTATATCTTTCTCTCATTGGTTATGAAATAAAGTGAAATGAAATTAATACATGTCTCTAACCCTCTCCGTTAGGATGCAAATTATTATTATTATTATTATTATTATTATTATTATTATTATGTAAATGGAAACTAAAAATGTTAATTATGTTATATCTATGTGGATTATATGCGGCAATTCATCGCTGATTTCTCACATGGTTTTGTAGGATGCAAGAAAGATGGCGAAAACGGATGTTGTAATTCATTGTTTATCATTGTAATTTATATAGGTCATTGTAGAATGTATATATGTATAATTTATTGGCATGTAATAGAAATGTTTATATTTTAAATTTGGTAATATGTATGACATGTTAGTTTTAGGGATACCTTGGGAAATGTCAATTTAATTAAGGTGTAATTTAAATTGATTTACGATATATGTGTGTGTGTGTGAAATGAATTCGAATTTAATATCTTGTAGTTCATCTCCAATGTGCAATATATGATTAAATAATTGGTTGGTTGTATTGATCATTACCTTGAAAATGTAACAAAGAAATCTAACCACAACAAGAAACCTTAGTTTACAACTAGTGCATATCTACCATTCTTGCATGATATTTCTGAGCACATAAGAAATTGAAACCATAAAATGAACTTAAAAATTTTCAGTCGATGACACCTCCTAGCTTAGGTAAATAAGATCCCAAGATTGAGTTTATTTTCATAGTCAGTATGTTTAGTATTGACATGGTCAAGCTATTTTTGGAGTAACTAGAACTAAAATTTCCTTATTATCCTAGTAGAATAGTAAGTCTTATAAAATTAGATCTAGAAATTAACGTCATCTTTGAATGAATTCCTTTTGGGGATCCAAATGACACAAATGGAGGTAGTGAAATAGTTTTACTATGATTTAAACTCTTGTTAATAATCTCTTTAGTTCCTCACAACTAAATTTCTTACCTTAGCTAGTGGAAATATAGCGCCTTGGTATTTTCAAAGGATTTATAGGGTAAATATGTTTTCACACCTAAATTTGATCTTTAATAGATCGTAGAACCCACGAATGCATATTTGAATTAAACTAAACCTCAGTTGATTAGGAGGTTAACTTGTGTGTAGAAAATTATAAGTAATTATTTACAAACAAAATTGATTTCAAAGATGTCAACTTAAGAGAAACTAGGAAACTGAAAACATGGTTCCATAATCCTGTTATGCCTTTTTATGACATTCAGAATAAAAGAAATTTCACATGTGAAATTGTGAAATGCGGAAACATGGGATTTGACTGGAAACAAATCACTCGTGGTTCATGTGTAGTTGAAATTCTTCCAATCATGTACTTCTTAATAATGTTAGGCAAGTACTCTCATAAATCTTCTTATTAAAGTGACGCTAATAAGACACCTAAGAACACTATAAACAAGATAAAAAACATATTATATGTGATAATAGTTTAGGAACATATTTTCACTTGAAGTCCTTATGGTTGAATTAATCATTGAATTTATGTTGAGAATAGATACAAATTATTCCTAGTGGGACTAGGAATTTGATCCAATATAGATTCCACTATAAATAAAAATTATGACGTGTAAATGCTAAATTTACCCAAAATAAATTTTGAACTAAAACAACCATAGCATGAGAAACAAATGTTTAATGTAATAATGAGTTATTGGGAGAATCATAGTTTTTAAAATTGAATTTAATTAACCAATGATCTATGGATAGTTAATGGGATTTGATAAAGGAATTCAATAGTGCTTTCGCCTTTAAAAACTATTTCTGGAAAGAAAACGTAATCAAGATTGTAAAGTAGGAAATTTTAAGCCTTATATGTTTAATTATATTGAAAACTATAAGGTCATATAATGGAAACCTAAATGTAATGAATATGGAAACCATAAAAAAATCCATGTCTTGGAGTATGCCTACCTGGTGTTTCTTACTTTAATTGGGTCAATCTGTTGGCTTATGGAATTTGACTATAACATTGATAGATACCCTATGTTATCATTTTGTATGAGTGAGTACATCATTATGAAAGTTTCTTATGTGTTGTTAAGTTTATCTACTTGGAGCCCTTATGCTATTGTGTAGTGAACAATATAAGTCAAAAAAAAAGTTATTTTAGACTATTACTATTGTAATTGTGTGTGTAAGAAGTGGGCGTTACATAATTGGTAGCATCAAGATGAAGAAAACAAATTAAAAAGATAGATCAAAATATGGCTACATTTTGAAGGGACAAAGCTTAGGATAAAATATTGGCATGATTGAAGCAAGCCAAAGTTGATGCAAGAGAAGACATAAAATCAAAACTCAAAGAATTTTGTAATCATGATCTCTCCCTATGCCAAACTCGGGAGATTTAGACCAATCACGTGAAATGTTTTTCTAATATACTTGAAGAAACATGAGTTTCACGCTGGATACGATGGTTACAAATACCTTCGAAGGATTATAATAAAAATGAGTAAGTGTGAACAGTTTTCGTAAATTGTTTCCAAAATGCCTAAAGCTTATGTGGTGTCTTCAAATATGGGGATCGCGAGTTTTGTGTAAAAAGTTATGGTTTTATGGTTTTCACTTGCACTAAATCTTGTTTCATCATTTCTAGATTTTTTAAATTAAATTTTAAATTATATGGAATGTAACCCCAAAATTGAAAAAGTTTGCGTTGCAACAAACTCTTAAATCATTAAAAAAAATATCTCGAAAGTCATGTGCATGGAGCGCCACACCCAAATGTACCGCAAAACCAAAAGTCTTTGCATGCAATCTGCAGTAACATGGAACACCTTAGGGAACCTTAAACAAGTTTCTTTAAATTATTTAACACTCTTACAAGTTACACTCCTAAACCCTCTTACATTAACACTCGCCTTTATGTGACATGTTCATTTTAATATTTAATGATCGATTTCGGCTTATGCTTCAGATAATAGCTTGAGTAAAACTTAAAACCACTACCTCCTACCTCTATACTTCCAATAAGATGATTGTATTTCACCTTCAATTCAACGAAAAATGATTGGAAACTAATTTTACAAGTGGGTTTTGGGGCCTAATTGTTGATGTGTGACAAGAGTCACTTACGAAATTACAATAACTCATCCTAAAGTTTCCCTTGTAACTTAATATCTGCTTATTGTAATCAACTTATATCGGACACGATGAATTCTATATATATATGGGGAATACGTAGGAATCATCTAACTACGTGATTGAACTTAAACGAGTGTGTTTGAGACCTTATTGTAAGCACTTTTGTTGTTTTCTGACAGCTTCTCTCAATGTTCGCTAGAATATTATTTTGAGTATCCTTTGACTTTATTAGCCACGCGTGTGACCTTGTAATATAAGTGCAATGGTATGTTGAATTTTAATCAATCTTTTATCTTTCATAAATTAATTTTGAAGTCTATGGTGATATTCTCTCTCCACCATTTTTTCTCTCTAGAAATGACTATGATACTTGATTGATTTGAAAAATGTAAATGAATTGGAAAATATGAATTGGTTTGAAATGAAATGAAAATTTTAATTACATTGTGAATGGAAAATAAAATTTCTCTTAATTTTTTTCTCTCATACTCTCTGTTTCTAGTACCATCTCTAGTACCAAATTATTAACTACAATCTGAATGTGAAATTGTGAATGCATAATAAATGAAAATTTTTCTTCTTCACTCTCCCTATCTCTCTCTCTCTCTCTCTCTCTCTCTCTCTGTGTGTATATATATTATATATATATATATATATATATATATATATATATATATATATATATATATATATATATATATATATATATATATATATGTATATGTATATGTATATGTATATGTATATGTATATGTATATATATATCTTCTATTTAATTCAAAATGTTAAAAATGATGAATGTGTGATTTATGCTTGAGTGTAGAGGATTTCCATACTCGATCCTAGGATCGATGGAACGTTTTGCGGTACTCAAAACAAGAGGAATTTGTTGGATGTGATATTTTGTAATTAATGAGTTGTCATTGTAAATGTTTATTCATCTTGCAATACAGGTATTACCATAGAATAATGATATGCAGTGTTGTTCAAAGAATTATTTTTGTATATTTTAAAAATGGAATAACAATGTGAGTATATTTTATAGTGTTTAATTCGATGTGAAATTGTGCTCAATGTTGTACCTACATTATAAAGATATAAAAATAATATTTTTCTATGCTAATTATTTATTTAATTCCCTAACACACACAATGCTAGGTAGAATCTCCTCTCATCAAAATTAATAAAATTTAAAGAACAAGTTATAATGCATATTGTCCTTCCTCTACGCCCATTTTATTCTTTTTCCAGTAGTATAAAACATTGATCATGTTAATAAAATTCTCTGGGCTCATTAATCACCTTAATGTTTTAGAGCTAAGATGTCTTACTAAGAACCAGCCCATGATATCTAATTAGGTGCATGCATATATGTTGTGAAACCTATCATATTGGGATGAGTGACGTGATCACGTCTAGGTGTCAGTAGTCTAACCATATCATGAATGAATTAACCCCCTTGTGCAGGTATAATTTCCCTTGGTACCCTAGTGGGTGGCTAAAGCGATGCAACATAGTTGGTGGTTGTGAAACAACCCAAAGATTCACACACACACAATCACAGAAAATATAGGATAACTTTTTTTTTTACATGTTTGACACATAACATGACGCAACATGTCGTCACCAAGGATACAACTAACACTATGAACAACTTAATACAAGGACGGCCCTAAAGGCAGCACGGGAACGCGTTCACCGTTTCAAGGATAATTTACTATTCACTTATGAAAGGACATGGAAAAAGACCAACCACATTACATAGTTATAGCTGAAGACATCCCATCGTGAAAATCTTCTTAAGATTACTTGATTTACTAGAGCCATATTACAATTCTTAGCTTACGTCTAGAAGGTTCATGATTTGTTTCATACCATCCTTCTTATAGGATTAAGTTTCTTTTATTTTATATAACTTGAGGACTATCCTAGGATCACCTATAATATGAAAATTCCTTGATTAATTGGTTTACAAAACCAGGTGGTATACAATTCCACAAGGCTATCTATCTAAACCCCCACTCACCAGGAAGCTCGCTTCATACCCACATTGCATAAGGAGGCAAGCGTAAGATCAAAAGGAGAGGAGTATCGTTAAGGTTCAGAACCCTAATCATCTTTGATCAAGAATTAAAAATTTATCATAGCTTAGGATAAGGACTACAAGGTACCATGGTAATGGTTAGAGAGAGAAGATAATTTATTTTATTATGATCTATTTAGTTATTAACCGGTATTTTAATGAGTCTTAAGAGTTCAATTGAATTTTGGTAAAAGCTTCATTTAGAAATCATCTTGATTAAGTTAAGTCGAGGAATACACAAAGGTTCCCAACATGGAAGCGTTATACTTAATGTGTTTTTATTCAAACTCCTGTACTAGATAAGATCTACCGATATCCCCAAAAGCCAACAGTGATATTACTTTTAAAATTAATTAACGTTTCCCAACAAGAGGACAATGTTTAATCCATAGCTTAAGGTTAGCAATGGTAGGTATTTTTTTTTACATCGTTAGATAAACACTTTCTTTCCAATTAAAGACTCTTAATTTTATCAACCAAATACAACTTCATTATTATCTTCTTTATTTATTCATCTATGTATTCCTCTTCTTTTATCTTTGATTATCTTTAGAAAAAGGGGTTTCAACCCACTAAAATATGCCTAGAATAACATTGATACTAGTACCATGGAGGGTTACTAAACCAATAAGCATTATGACCTGAAAGAAGAAATTATCGTTATTTAACAAGAACGCAAACCACGGTTATAACATTTCCATTCAACATGGCATGAACCAAAGGAGTCAAGAGATTGGATTTCACTTGGGTCAAGAACAAGAAGGTAACAAAATAAGCCAAGCCATACTACAAAATTTTCATGACTGTAAATGATATCACCAAAAGAATACTCATAACAAGGTCAAGATTGAATATTATTTCTCACAAAGGTAATTTCAAGTTTAACTACACAAGAACAAGACACTTTATTTCACCATTACCAAACAATACAAGGCAAGAGGTCATATCAACTCTCTTTACAAGCAATGTTACACAATTTACAACACATTGGACATTTTTACAAGGAACTTCATAAATTGCACTGATGAAACCTTTACAACTCTTTCCTTTAATCTACTCGCATAATCCATCTGCACAAATACTAGCTGGAATCAGTTCGCGAGAACTGAGCATGTTAAGGCTACTCATTGCAACAGTAAGCTAACATTTAACAATATCAAGAAAGGAAAATTCTAATTCAAAAATGGATTAAAACACAACCCACAACTCCAAAATTATTTGCATGAGAAAGAAATCTAACCATCCAGCAAGGAGAAAGTCAAAATACCAGTAAGAACAAAATCACATAAAACAAGGCAAGACCTTATGGGTTAGGAACAAGAAGGTCAAGAGTGTTGATATCTCCTTCATGTAATCCTATGGATTACGTGATTGGAATCCAAGACTTACTCCATCCAACTAAAGGGGGTCCAAGAGAAGACAAAACATACTAATTATGATCGTAGGCGCGAAGCAAAATGACGTTATCCAATTCTCCCAGGGGCTTCATAGTAATATGGGTTCGACGCCCTTAAAAGAACACAACTATAGTTTCAGTTTTAACCGAGGAGTTTACCACTACCTCCTTACAAGATTTCTAAAACGTAGTACTAGTTAACCAAAACAAATCCACTTTTCCAAAAGCGTACAGAAGAGACACAGAAGGGCCATTATTCTGCCAACAAACCTTATCCTAATCGTCAACTTCTCTACATAATATAAGGGAAGGCTAAACCCAAAAGTCGTTAATAATTTTTGTATATTTCCGACAATGCCAATAAGTATTTTAAAATAAAAATAAAAATTGATTTCCTTAACAAAGCCACGAAAAGGGACTTTTAGTAACCAAGTTCGAAGAATAAGATATTCGAGTTCGAAAACAAAGGGATTCGATACACGGTGGGTAATACACCAATGATGCCCCAGAATCAAAAGACCTTACCACAAGTACAAGCACAAAATAAGAACCAACGCACAAATCCATCAGGAAGGTTACGCATGTGCGCTCAAAGCCTAGAAGTTCTATGAGCTCCTTGCCAATGGTAAAGAAGATGGAAAATTTTACTCGATCCATGTGGGCTTATCAAGGGAAAGTCTAGCAAATATCAAACAGATAAATATAACAGCCACCTATGATATTATCACTGAAATCAGCTGTCATCTAACAGAAACGAGTTCACGAGTCCAATACCATGGATTCACCTACAACTTTTGTTTCAGTCCAGCTAGTAATAGCTTGCTTGCGTCCCGTAATAAAAATTGTAGAGATTTCATTCAGTAAAACTTACAATGTTTCCCCCTTACTTTAATCAAACAAGAGTTTGAACCGGGTAGTAGGTAAAGTAATTCTCTCAACACGTAGAGGCCAAAATAGATGTCAGGTTATTCATCCTCTAGAACTGGGTACAACAGTCAACCATGTACAGTTCTGAAACAAGACCCTAATGCCATTTTCTAATTAAACAGAAAGTAAGGAATGCCCACAGGCTTAAACAAGTTCAGAGCACAATGTCACTATTAATGTACCTTTTACAAAACAGGAGAGCCCTAAACAGGAAATACATATTTATTCAGCCAAAAGAGATATGTGGGCTTAACCTTCCATTTAGTAACCTTCAGTTATAACTACCATCACAGAATTCTTTTAAAAGAGATTCATATAAGCAAACAAACTCAATAATGTTTCCTTCCTACGAACTAGATTGCATCACTCAAAATTACAAAGAACTCCATTTAGACAAATATGAAATAGAGTAAGCTATAAGGGAAGAAAGAACATTCCAAGCAAAACCAGTGAAATTGGATCGAGATTTAAAGGAACAACCAACACAATCAAAAAGTAATGATATAAACAACCATGAAAACATTTTGTCTAGGCACCATTCAAGAGGAAAGAATAATCATTTCAAGATACTTGAAGGAAAGTAGAAAACTTTTACAAGGAGTAGATTTAACATGCCTGTATTAAACGCTATATCACATGGCCACGTACGTGTAGACACCTTCTCCCAGCAGTCCCAAAATTATTTCTCCACCAAATTCACGCTTCTCACCCACTCGGCGTCCCAAATACCACGCAAAAGATACAATAACCATTCCGATAACTTATGCAATGCAAGGGATACACCATCAACCTCTATGACAATGTCATTAGGGACATCTGAAAAGATCCATTCACTGCCGCGCTTCCCTGAAAAGCTTGCACGAACTAGTTCTTTGTCAAAAACACTTGCATAGTTTACTAATTCTAGCTCTGCTCAGGTACATTTCATATAGGCACAATTTATTTCTTTTTTTTTTTTAACCCATAACAAGAAGGGCCGTCATAACTTGGAGGCAATATTGGAGGAGTTGCACAATGCTTTGTATACCTTTGGGTGTTGTACAGTCTACTGGAAAACTGTACATTAATGAGCAGTACAGCCAGTGCTCAAAATGGTATGACATAGCTGTGCCTGAGAGGGACTAGTGTGAAAAAAAAATTATCTCATGGAGGCCCAAGTTTGGCTGGGTGTCAAGCAGCCAAGTCAAACTGTATGATTTAGCTATGTACGCCCGTAGGGAGGGCTTAATATTTTTAGAATTCAAAGGTATAAGTTCAGCTATGACATTCAAGACAGAATAATGCATGCAGATGGAAAACTTGAGTGTTGTGTTGGGCATCAAAAGTTTTCACATTCAGGCAAGAACATTTAGGCATAAAGTTCCAGTCATATGTGATTGGACATTGTTTAACTGTGGACCAAGTTTAGAAAGGTTGTACACGGCCTTCCTACAACTATATAGCAGTCAGCTCATACTGTAATGAGGGTGTTTGGAAGAAGGAATAAGCATTTACTACTATGCAATAAGCAAGATGTATAGTACTTGGATCCAATTTATAGGTTACATTTTTCCTATAACTTATGCCTTGTGTTCAGAAAATAAACACAGGTTAAAATGGCAAAGCAAACTATATATTTATTTCTTCAAAAGAAGTTTACACCCCGAATCCGTTGTGATTTTCCCAATACCCAAAATGATGTTTGCAGTGGGAAGTCCCCGCCAAAAGTCCTCACCCCAACTATTGTCACCAATGGTGAAAGATTGGTGACGACCCACTCTTCAGACCCTCGTTGCAGGTAGAAGTAGACACAAATACACCCCTCTCCAAAGAAAGTGAAAACACATCCACACCATCTTCAACAGCAGATCAAACGCAGAAAGGAGGTCTCAAAAGAGAATCTTTGCAGAAAGGAATTTCTTCAGTCTCCCGATATAGAAAGAAGACACATAGATGGACACCCTTTGGCGGGCGCTAAAAAAACTTCTACTACAGCTGCAAGATCTTGCAACAACTGATCTCGACTGTGGTCGTGTGCAACCAAAACATCAGGATCAACACCAACGGTTCCTGGGATAGTTCTCGTGGCATTGTCGCACTTAACTCTCTCTAGAGGCCACCGATTTTTACGAGATAAGTTTACTTCTCCACCCCGCACAAGCTACCGTATATAGCAAGTTAATTCCTCACGGCACTTTCCTAGGAGAATTTCAATTCTACGCTCCATGTTTAAAAGGCAGGCATGCATAGGCTAGAGTGTCTTGGTCCAAATTTGAATGATTTTGGAAAATTGTTTATTGCATTTGATGGAGTGTAAAACAAGCATTCGTGGTTTTGGGGTAAGAGGTAGACCACGTGACGGGAGGTGGCAAGTCAATATTTTAATAAATGCGCAAAAAGTGCCACCAACCAGAGGAAAGGTGCTTCAACCACTACCCAACAAGAATAAAGAATACTGATCTCCCACTGTCTCACGCCAAATGTAAATTAAAATTCATTAAGGAAGTGACAAGATATGCCTCCCATCCGCCAACTAACCATGGCACAAGGATGATAAATTTTATTTTATTTTCTAACATAAAAAGGTTCCACAAATGTAGGTATCTTTTAATAATTACATCTAAAAGTCACTTGTAAATATTTTAATATTCCAATAGAACTCTTTTTAACAAACGACATTAAGCATTCCATAGCTCAAGGCATGATGGACGAAAGAAGAAGAAAGGGTGCTAAAAATAACTTTGAAATCAGGTAAAAGTCACCTAACGATAAAGAAGGGAGCTCAATTCAGCATTCAATGACACGCAACGAGGACAAGGACGTAGAGCGAAGTAGATCTTTGAGCATGTGGCATTCTCAGATTGTACAATTGATCTCTTTGGAGATCTAGTTTATGTGAGTGAAGACTACATTTTAAATTACTTCGGTTTTACCCAACAATGAAATAGGTCCTTAAGAGGATTTTGTAATGCAATATACACTTAATACTTATGTGTCTAAGAGAAATGAAATGAGTTTTATTGTGCAAGTTCATAGTCCTTGTAGTATTAACTCCATAATTGTAAATAATGTGTTAGTGAATTAAAAAAATTCTAAAACAATTCCCATAAGAATCCAAATTAACCATGTAAGAGGAATGGGAAACAATACTAAATAAAATATTGTTTAGGAATAGAGTTATGTTTAAAGTTTTCATAATTAAATAAGGAATTTTCTTGTTGTTAAGGAAAAATGAATAAATATGAATTGTTCTTGGAGAAGTCAAGAATTTGAGCAAATACAAACTATTATATAATAAAGAAATAAATTTATGACGTGTAAATGTTAAATCTACTTAAACTAATTGTTGAATTATAGAAAACTATAATAAGAAAAATAGGGTACTTATGATGTAAGGATTTATTTGGGAAGAGGTATACAATCTAAATCACCCTTAAATGCTAAAAATTCCTTCCTTTATCTCACGATAGTTTCCCCTTTTCTAGCAAAGGTAAAATTTAAACATCAAATATATGTAAGTGTTATAGGAATTACATTTGTTCCAAAATGATGTTAATACATAACTGAATTAAAGCAGTAAATATAGTTATTAAAATGGTAAATAAGATTAAAGTAAGAAATGACCACTGAAAAATGGTATGCCATTGAATGATGTCAAAACAAACTAAAATGTCAAATGTGATCATAAAATGAATGTAATAAAGTAGAGATCCACAACTAATAGAACAACCTAATAAATCAAAAAACCAAATATGATGCATGATCACATGCTTTCTTTCCATAAATGTGGATTAAACAATGATGATAGTGAAATAATAAAATGTAGCCTTGAGAATTAGATAACTTCAATCAGAGCCAGGTCCTCCATGTTAAGGATATTGCACTCTAGTTGGACTTATAAAACTTAGTAAAACCAATGGCGTACATAGGAATATATTAAACCTAGAATCACTCAGGAAGTAGAATTTATGGTGAAACATGTAATTAATTCGTTCTTTATTAGGAGTAAATGCTTAAGATGATGAAACATAAGTAGTTTGAATTTTGAAATTCATCACTTAAATTCAAAGGAAAAACTCTCTAATGGGAAAACAGGTGTAATATCCCCTTCCATGGTAATATGATTGGGAAAACATGAATTCCTAATCGGAGCAACAGATGGTGAATCAAGAATGCTACAAATTAATTAGTTTACCTACATAGTTGGTGGTAATAACTTGGAGATTAAAAGAGTGTATTGCTACTATTAAGAAATGCTATGAAATGAAATCGGGATAGGTATTCTATTCATCTAAGAACTTTCCTTTTTCTTCCTTTGAATTTTCGTCCTTTGAACGAGAGTATTTTTCCAAACCAAGTAAATGCAGTTCTCTCAAACAAATCCTTAAGTCAAATATTAGAGGACGCATGTGTGTACATATGTTCCTAATCACAATAATTCTATATAAATTTATTTCCACAAGAGAAATGAGTGAATTCTAAAGGACTTGCTATAGGTGAAATGTTAATCCAAAAACATGCAACCTAGTCAGTAAGCGGCAAACGAAGGGTCCAATGTTATGTATTCTTGAGACAATTATAATCAACTAATAAAAATAGGATTGTAATAAATATTTCACCAGTAATAATGATGTGTTGTGGGAACCGACTGTGAGTAAGTGTATCTTGTCATGGGTCGTTGTTGTACTTTATCATTTTGGAAATGTGGCTTTGATGTGCATCATGTGTTTCATGTTATATATGTGGGTCCATGGTTATATAAATGTCTCATGTGTTATACATTATCCTAATTGTTCTATGTGATGTTATGTATCAAATAATGTAAGACAAAAAATTAAACAAATATCTTGTTATTATATGTATTGTATTTGTGTGTGTAAAATGTGGGCGTTACATGGGATAGAAAGAAAGGAATAAAAAAATTGAGGTATATGGTGATAGTGAGTTGGTTATACACTAGGTAAGAGGCTCTAATGCTTGCAAAAATCCATTGATGAGGACTTACAGACATAGAGTTTTGGATATGATTAAATATTTTCTTGCATTTAATAGCTCAACCATTCCTAGAGATAGAAATATGCATGTTGATAGACTTCACCATTGGATCTTTGTTTTAGATACCTTATTATATCATAAATGATAGTTTCAGCCTCATATCCGAGTTGTTCTAAAGCCATACATTCCCAATAAAAATTCACATTAGAAAGTTTTGGTGATAATTATCACATAATGATATTCTTACAAGAAGAAGTTGAGCTTTCTTCACATAATCAAGGAAATCTTTAACACGTGTATGAAGACCAAATTGTTCAACTTAAGAAAAATAAGATTCCTAAAGACCTTGTAAATCTTGAAAGAATTTTGGAGAAAATGATGAAATGAAGCAAGATAGAGCTGTTCTAACTACTAGTGAAGATCAACATGAAAGTGTTTGTATTCTTGATGGAAAAAACCTTAATCTTGGTAAGGTATGTTCAAAATCAAAAAGGATTCATTTATTGAGTTATCTCCAAATTATGTTGATGTGTTTGCATGGCAAAGTATAGTGATTTGAAAGGGTTGATACCTCATTATCTCAACACACCATTGACCTCCTAGTTTTAGTAATGACTTTTAAGGCCATAGGATTTATCAAAAAGGATTTGTTGCTTCTATGAAAAATTATAAGAACTTGTTACTTATGAAAAGAAATAAGAAATTATAATGAAACTAGTTGTGAACATTTAATTTCACTTTGTGATCGAGCTACTATTCCTCTCTATTAACAAAATTACATAGTCGTGTATAATATATTTTTTATATTTGTGCATTTAGCACATTTGAAAAATATTTACACAACTCTTATATGCTTTTGACGAAGAAAAAACCAACAATTAATATGAATCACGAGTAAGGGGAATTTTCAAATCTTTTGTATGTTTCAAAGACTATTTATTTAAATTTATAAGTCATATTCGATAGCCACACCAAAATCTCACCCTCCTTTCCACTTACATTAAACAAAGTTACACCATGCATTAAGACTTCAACTTTACAGCAATTTCAGAAAATGTCTTAAAATTGCATCATATGATTTAAAACTTATAAATTTCAGAAATATTAAAAATGAGTTTACAATGTTGGAAAGTGAATCAAACAAATTAATTCCATGTACATGTTACGAATAACTTGAATATTTAATTGTAAAACTTGATGGTATTTACAAAACACAAAAACACTCTCCTTAGTCCAATCGTTTTATGCATTCAATTTTTTTGATTTAAAAATTGTCCAGTCAAATATTAACCTTCCTCCTATGTCTACACAATCATAAATGAAACAAATTAATAACTTCAATAAAAAAATTATGAAAATAATAAAGATTTTCTTAAAAATATTTATTTTCGTTACAATTTATAGAAATTAACGAACACGTAATAATACAGTATTTCAAAGAATGAACCGATAATATAAAGTGAGTGTTGAATATCAAATTCTTGAGCAAAATGTAAATATCCCACTCTATACATTTTGAGTTAACGAAGAATTAGACCCAGGATTTAAACTACCTAAGGTAGTGACCAAGCACATGCAAACCCAACCACATAGGCTTTCTAAAAATGATAATAAAAGTAGAACATAAGAGTAGGATATGACTCAAGAAATTAACTCATACTCTATCAATAATCACTTCAGCAACGTACGATTGAAACACAATCCTAGGAGCGATAAATTCCAAAATACATTAAGATCCAAAAAAAAATCGTCGCTCAACCATGAAAAGTCCACTCTACTCGTCAAATGTCAAGATGAGTACAAAGGCTAGTTGAGTACTGCAAAGTATTCAGTGAGGAATTTTTTTTAAAAAAGCAAGCAATGTATCTTGCGGTCACAACTCCTATTTTATCGTTGCCTGTATGTTAGATTTCATTATTCCATTTATTGCTTTGATTACTAACGTGTAATAAAAATATATAAATATTCAATAGGGTGAAAGGTCAAAGCTTTGCACGTGAAATAGCATCTGACTATTGCACGGTATATTATTTAACTGCTACATTGTGACATAAGAATAACAAATTTAGCTCAAACATTTCGGAGATAAGGCCAATTGCCATAAGTTTCATGTCCACGAAACAATAATCTTATAAGATATACGCTTCTAGAGTATACTAATCATCTGTAATAACTGTCAGAAAGACGTAAATATCAATCGATATAACAAAAATCATATAAAAAGTCCTCCAATCATGCAGGCCAGCAAATAATTCAAATTCACAACTTTATCTGAAAGTAGAGAGTCTATATTTAATCATTGAAATATATCAACACTGAGCCTATAAAACCCTAAACCATCTTCTCCAATCTAAACTAAATGCATTTCCTTTCTTGTTTCAATTGATTCCGATTATGATTAGCAAAATCGTGATGATGATGAGAAAGGATACATATTTGTTTGTTATATTTATGGTAGCATGTTTCGTTACAGTAGTGGCGCACCTCAGCACTGACTGTCCACCTCCACCAGCTGTTCCTTACAATACTCCACCACCACCTACTCCAAGTTCTCCTCTAGCAAGTCCCCTCCACCAATAACCCATTATAATCCACCTCCTCAAATATCCACTCAAAACCCCCTCCACCAACAATGCATTATAGTCCTCCAACAACACCTCCTAGACGTGAGACATCCACGTGGACATCCACATAGGCTTACCTAATCTCCCCTGCCCTTTGCTGTCAAAACACTCCACCCACCGCATTTAAATTCCTTCACCTAACTCCTTTCTTATGCATCTAGACACTTCTTTTTTAATCCGGAAGCTTCTGTGTTGTAAATAATAAAAACTCTGTTTATTTTTGCATTGTAACAAGAAGGAATACTCTGTTTTTAAAAGAAGAAGGAAGGCGTGTAAACAAGAGCACAGGCAGCTCTGTTTTTGTGAAATATAATACAAATCTGCTTTTCATTGTATTTTGTTTTTCTTCCTCTTATGGACAGCTCTGTTATGTAAGATTAAAAGTAATTTCTGAATTTCTATTTTCTGTATCATCTTGTCTTTCTCCAGCAAACTGGTATCAGAGCATTGTGCAGATCTCTCTTGGCATTTGGAGACTTGAGGATATCTTTGCAAATGCCATCAGCAGCAACTTGTATTTGAAGAAGAGCAGATAGATATTCCATGAGGATTTAGGTTTGTTTTATTTTGTGCTTTCATCTATCTGTGTAGGTGAAATTTTTAAAAAAGGAGGAAGAAATACTGGAACAACAAGTTAGCAGAGACAAAGCTTTGGAGGAATGGGAAGCACAAGTGGAAATATTGCACAACCTCAAATACCAACATTCAATGGCAAAAATTATGATTTTTGGAGCATAAAAATGAAAACTCTGTTTTGCTCCCAGGATGTTTGGGACTTGGTTGAGAATGGATTTAATGAACCAGCTGACCAGCAAGAATATCAAGCTCTTTCACAAGCAAGAGAAGGACTTATTGAAGGAAAACAAAAAGAAAGATGCAAAGGCATTATTCTTCATTCAACAAGCAATGGAGGAATCAATCTTTCCAAGAGTAGCAGCTGCCACAAGATCAAAACAAGCATGGGATAGTCTTGCAAACAGCATACCAAGGCACAAGCAAGGTAAAAACAAAGTGAAATTACAAATGCTTAGAAGGGATTTGAAAATCTACAAATGAAGGATTCAGATTCAATAGATTCATTCTTCACTCATGCAATGACAATAGTTAATCAAATTAGATCTTATGGAGAAACTCTTGAAGATCAAAAAATTGTAGAGAAAATACTTAGAAGCTTGCCTATAAAATTTGATTCAGTTGTAGTAGCCATTGAGGAATCCAAGGATCTTACACAACTATCAGTAGATGAATTAATGGGATCACTCTTAGCACATGAGCAAAGATTAAATCGGTCAGGGGCATCATCATTGGAGAATGCATTCAAAGCTCAGCTTCCATTTGGCAGAACAAGAGGGAGATCAAATTACAGCAGAGGCAGAGGACATTTTACACCAAGAGGAGGAAGAGAAAATACACAACTTGAAAGCAGAAGACTAGTATCAAGCCCACATACCCATTCTACATCAACAAGAGGAAGAGGCGGCAGCCACTCTCATAGCCATCATCAAGGAGAAAGGTATGATAAATCCAATATTCAATGTCATTATTGTAATAGATTTGGGCATTTTGCATCTGAATGTAGAAAAAGACAATATGACATGAATAAGCAAAAGGCACATTTCACAAATGAGGACCAGCCCAACACTAGTGAGCAAAACACCATGTTTATAACATGCAATGTAGCACAAGAGAGTTCCAAAGAGGTATGGTTCCTAGATAGTGGATGTAGCAATCACATGAGTGGGAGTAAGGAGATGTTTGCAACAATTGATGAATCAGTAAAATCAGAGGTAAAATTGGGGAATGATCACCAAGTATCAGTCATGGGAAAAGGATCAATTAATATAAGAACCAAGCAAGGTGAGAAGAAGCATATCCCTGATGTATACTATGTTCCTGGATTGCAACACAATCTCATAAGCATTGGGCAACTAGTGCAAAAAGGATATAGAATATACTTTGAAAATGGTGAATGTGTGATTCTAGACAAGAAACCAAGCAATAGGCTGATTGCAAAAGTTGAAATGACAAAAAATAGGATGTTTCCACTTAGAATCCAAAGTGAACTATTCCTAGAGCCACACAAGTTGCAAAAGGTTGCTGAATTAGCCTTCAAAGCTTCTTACAAAAATGAATCTTGGCTATGGCATTTAAGATTTGGCCATTTAAATTTCAAAGGATTACAAAGCTATTATATAAGAAAAGAATGGTATATGGGTTGCCACCAATAGAACCACTTAAAACAACATGTGAGAGTTGCATATTGGCAAAGCAACATAGACATAAATTTCCAGTTGGGGAATCTTATAGGGCAAAACATCCACTTGAGATAGTGCATTCAGATCTTTGTGGAGCGATGCAAACACCATCCATAAGTGGAAGTCTTTATTTCTTGACATTTATTGATGATTTAGTAGGAAAGTTTGGGTTTATTTCTTAAAAGACAAATCAGATGCATTTTCTGTTTTTAAAGAGTTCAAGGCAAAAGTTGAAAAGGAAAGTGGACATTATATCAAAGTATTGAGAACCGATAGAGGTGGTGAATATATATCAAATGATTTTCAGAATTTTTGTAAAGAAAATGGCATAAAGAAACAACTTACAACAAGATATACTCCTCAACAAAATGGAGTAGATGAGAGAAAAAATAGAACAATTATGGAAATGGCATGAAGTATGATAAAAGAAAAACACCTACCAAATGAGTATTGGGCTGAAGCTGTTGCATGTTCGGTATACATATTAAATAGATGTCCAACAAAAGCAGTGATAAATAAAACACCAGAAGAAGCTTGGAGCAAAAGGAAGCATAATATAGCACATTTGAGAGTCTTTGGATGTGTGGCATACTCCTTGATACCTCAAGAGTTGAGAAAGAAACTAGATGATAGAGGAGAGAAGTGCATATTTGTAGGATATAGTGAACAATCCAAGGCATATAAGTTATATAATCCTATCACAAAGAAGGTCATAATAAGCCGTGATGTTAATTTTGTTGAAGAAGAAGCGTGGGATGGCAGTATAGACAAAACAACTACAATTGCAGCTAGTGTTCCACAAGAGAATGAGGAGAATGAAACTCAAGTTGTGACTTCTACTACTCAAGCAAATGTTCCTTCAACACCTTCTAAGGCACCCACCACTCCAAATCCAACTACTCCAGCAAGTAATAACAGCAGCGAATCTTCTAATCCAACACTTGCATCACTAAGATCAAGGTCTATAAACACTTCAAAGAAGTCACATAGTCTAAGAGAGATTTATGATGAATTACAAGAGGCTGAAAATGATGATTTATGCTCTAATTTTGCATTCTTAACACAAGCTGATCCAATTTATTTTGAGGATGCCATTAAAGATGACAATTGGATTGCAGCCATGAATGAAGAAATTCAATCAATTGAGAAAAATCAAACTTGGGATCTAGTAGAGCTTCCTAAAGGCAAGGATGTGATTGGAGTTAAGTGGGTTTACAAGACAAAGTATAATGCTGATGGAAAAGTAGAGAAACACAAGGCAAGACTAGTAGCTAAAGGCTTCACACAACTACCTGGCATAGACTACAATGAAACATTTGCACCAGTGGCAAGATTGGATACCATTAGGATGGTTTTATCCATAGCAGCTCAAAATAATTGGAAGGTTTACCAAATGGACGTCAAATCAGCATTCTTGAATGGCATTTTAGAAGAAGAAGTGTATATAAAACAGCCACCTGGTTATCAAGTTTTGGGAGAAGAACATAAGGTATACAAACTGAAAAAGGCACTATATGGTTTGAAGCAAGCTCCTAGAGCTTGGTACTGCAGGATAGACTCTTACTTTGTGAACAATGGGTTTAGCAAGAGTGGCAATGAACCAACTTTATATGTCAAAGTGAATGATGAAGGAGAAATCTTGATAGTTTGCTTGTATGTAGATGATTTGATATTCACAGGTAACATGTCAATTAAATCATTCAAGGCAGCCATGGAAAGTGAATTTGATATGACTGATTTGGGGATCATGAGATACTTTCTTGGAATAGAGGTAAGTCAAAGTGATCAAGGCATTTTTATATGTCAAAGTAAATATGCTAGTGACTTGTTGAAAAGATTCAAGATGACAAATGTCAATGCAGCCCCTACACCAGTTGCACTGGGTTTAAAACTTAGTAAGGATGACAAAAGTCCTAGTGTTGATGCAACTTTATTTAAAAGATTAGTTGGCAGCCTTATATATCTAACCGCCACAAGACCGGATATCATGCATGGGGTTAGTCTTATTTCTAGATTCATGGACAAACCTAAGGAATCACATTGGAAGGCTGGAAAAAGAATTTTAAGGTATATAGCTGGAACAAAGAACTTTGGGATTTTGTATACATCTTCAGATGACTACAAGCTGATTGGATATACGGATAGTGATTGGGGAGGTAGCTTGGATGATAGGAAGAGTACTTCCGGTAACATTTTCCATCTTGGATCAGGTGCTATCTCTTGGGCATCAAAGAAACAACCAATTGTGACACTCTCATCAGCTGAAGCGGAATATGTTGCAGCCACATCAGCAGCTTGCCAAGCAATATGGATGAGAAGAGTACTTTCAGATTTGAAGCATCCACAAGAAGAACCTACAGAAATTTATTGTGATAATAATTCTGCAATTGCTTTATCTAAAAATCATGTCTTCCATAAACGCAGCAAGCATATTGACACAAGATATCATTTTATTCGAGAATTGGTGAACAATGGTGACATTCATCTTGAGTTTTGCAGGTCCAAAGAGCAACTAGCAGACATCTTCACAAAACCACTTGCAAAGCATGTCTTTGAGCATCTCCGGGAAAGAATTGGAATAGTAGACATATATGGCAGTGAAGATTAAAGGGGAGTGTTGGTAGACGTGGACATCCACGTATGCTTACCTAATCTCCCTGCCCTTTGCTGACAAAACACTCCACCCACCGCATTTAAATTCCTTCACCTAACTTCTTCTTTCTATGCATCTAGACACTTCCATTTTTCTAATCCGGAAGCTTCTGTGTTTTAAATAATAAAAACTCTGTTTCTTTTTGCATTGTAAGAAGAGGGAATACTCTGTTTTTAGAAAGAAGAAGAAGGCGTGTAAACAAGAGCACAAGCAGCTCTGTTCTTTGGCAAATACAATCCGTTTTTGTCTCAGTGTATCTGATTTGTGAAATATAATACAAATCTGTTTTCATGCATTGTATTTTGTCCAAGCCCCTGTCTTCCAAGTCCTCCTCTGCCAAAAGTAAATTATAATCCTCCTCTTTCCTTCTTCCTCTTATGGACACCTCTGTTATGTAAGATTAAAAGTAATTTCTGAAGTGCTTGGTTGTTGTGGTAGAATAAGTGACATCCAAGGAGGGATCCACGGTTCATATAATTTCAAGTATTGCTTGATATAAGTGTTTATGTTTTCAAATATATTTAAAAATTCCACTGCCATCTTTTGTTTCTAGTCTGTTCAAATCCAGTTAAATTTACATCATGCTTCTGAGAATTTATCTTACACGAATTATAATGAATTTACGCTTTCTGGACTCGCACTAAATTAATTTACAACATACAATTTGTAATATATTTTTCATTGATTACACCAGCGTTTCATGCTCAGTTAATAGGTTTGCTTACATAGCATAAAATTTTGTTTGACTTTCAAACCAATCAAAATATTAGAAATTCTTATCAATTAAGATCATTGCCATTTTTATAAAGTGTAACGTATTGAAAAAAATTCAAAATTTATTTTGTAAACGAGGGCTATGATTACATAGTCACCAATATGTCCGTTACTCGTATTTTATTTTTATAATAAAATTAATAAACAGTAATTACGCTGAAGATGTTTTTGAAGTCCAAACAGAGCGGCAGGATCCTCCCATAGTTTATTCATCTGCAATGGAGTGCAAATCAGAGCAACAACATCCTGTTTTTGGAATCGTGATGTCATCCACTCTCCTAAAAAAAAATTCAAATATATCTCTGCTTAACGACAGTCCCTTACCGACTATATCTCAAAATGCTTCCGCATCAGCTCTATATTTTACTTATATACGACTTATTCAATAGGGGTTTGTAGGGTTTACGGAGATGGCAACAACAAACTGGATTTGTCACACAAAGTTTGTTGCGAAAATGAATATTTAAGTAGGTTCTTAATTTCCACCTTTTATTTCCAACTTCCCATTCATGTCTGCATATTATCTAATGAATTAGACACGTATAATCATAAATTTTATCGATATGAAAAAAAAATTAAGAATTAGTAAAGTTGGGAAATAAATCTAGTTGTTCATATGATTATTCACTGGAGGAGCTCAATTAATGTTATTTACTTTTGCATCACTTGTTTCTCTACAATTACGCAACAGAAAAGGGGGACTATAAGGTGCTACACGAACCAAGCAATGTGGTTGTGTTTTGAACCTGAACATCTTGAATTTTCCCTGATTTTTATTTTTGCCCATTTAATCTCCAATTCCCATCATGTGAATAATGTGAGCGAGATCAAGATGATAAAATGAAGTATAAATAACATGTGTCTTATATATATATAGGAACAATCAAAGCCATGGAATTGGTATTTACATCATTCCATTCATGTCTTTATCTTATGTAACAAATTAAATGTCATCCAATCGAAAACCTTCATGACATAAAATAAAAATAAAAAATAAAAAATAGCAATGCTTGATTGGTAGATAAAATCTACCTATTACTCCTATGTCCAAATATTAGAGGGGCTCAATTATGAATGATTGTGTAGTTACCCTATACTTTAGGCAATCCTTTTGTAGGACAATAGCCAACTTTGGCAACATGCAACATCAAGGAGGGTGACACATCATATAACACATTTTTCAGACCTTCCATTTCCTTATGTATTAATCCAAGAAATTAATGTTGAGATCCCAAGGCATTAACCATGATGGAACCCAAGTAAATGTTGGAAATTTGGTAGTATTTGGATGGTCGTAGCAAGTGCATCCTGCACTCCCATAAATAAATAAACAGAAAATGTCAGGAAATGCAGATGAAAGGTTTTGAGTAGAATCCTCACCCATCTACAAACCACCTCCCAACTCATGGCATGATTAGTCACTTCACCTTGCTCTTCACGTTTCTCTTTCACCTCAACTGTTTCGAAGATAGTGTATATTTTTTCCTTGGTCTACAAGAGTTCATTACCTATAACTCTTTGTAGTGTCTGCCTCGAGACAACTGAAAAACCCAACAAAAGGTAGTTAAATAAATTTGGGATTATTTTTTAAGTATAAGCAAGTTCATTATCCTTACCCGATTTCATCGTATATTATTTTATACTAATTTAATTTACCCAATTAAATTAACTACTAGACCAAACTCGAATTTAATTATTTACTTCCATGGTTACCCTAATAAACATCTCGTTTAATGTCCTAATAGGAAGTTTACACCCCCTTTATAATTATTTATCCTCCACTCATCCTTCTTTCATTTTAATCCCCATTCCCATCAAATCATCATTACTTAAAAGTGTGTAGGGTTTGATCTAGACCGAGGATCTATCTAATCTTGGCCCTAGATCTCATGTTACCCTAGAAATGACCTAATCCATCGTTATGTTCTCTTCCTTTTCTCATTTATTTTTATTTTGTCATTTGTATGTACATGTGTGGAGGAGCTATTGGATTATTATGGATTCTTGGGTTTTCTCAATCTATACTCATTCTATTATATTTTTATTGTATGTTTTAACTAGATGTATTCTCTGGTTGGGTATGTTAAATACCCATAAATTTTATTTTGTAAGAGAAGGGAAAAGCTATGTATAAACACACACACACACAGAGTTAAATAAATAGTGAAAACTAAATTTCAATTTGCGTAATCCCGAATGTAATATAATATCGCAGTTTAAAGGTGTGGGGTTTCTTGGAGAATGGGAGGGAGGCTATGTGGAGAGAGGTTTACAATATGTGGGGAGGAAGACATCGTCAGGAGATGTTGAGAGGGGGCTATGAGGGGAAGGGAGTTGGAGTGGGAAGTGTTCGTGCAGAGCTATGGGGGAGTGGGTGGGATGGTGACTGAGATGACCTGGCAAGCGGTGGAGGATTACTACAGGGTGGTTTTCAGGCAGCGGTTTGGGGAGGGGTTCACCCTCCCACATTTCATTTTTTTATGTTTTGACAAACATTTCAACTCCCGTAACTTTGTTAATTGATATTTAATAAAATATATATATATATTTATATATATATATATATATATATATATATATATATATCAATTTATATTATTTAATAATAGAATATAAGGTATAATATATTTTAGTATATGACATTAAAATATTTACTATAATAATATATTGAGAAATATATAATATGTCTTGAATATATTATAGTTATATTATAAGATATAACCATGCTAAATATATTTTACTATAATTATATTTTATACTATGTTTAAATAATTACAAGTAGGAAAATAATAAGTTATTTTTGTAAACACATATGCATACTAATTTCATTCATCTTTATATCAGCATTTAAGAAAAAAACTATTTTAAAAATATGAAATTGTTTTATGCCGAACAAGATTTCATTCACAAAGAAATTATGACTATTTAAACTTTACAAAACATCTAAAAAGTCTCTTCTATTGAAAGTAATGATTAGATTTATTTTCCAATGCTCTAGAAAAATAAATAATTCAGATTTGTAACAAGAAGGATATCCAAAATTGAAATATCACATTTCCTTTTTAAACATTTGTCATACTATCAAGAATATAAGAATATCATTGTTACACAAACACACACACACACACACACACACACACACACACATACAAAAAAATCGTATAACAATCATTTTTTAATTTACAAAGGATAAAATCCAACCTCAACCAAGATCTTAACTAGGGAATTCTCAACCAATTCTTGTCAGACCGCACGTCAAAGTTCAAGTATTTTACAACATTTATCATTCAAGGAAGTTTACATTCCCATCGATCTTAAGCTCACAAATACAAACATAATTCCAAAATACTTAAACTACTCAAGATACCACATTACAAAGCTTCTTCTGCAAGATTTAAGAAGGTTATATAAAGAAATGAAATGTTAGTTTACAAGCAATCCTAACTAACAAAATGAGAACTTTAAAAGAAAATAAGATTCTCAAATAGACATACCCATAAGGATATAATGAGACTAGTGTTTATAAAAATTTGGAGTAAAGAAATGAAAAACCATGATGACAAGAAACCACAACCATATTCAAAGCTTGAGCTCCAAATTTGATTGTTTTTTCCAAGAGAACAAGAATATGAGAAAGCATTGATTTTCCACCAAACCAAAAAAGGCATCATTACATTTCTTTCCAAATGTTAGAAGACATGTTATCCTCCCTCAATCCCATGGGAGTGAGAGCTAGCTTCCACAAATGTGCAAAATATTTAGGAGACACAAATAAATAACACCATTTTCACATAAAAGAAAATTCATGTAGTAAAGAAAACACAACATTAAAAAAACAAAATAAAGGAGAAGAAAACCATATTCATCCTCAAAAATGGGGAAGAGAATATGAGATATTAAAAAGTGTCAAAATGTGTGGTCAACCATAGGATGCACACTAAACATTTCTTCACAAAACCTCCTTATCCCTAAAAAAAACCAATCCCTCCTTATTGCTCACCCCTTTTGCCAAGATCCTCCTTCAAAATATTTTCAAACCCATTGGGTTTCCTCCAAGAATGGGGAAGGGTGTTCAAACAATATGAACCACCTTTCCCACCTCAAACCATACGATGGGAGTGAAAATAACCTACATGGCTCGGCCATCAAGCCATTAGGTTTAAGAGGGAAAATATCTCCCTCTTCCCCCATAAAACCCCAAAATCTATCAAGCCATATGATGGATGGAGAAAAATAATACAAAAACATACTCAACGTTTATACAATACAAGCAACAAAATAGATTATATAGCCATAACCAAATCTAAGATCTATCATGCAAAATAACATATAGTGATAAATCAAGACCCCGCCTCAAAAATCTCTCCAAAACTCTAAGATTTTTCCACTCTCTATCCAAGCAAACTCTAGCTCCAAAAAGTCTCAAGCACTAAGCAAAGATAAACAGAAAATTTCTCTTGTCCAACATGAGGGAGTAGTTAAATAAAAGTAAACAAATTTCCTCACCAATAATTGGGTGACATGGGTAACCCATCTCTTCCCCCTCCAAGTCAAATATTCCCAATATAAAAAGAAGAAAGGATAAACTCACATTTAACACTCTTCTCGTAAATTTCCCAAAAAGAAAAGAAAACAAGTTGTGTAACTTTTTACAAGACACATATTCCAATCCATCTTACATGGAAGGTGATAAATGAGAGGCTAATAAGGAGAGAAACTCTGTCTATGCTTTGAAATTAAGCCCCCTACATAATAGGTAAGGTCTCACGGGCATATTTTCATCCTAAGTGATCACCCAAACGTAAAGGGTCAATTAAAATGCCATAAATAGCCCAATTTCGGCTTTGGAAAATTTGGGCACAAGCAGAGAGGACGTTGGTCCCACTCAAGGCTGCACATGTTACCCCTATCCTTTCTAATTAACACACACTTACCCAAATACAAAATTAATGCAAGTGGGGACCATTTAGTCCCCAAAGTGTAACGCGACTAAAAATGACGTCACGCGACAAACATACAACCCGAAATGTGACTAATAATTTTTTAAAGGGGGTGTGTGCCCGCACTTACAAAGCCAACTACAATACACACTTATAAAGCTTCGTGAACAAGGATGTTTAATTTAACCTCGTTCGACGTTTCACCAATGAAGAGGAGGGTCGTTATTCGAATTGATTAGACCAATGTCTGATAATGTCGAAATAACAACATTTCTGAAAGTTGACTCCAGAGTATGATATAATTTATTTTGAAGTGAATACACTAACCATTCAATTTTTATAATACTTCACACTATTAAATCGAGCTGACTAAATTTGTTATTGGCCAATTCAATTGGACTACCTGCTTCACTGATTTGTTATTGGGAAAGTTCATTGCAGTGGGTGAGTTGTTAAATACGTGCCTCGGCGAGCGCTCTATTCAACTTGGCCGGACAGAGTCATGGACCTTGGCTTTCATACATATATGTCACCGCCCACGTCTTATTTAACTCCGTCTTTAATCATCAACAGTAGCACGGTCGATAACGGTATGCTCCCACCGTGGTGGTAAAATTTGGGCACCTCGCTATAAAGCTCGACCACTATACCACGTAGTAGCAGGAGGGAGTTGGTGTAGCAATGCCGCTATTATGCTACATAGAATTTTATACTAGCTTTCTCCATACTTTGAAGTATGAGCTATATCGATAGGGACAGATTTGTTTCAATTGATTTGTAGTGACATAAAAACATTTTACAAATAAAACAAAATAAATAAAAAAAAAAACGTTTTAGAGTGATGATTGTGAAGGTGGGTGCGGCACTCTAGGATTAGAATTTGAATTCAAAAGAAACTTGGGGTGGGTGGCTTTAATAGCCACCTGCCATACATTTCAAACCCTCCATGCGAGCAAGTCGCTTTCCTCAGCCGCATATCATTTACTTGTTAGATTTTGCAAATCCATCTCTGACTGGCCGCCTAAAACAATGAATACACTATATTTTGCAAATCTAATCTCTGTCCAGCCGCCCTGTCATTTTTCCACCGTCCCGACTGCGTGCAATCAAAAGGAGGTCACAATAAGCTACAAAGCAGGAGGGGCGCGGATTCATGGCCTTGGCTCACTGGCAGACTAATCGACCGATTCAGCAACGAGCCGAGCTACAACAAGCAACAAATCCCTTTTTTGTGCTAAGCTGTCACATGGAAAACAATCGACCATCAAGTTCTTACCATGCTCCAAGATCGAATGCATCCTCAAAATGGTTTTGCCTTCAGATATTCTGATCAAATAGATTGAGGAGAAAGTGAGAGACCATTGGCGTAGGGGAGCTGATTCGTGAAACATCGTGCCGCCATTCTTATCTGCAGTGTCAGAAAGAAAGCATTTCATACTGCCGAGCGCTTAAGGCAAGTGCGATTGCCAATACCTGTCATCATCTCGCATTCAAGATCAATACATCTACAAGTTCGGGAAATCTCCCGTGTGAAAATTTAATCAAAACGAATAAACTGTGAAGTCATTTTAAAAAGAAAAGATGACAACACCGATTCATCCATGCTTATCCTGTCAACTATGGATCTCTTATGCCAACAACTATCGCTTGTCTATCGTAACACTCTTTAACAGAAGACGACCACAAAACTCACTTTTGCAAGCATTCACTGAACAATTTAAATATTCACATGTACAATCGATGCTAGGTTTGAAAGTATCAAGTTGTCTATCAAAGGGCATATCTACGAAACGTATCATCTTTTTTTTTTTTTTATATTAGCGGCTAGCTATTCTCTTGCATACGCACCATTTAAGGGTGATTGATCGGGTCTTGATTTTGAGACTAACTTTACATTTCTTTGGGCAAATGTGAGGCTCCGCCATGCAGCCTTTGATATTTGTGAAGCTAAGACCACTCACAGTGTCCTAATCAGAAAAAATGCGTTTAAAAAACATCAGTAGGCATGGCAACAATTTAAATATTCTCTATAAAGGCCTTGGGCCTAGGCCATATTATTATGGGTTGATTTTAGATCCTCATAGAATACCAACAGGCTCTTCCATTTGAACCTCTTATTACATCTTCAAAGTACAATGATATTATTAAGTTTAGTATTAATAAGTTCCTTAGTTTTTATGTTACTTAAATATGAATACTAATCAAACTATTAATACCTCCATTGGGCATCATGGGGTATTGGATAGTGCACTTAGTGAGTTTAAAGTCATTCCATTAACAATACAAAAATAGAGATACCCTAACATTCCAATTTTTTTAATACATCTCCTTGTAAATAACAAAATGAGATCTAACATGTATATTCTTTTGTAATTTCTTTCCAACATTCCACAAAAGAATTCAACAACATTTCCAATAAATTTTAGAGTAAGAAATACTATCATTTCAATGCAACTTTCCTTCAAAATTTTGTTACAACACTTTCTACTTCATGTGGAACAAATTTACAATAATGTAAACACTTTTCAAGTAAAATTTTGCATTCAACCGTGTGACCTTTGGGGCAAATAAAGATTACAATGTCCTTTATTTTTTGAAATGGAAACAAGATGATACAACTTTCTTTCACATACAAATTTTACAACCAATAATGCATATAAAGGAAAAAAAAAAAAGGAAGTCTTCCCAAGCTCCAAGGTGTTCTTCATCCATGCTCCAAGTTCCAAGTATTTCAAATCACAACCAAGATAGGGGGAGAGGCAACACTCTCCTCCCAACCAAAACTCAATGGAGAAGAGAAGCAATCTCCTCCATTGACCCCCGAGCCCCAAACACAACACAATGAAGGGTGGTCTCCAACTCAAGGCAACAACACTTGCTTCCACAATACAATTTTCTTCACAACATTCAAGGTTAAAAAGAAGAAACAAAGGAAACACAAATAACACAATACTTTGCACAACAAGGCTTTCATCCAAGCCACAACAAGAGAAGGAACTATGGGAAAGTTTTCCTTTATGCCTCCCAATTGAGATGAGATGCCCATCCAAAACCCTCTCTACACATAAAACTCAAGCCCCTA